>NBIV01000100.1:0-259203 GCA_003194525.1 Gracilariopsis chorda
CTTCTCTCCCGAGACGTGCTCGATGATGTAGCGGAATGCGCTCAGCTTGAGGGCCCATCGCATGAGCTTGTTTGCTGCATGTCGCGCGATCCCGGGTTCTGACCGTATGGGTCGTATATGTATACGAGGTTGGCATGGTCGGTATAGATTGAGGTCGTTCTGCTAGCTGTGAGGTAGTCCATTCTGCACATCGCTTCGACTATAGCAAACCCTTCCTTCTCGGGGACGCTCCATCTTCCAGAAGAACATCTGAAGGAACCAGACAAGAAACACATTGGCTCGTGCTTTCGTTTTCGACTGATTTGCGTTCTTTCGCCTCAGGCGACTGCGTTAGGATGGCAGACCAATGAAATCCGAGGCGTCGGTGAAGAGGCAAGTTCTGTACCCTTCCTTAAGGGAGCGAGAGCTTAGTTGCGGCAGCTAGCTGGGAGATTATTTGCTTGAATGCTGTGGTATGTATGCCGAAGAATTGCCAATGCGAATCTTCTCCACCGCCTTCTTGGTTCGCTTACCGGCTTGCTTATACGCGTCTTCGAGTAGGTCATGAAGCGGGTGAACTATCTGTGAGTAATTCGGAATAGAGGATCGCATCCAGTTTGCGGCGTACATTAACTGCTGCAGTTCGCTACCCATCTGAGGCTTTCGCATGGTCAACAGTGCTTCAAGGTTCCGAGGGTCGAAACGGACTCCTTCTCGCGATATGATTTTTCCGCAGAACTTCACTTCCTTGCAGAAAAAAACAAGATTTGGCCGGGTTGCCTTTGTAACCAATCTCGCGACCGACAGATAGAAAAGCCGTAATGTATTCTAGTAGCTTCTCCTCCATTTTCGCGTACATGAGAAAGTGGTCAAGCCACTGTATTATTCGCTGTACCTTTCCGGCAAAGTGTTCGCTAGTGACAGACTGGGAATGATTCCCAGAATTCATTCCTCCCTGCAAAGTTTGTGTTGGTGAGTAAACTCCATCTGGGGTTTGTATGGACATGATTTCTTGCGCGGTAGGGTCTAGAGGAATTTGCCAGTATCCGTGGGTGAAATCGATGTTCGCATAGCATTCGCTCTCACTGAGTTCTGGAGAAGGGGTTCTAGATGTGGCATCGCTGACTGCAGCGGAAGTGTCCTGGCATTGGTTCCACGAAGATCCACTGTTAAAACGTAGCTTTTCCGTGCCTGGCTTCGGTACAGCTAGTGCTGGACTTGCCCAACGAGCGCCCGGGTTCTTATATACAGCGCCAATTTTCTCGAGCTGCCGTATTGTGTGTTGGATGAAAACTCTTTGGTTTGGGGCGTGGCGGCGCTGGGCGCATCAGAAGAGCTTGTCGTTAGATTTAAGCTGCACGGAAAGTGATTGTACCTTTGCCGGAGGATCGAGCCCCAGTTTGACGCAAAAAGCAGTCCGGATGGCTTTCCTATAAGGATTTCAATTTTTGTTGCCTGTCGGTGACATTCCGTTGGCTGTGGCGTTTTCAACGGCCTTCAGTACTGCTTCCTGAATCGTTTCGTCTGTGTCGATCCGGAATCCTGCTTGCGGGCACTCGGTAAGTTCTATCGGATCGCATCTGCTTCGTTGTAGCTCAGTCCCTTGAAGGTTGTCGAGGAAAACCGAGCAGTCTCTGACTTCAGCTCTCTCTCTGACATACCGTTGATTTTCCGCGCCAACTTTCCGAAGGTGCTTTCCTAGATCGAATCCGATCACCTTCAGAAGCGGTCTTCGTAGCAGGACTTCTGCCATGTCGTCATCTGCAATAAAAAAGTCTACTTCTCGAATGCGGACGGGAAGGCCAGTGTTCGGCAAGATAATCGTAATTGATAGCTGCTCTTTCCCGCAGCTGTCGAATTACGCATGTTTGTATGGTCTCGGAATGCGGGCTCCAGTATCATTGGCTTCTCCAGTCTCTGGTAGGGCGTGTCAGGATGCTTCTCCCGGATTACTGCAAATACCGCGGATGATATTGCAGAATAGTCGGCTCCTGAATCTCCCAAGGCGGCTTCCTCCCGTCGTTGAGTAATACTGAGTACCTGCCTTCGTCTTCATTCTGGATTGTTCGTGAAAGGGAACGAACGGAAGAAAATTCGCTTTCTTTCCCTGTTTTCTTCTTGTTTCCGAAGAATCGGTCCAAAAGTTCCCGCCGTTTCTCCTTAGAGGTGAATGGACACTTGCTCATGGGGTGGATGCCATCGCATATCTCGGTGTTGAGGCACGGCTTGTTCCAGTTTCCTTGGGCTTCCTTCCCTTTTCGTGTCGGCGGGATCTCCCTTCTTTCCAAGACGTTCACGGAGGGGACGGTTAGTCTTCTGAAGCTTTCCTGGGCTCTTGCCCGGTCCCGTTCTGGGTATTTCACTGATGACTGTGTCCGTGCTTTCGTTTCAGCTTTGAAGTAGCTGACTGTACGGCGTGAACCTGGTCGGCGAGTGTAGAGAGTGTGTTGGCAAAGAAAGTTAAGTTTCCTTTCTGCTCTGCATTCCACATACTCATCTGGTCTCTAACCAGTTGCTTTAGTTCGGGCGGTTCTACTTTGCTGTTTTTAGCTGCTATTGAGGAATTGCAGAGATCTTCATTCGCTGGTTTGTTGTTTTGCATTGCATTTCGATCGCTCCAGCATAGGCTGAATTGATGTCATTGTCTAGGCTGAATTGTTTGTCTCAAAACGAATTAGTTCTGGTTGCGTTGCTTTACCCAGGTTCGGGGCCTGGATCTGTTAACCAATCCGTAAGTAGACATCTTCTTCTCGTAGTGTTCCGGTACGATTTGACGTCTCAAAAGCGCTTTGTTGGTCGGATACGATACACGGTCGAAGTGTTTCTGAGTAGCGCGATAGGCGAGAAGAACAGGCACAAAAATGCTCAGAGTTCTCTCTGAGTTCTGCCCCTTTCCTCCAGAGTTCTTTGTCCGAAGGCAGGCTTATTTATTTTCTAGTTCTACTACGCGCAGCCTTCCACTAGAAGGCACCTACGACTGCGTAGGTTGCGTGTGCACTGCGTGGACTACCACGCAATTCAAACTGCTTCAGTTTGAATTTTGGTGCTTCTTCTGGAAACAACTGTTTCCGCTTTGGGGAATTGCCGCAATAGTTAACAGTCCCCCATAATCGAACTACTCGTTTGTTTAGTGTAATTCAATGTTGCGAGCAATTTTCCGCTGACGCTGGGTTCCGGACGTTTGCAGGTCTTCCAAATGTTCCTTTAACAGTATCGGTACATCTTGCTTGAGTGAGTCAACAGAGACCCCGTCGATCTCATCTTCCGTAAAGCCTTTCCACCTCACAAGCAGTTGCGGAACGCAGGCGTTGCGACTAATGTCCTTGAACTCCTCAATTGTCAGCAATTTGTTTGCTTGATATGCAAGATGGTCCTTGACTTCTTGAGTAACCATAAAGTCTCCGTTGCTGTAGAACTTTAAGCGGCGTCCATGAACGCATTCCATTTTTGCTGATAGCAAGTCCTCTACTTGAAAGTCGTAGTTGTCTCTGCAGAGTGTAACTCTAAAAGGCCCATACCATTTCAGATTGAGTTTTGAATCAACGTACTTCTGCAAGACACCTCGAAGGACAAAATCTCCCTTTGAGAAGTTGATGCTTCGGATTTCTGTTTTGCAATTTTGGGAGTCAACGCAGGCCTTTCTGCGCTTGTCTGCGCCGCTAGCGCATGCTTTGTGGAGTTGCACGAGTGATTCGTGCAGCTTCTCGGTTTCGATTACGGCTTCCCGTTGCGCTTTCTCAGCACATTTCGTCTTCACAACTGCATGATCCCTGACGATGGCAGAAAGTGGTGAGTCCCGTGGTAATACAGTGAAAATCGTGAGAGGGCATTTGCCGTTCAGTCTACGCGTAGGTGAATTGTTCAGGGCAGACTGGACTAAGAGGAAGGATTGACGGCCAGGCCTTTTGCGGCATTTGAAACTCAGAAAATATCGCCCTTGTCGTTCTCAGTAACTTTTTGCACACTACTTCCACAGATCCATTAGTCCATGGGCAATACGGGAGTATGAAATGGTGATTAGCTTTCAGTGCTTCGGCAACCTGCTTCACTAGCTGATTCTTGAAATGGCTTCCTTTGTCGGATATCCAACGTTTCGGCACACTGAAGGATGCAAACCAGTCCAATAGTACCTCTGCTGTGTTCTCTGCGTCAGCCTTTGACGTAGGATTTAGCCAAACGTATCCCGACAAATCGTCCTTTACGATTAGGATGTACAGAAAGTCTCTCTCTCCGCGTTTCATGAAACAGTAGACGAAATGGATTATCTCGTTTTGCTTGCTTGCATGCATCGTGTGGCCGAGGGGTCTGGGTACAGTTGAACCAGACTCTGTTGCAATGCAGTGAAAGCAGGATGATACAAACTGCTTGGTTTCTTCGCGAATGTTCTTCGAACGAAAGTGTTCCGAGACGGATGCTAGCGTAGGGTCGAATGCTCTGTGGCCACCTCTTCCGGTATGTGTGGCAATAAGCGTTCGTAGGCGCAGCAGCTTGTCCGGTTCGGGAATCCATATCTGGCCTGAAACGAATTTTCAAGGCTTCTTTTGCTTCAAGAGATTCTTTGGAGCTTGTGTGAAGTGCATATTCTGTGACGCGATGATTTCTTTCTTCGATGGCCAATCGAATTCTTCGTTGATCCCTGGATTGGTCGGGGCGACCATGAGTGCGCTGACTCGTCCTACATTAGAGGACTGTACCGTTTTCTTCGGCTCTATCGCCCATCTGGAGAGCATCTCCGCCTAGACGTTCTTCTCTCCCGAGACGTGCTCGATGATGTAGCGGAATGCGCTCAGCTTGAGGGCCCATCGCATGAGCTTGTTTGCTGCATGTCGCGCGATCCCCGGGTTCTGACCGTATGGGTCGTATATGTATACGAGGTTGGCATGGTCGGTTTAGATTGAGGTCGTTCTGCTAGCTGCGAGATAGTCCATTCTGCACATCGCTTCGACTATAGCAAACCCTTCCTTCTCGGGGACGCTCCATCTTTCCGAAGAACCTCTGAAGGAACCAGACAAGAAACAAATTGGCTCGTGCTTTTGGTTTTCGACTGATTTGCGTTCTTCCGCCTCAGGCGACTGCGTTAGGATGGCAGACCAATGAAAATCCGAGGCGTCGGTGAAGAAGCAAGTTCTGTACCCTTCCTTAGGGAGCGAGAGCTTAGTTGCGGCAGCTAGCTGGGAGATTATTTGGTTGAATGCTGTGGTATGTGTATGCCGCCAAGAGTTGCTAATGCGAATCTTCTCCACCACCTTTTTGGTTCGCTTACCGGCTTGCTTATACGCGTCTTCGAGTAGGTCATGAAGCGGCTGAACTATCTGTGAGTAGTTCGGAATAGAGGATCGCATCCACTTTGCGGCGCACATTAACTGCTGTAGTTCGCTACCCATCTGAAGCTTTCGCATGGTCAACAGTGCTTCAAGGTTCCGAGGGTCGAAACGGACTCCTTCTCGCGATATGATTTTTCCGCAGAACTTCACTTCCTTGCAGAAAAAAACAAGATTTGGCCGGGTTGACTTTGAAACCAATCTCGCGACAGACAGATAGAAAAGCCTTAATGTCTTCTAGTAGCTTCTCCTCCGTTTTTGCGTACATGAGAAAGTGGTCAAGCCACTGTATCATTCGCTGTACCTTTCCGGCAAAGTGTTCGCTAGTGACAGACTGGAAATGATTCCCAGAATCCATTCCTCCCTGCAAAGTTCGTGTTGGTGAGTAACCTCCATCTGGGGTTTGTATGGACATGATTTCTTGCGCAGTAGGGTCTAGAGGAATTTGCCCTTATCCGTGGGTGAAATCGATGTTCGCATAGCATTCGCTCTCACTGCAGTTCTGGAGAAGGGGTTCCAGATGTGGCATCGCTGACTGCAGCGGAAGTGTCCTGGCATTGGTTCCACGAAGATCCACTTTAAAACGTAGCTTTTCCGTGCCCGGCTTCGGTACAGCTAGTGCTGGACTTGCCCAACGAGCGCCCGGGTTCTTATATACAGAGCCGATTTTCTCTAGCTGCCGTATTGTGTGTTGGATGAAAACTCTTTGGTTTGGGGCGTAGCGGCACTGGGCGCATCGGAAGGGCTTGGCGTTAGGTTTAAGCTGCACGGTCAGCGGTTGTACCTTTGCAAGGGGATCGGGACCCATTTTGCCGCAAAAGCAGTCCCGATGGCTTTCCAATAAGGATTTCAATTCTTTGGTGCCTGTCGGTGACATTCCGTTGGCTCTGGCGTTTTCAACGGCCTTCGGTACTGCTTCCTGAATCGTTTCGTCTGTGTCAATCCGGAATCCTGCTTGCGGGCACTCGGGAAGTTCTATCGGATCATCATCTGCTTCGTTGTAGCTCAGTCCCTTGAAGGTTGTCTAGGAAAACCGAGCAGTGTCTGACTTCAGCTCTCTCTCTGACATACCGTTGGTTTCCGCGCCAACGTTCCGAAGGCTCATTCTTAGATTGAATCCGATCGCCTTCAGAAGCGGTCTTCCTAGCAGCACTTCTGCCATGTCGTCATCTGCAATCAAAAAGTCTACTTCTCGAATGCGGACGGGAAGGCCAGTGTTCGGCAAGATAATCGAAAGTGATAGCTGCGTCTTTCCCGCAGCTGTCGAATTACGCATGTTTGTATGGTCTCGGAATGCGGGCTCCAGTATCATTGGCTTCTCCAGTCTCTGGTAGGGCGTGTCAGGATGCTTCTCCCGGATTACTGCAAATACCGCCGATGATATTGCAGAATAGTCGGCCCCTGAATCTCCCAAGGCGACTTCCTCCACGTCGTTGAGTAATACTGAGTACCTGCCTTCGTCTTCATTCGGGATTGTTCGTGAAAGGGAACGAACGGAAGAAAAGTTCGCTTTCTTCCCTGTTTTCTTCTTGTTTCCGAAGAATCGGTCCAAAAGTTCCCGCCGTTTCTCCTTAGAGGTGACTGGACACTTGCTTATGGGGTGGATGCCATCGCATTCCTCGGTGTTGAGGCACGGCTTGTTCCAGTTTCCTTGGGCTTCCTTCCCTTTCGTGTCGGCGGGATCTCCATTCTTTCCAAGACGTTCGCGGAGGGGACGGTTAGTCTTCTGAACCTTTCCTGGGCACTCTTGCCCGGTCCCGTTCTGGGTATTTCTCTGATGACTCTGTCCGTGCTTTCGTTTCAGCTTTGAAGTAGCTGACTGTACGGCGTGAAACTGTTCGGCGAGTGTTGAGAGTGTGTTGGCAAAGAACGTTCAGTTTCCTTTCTGCTCTGCAGTCCACATACTCATCTGGTCTCTAACCAGTTGCTTTAGTTCGGGCGGTTCTACTTTGCTGACGAGCTTCGCAATTAGCTGCTTGCACCTGTCGCACTCTGTGATTACCTCGGATGCATTGTGCTCGTCGAGTGCGGTTATCACGTCAAGCACAAACTGTTCGGCTGTCCCGGCGGGATCTCTCAATAAGATCTTATAGGTCACGCTTGAAATCGCTTCTTCCACGCGATCATTTAAGTCACGCGATGTGTGTGCCAGGCGGGAGTCAAACCAGTTCTTCACGGCATCGTCGGTAGCGTCTTCGGCCTTCGAAGTGCCTTCGATCCTACCTAGGATGCAAAGGCTGTGCAACAGCTTCGTTTTGATGCATTGACGAATTGAGGCAGCTTTGATTCTCTGGTTTGTTGGTCGTCCCGCATTGATGTCATTCACGCGCTCCACATAGGCTGAATTGTTTGTCTCAAAACGAATTAGTTCCAGTTGCGTTTCTTTACCCAGGTTCGGGGCCTGGATCGTGTTAACCAATCCGTAAGTAGACATCTTCTTCTCGTAGTGTTCCGGTACGATTTGACGTCTCAAAGCGCTTTGTTGGTCGGATACCATACGCAGTCGAAGTGTTTCTGAGTAGCGCGATAGGCGAGAAGAACAGGCACAAAAATGCTCAGAGTTCTCTCTGAGTTCTGCCCCTTTCCTCCAGAGTTCTTTGTCCGAAGGCAGGCTTATTTATTTTCTAGTTCTACTACGCGCAGCCTTCCACTAGAAGGCACCTACGACTGCGTAGGTTGCGTGTGCACTGCGTGGACTACCACGCAATTCAAACTGCTTCAGTTTGAATTTTGGTGCTTCTTCTGGAAACAACTGTTTCCGCTTTGGGGAATTGCCGCAATAGTTAACAGTCCCCCATAATCGAACTACTCGTTTGTTTAGTGTAATTCAATGTTGCGAGCAATTTTCCGCTGACGCTGGGTTCCGGACGTTTGCAGGTCTTCCAAATGTTCCTTTAACAGTATCGGTACATCTTGCTTGAGTGAGTCAACAGAGACCCCGTCGATCTCATCTTCCGTAAAGCCTTTCCACCTCACAAGCAGTTGCGGAACGCAGGCGTTGCGACTAATGTCCTTGAACTCCTCAATTGTCAGCAATTTGTTTGCTTGATATGCAAGATGGTCCTTGACTTCTTGAGTAACCATAAAGTCTCCGTTGCTGTAGAACTTTAAGCGGCGTCCATGAACGCATTCCATTTTTGCTGATAGCAAGTCCTCTACTTGAAAGTCGTAGTTGTCTCTGCAGAGTGTAACTCTAAAAGGCCCATACCATTTCAGATTGAGTTTTGAATCAACGTACTTCTGCAAGACACCTCGAAGGACAAAATCTCCCTTTGAGAAGTTGATGCTTCGGATTTCTGTTTTGCAATTTTGGGAGTCAACGCAGGCCTTTCTGCGCTTGTCTGCGCCGCTAGCGCATGCTTTGTGGAGTTGCACGAGTGATTCGTGCAGCTTCTCGGTTTCGATTACGGCTTCCCGTTGCGCTTTCTCAGCACATTTCGTCTTCACAACTGCATGATCCCTGACGATGGCAGAAAGTGGTGAGTCCCGTGGTAATACAGTGAAAATCGTGAGAGGGCATTTGCCGTTCAGTCTACGCGTAGGTGAATTGTTCAGGGCAGACTGGACTAGAGGAAGGATTGACGGCCAGGCCTTTTGCGGCATTTGAAACTCAGAAAATATCGCCCTTGTCGTTCTCAGTAACTTTTTGCACACTACTTCCACAGATCCATTAGTCCATGGGCAATACGGGAGTATGAAATGGTGATTAGCTTTCAGTGCTTCGGCAACCTGCTTCACTAGCTGATTCTTGAAATGGCTTCCTTTGTCGGATATCCAACGTTTCGGCACACTGAAGGATGCAAACCAGTCCAATAGTACCTCTGCTGTGTTCTCTGCGTCAGTCTTTGACGTAGGATTTAGCCAAACGTATCCCGACAAATCGTCCTTTACGATTAGGATGTACAGAAAGTCTCTCTCTCCGCGTTTCATGAAACAGTAGACGAAATGGATTATCTCGTTTTGCTTGCTTGCATGCATCGTGTGGCCGAGGGGTCTGGGTACAGTTGAACCAGACTCTGTTGCAATGCAGTGAAAGCAGGATGATACAAACTGCTTGGTTTCTTCGCGAATGTTCTTCGAACGAAAGTGTTCCGAGACGGATGCTAGCGTAGGGTCGAATGCTCTGTGGCCACCTCTTCCGGTATGTGTGGCAATAAGCGTTCGTAGGCGCAGCAGCTTGTCCGGTTCGGGAATCCATATCTGGCCTGAAACGAATTTTCAAGGCTTCTTTTGCTTCAAGAGATTCTTTGGAGCTTGTGTGAAGTGCATATTCTGTGACGCGATGATTTCTTTCTTCGATGGCCAATCGAATTCTTCGTTGATCCCTGGATTGGTCGGGGCGACCATGAGTGCGCTGACTCGTCCTACATTAGAGGACTGTACCGTTTTCTTCGGCTCTATCGCCCATCTGGAGAGCATCTCCGCCTAGACGTTCTTCTCTCCCGAGACGTGCTCGATGATGTAGCGGAATGCGCTCAGCTTGAGGGCCCATCGCATGAGCTTGTTTGCTGCATGTCGCGCGATCCCCGGGTTCTGACCGTATGGGTCGTATATGTATACGAGGTTGGCATGGTCGGTTTAGATTGAGGTCGTTCTGCTAGCTGCGAGATAGTCCATTCTGCACATCGCTTCGACTATAGCAAACCCTTCCTTCTCGGGGACGCTCCATCTTTCCGAAGAACCTCTGAAGGAACCAGACAAGAAACAAATTGGCTCGTGCTTTTGGTTTTCGACTGATTTGCGTTCTTCCGCCTCAGGCGACTGCGTTAGGATGGCAGACCAATGAAAATCCGAGGCGTCGGTGAAGAAGCAAGTTCTGTACCCTTCCTTAGGGAGCGAGAGCTTAGTTGCGGCAGCTAGCTGGGAGATTATTTGGTTGAATGCTGTGGTATGTGTATGCCGCCAAGAGTTGCTAATGCGAATCTTCTCCACCACCTTTTTGGTTCGCTTACCGGCTTGCTTATACGCGTCTTCGAGTAGGTCATGAAGTGGCTGAACTATCTGTGAGTAGTTCGGAATAGAGGATCGCATCCACTTTGCGGCGCACATTAACTGCTGTAGTTCGCTACCCATCTGAAGCTTTCGCATGGTCAACAGTGCTTCAAGGTTCCGAGGGTCGAAACGGACTCCTTCTCGCGATATGATTTTTCCGCAGAACTTCACTTCCTTGCAGAAAAAAACAAGATTTGGCCGGGTTGACTTTGAAACCAATCTCGCGACAGACAGATAGAAAAGCCTTAATGTCTTCTAGTAGCTTCTCCTCCGTTTTTGCGTACATGAGAAAGTGGTCAAGC
Organism: Gracilariopsis chorda; assembly: GCA_003194525.1. Taxonomy (NCBI): domain Eukaryota; phylum Rhodophyta; class Florideophyceae; order Gracilariales; family Gracilariaceae; genus Gracilariopsis; species Gracilariopsis chorda. The sequence goes on from NBIV01000100.1 coordinate 10,595, forward strand.
CACTGTATCATTCGCTGTACCTTTCCGGCAAAGTGTTCGCTAGTGACAGACTGGAAATGATTCCCAGAATCCATTCCTCCCTGCAAAGTTCGTGTTGGTGAGTAACCTCCATCTGGGGTTTGTATGGACATGATTTCTTGCGCAGTAGGGTCTAGAGGAATTTGCCCTTATCCGTGGGTGAAATCGATGTTCGCATAGCATTCGCTCTCACTGCAGTTCTGGAGAAGGGGTTCCAGATGTGGCATCGCTGACTGCAGCGGAAGTGTCCTGGCATTGGTTCCACGAAGATCCACTTTAAAACGTAGCTTTTCCGTGCCCGGCTTCGGTACAGCTAGTGCTGGACTTGCCCAACGAGCGCCCGGGTTCTTATATACAGAGCCGATTTTCTCTAGCTGCCGTATTGTGTGTTGGATGAAAACTCTTTGGTTTGGGGCGTAGCGGCACTGGGCGCATCGGAAGGGCTTGGCGTTAGGTTTAAGCTGCACGGTCAGCGGTTGTACCTTTGCAAGGGGATCGGGACCCATTTTGCCGCAAAAGCAGTCCCGATGGCTTTCCAATAAGGATTTCAATTCTTTGGTGCCTGTCGGTGACATTCCGTTGGCTCTGGCGTTTTCAACGGCCTTCGGTACTGCTTCCTGAATCGTTTCGTCTGTGTCAATCCGGAATCCTGCTTGCGGGCACTCGGGAAGTTCTATCGGATCATCATCTGCTTCGTTGTAGCTCAGTCCCTTGAAGGTTGTCTAGGAAAACCGAGCAGTGTCTGACTTCAGCTCTCTCTCTGACATACCGTTGGTTTCCGCGCCAACGTTCCGAAGGCTCATTCTTAGATTGAATCCGATCGCCTTCAGAAGCGGTCTTCCTAGCAGCACTTCTGCCATGTCGTCATCTGCAATCAAAAAGTCTACTTCTCGAATGCGGACGGGAAGGCCAGTGTTCGGCAAGATAATCGAAAGTGATAGCTGCGTCTTTCCCGCAGCTGTCGAATTACGCATGTTTGTATGGTCTCGGAATGCGGGCTCCAGTATCATTGGCTTCTCCAGTCTCTGGTAGGGCGTGTCAGGATGCTTCTCCCGGATTACTGCAAATACCGCCGATGATATTGCAGAATAGTCGGCCCCTGAATCTCCCAAGGCGACTTCCTCCACGTCGTTGAGTAATACTGAGTACCTGCCTTCGTCTTCATTCGGGATTGTTCGTGAAAGGGAACGAACGGAAGAAAAGTTCGCTTTCTTCCCTGTTTTCTTCTTGTTTCCGAAGAATCGGTCCAAAAGTTCCCGCCGTTTCTCCTTAGAGGTGACTGGACACTTGCTTATGGGGTGGATGCCATCGCATTCCTCGGTGTTGAGGCACGGCTTGTTCCAGTTTCCTTGGGCTTCCTTCCCTTTCGTGTCGGCGGGATCTCCATTCTTTCCAAGACGTTCGCGGAGGGGACGGTTAGTCTTCTGAACCTTTCCTGGGCACTCTTGCCCGGTCCCGTTCTGGGTATTTCTCTGATGACTCTGTCCGTGCTTTCGTTTCAGCTTTGAAGTAGCTGACTGTACGGCGTGAAACTGTTCGGCGAGTGTTGAGAGTGTGTTGGCAAAGAACGTTCAGTTTCCTTTCTGCTCTGCAGTCCACATACTCATCTGGTCTCTAACCAGTTGCTTTAGTTCGGGCGGTTCTACTTTGCTGACGAGCTTCGCAATTAGCTGCTTGCACCTGTCGCACTCTGTGATTACCTCGGATGCATTGTGCTCGTCGAGTGCGGTTATCACGTCAAGCACAAACTGTTCGGCTGTCCCGGCGGGATCTCTCAATAAGATCTTATAGGTCACGCTTGAAATCGCTTCTTCCACGCGATCATTTAAGTCACGCGATGTGTGTGCCAGGCGGAAGTCAAACCAGTTCTTCACGGCATCGTCGGTAGCGTCTTCGGCCTTCGAAGTGCCTTCGATCCTACCTAGGATGCAAAGGCTGTGCAACAGCTTCGTTTTGATGCATTGACGAATTGAGGCAGCTTTGATTCTCTGGTTTGTTGGTCGTCCCGCATTGATGTCATTCACGCGCTCCACATAGGCTGAATTGTTTGTCTCAAAACGAATTAGTTCCAGTTGCGTTTCTTTACCCAGGTTCGGGGCCTGGATCGTGTTAACCAATCCGTAAGTAGACATCTTCTTCTCGTAGTGTTCCGGTACGATTTGACGTCTCAAAGCGCTTTGTTGGTCGGATACCATACGCAGTCGAAGTGTTTCTGAGTAGCGCGATAGGCGAGAAGAACAGGCACAAAAATGCTCAGAGTTCTCTCTGAGTTCTGCCCCTTTCCTCCAGAGTTCTTTGTCCGAAGGCAGGCTTATTTATTTTCTAGTTCTACTACGCGCAGCCTTCCACTAGAAGGCATCTACGACTGCGTAGGTTGCGTGTGCACTGCGTGGACTACCACGCAATTCAAACTGCTTCAGTTTGAATTTTGGTGCTTCTTCTGGAAACAACTGTTTCCGCTTTGGCGAATTGCCGCAATAGCTAACAGTCTCTGTTTATACCGATATCTGCCCTTTTCTTCCTGCAGCCGCAGACCACGTTGTGGAAAAGCGCAATGCTCTGCTTAAGGTGCTCACCCGTCGAACGTACCTCAGTGGTCGGTAAAAGAATTTCCTAGAAAGCCCGGGTGGAAGATGGGCTCCACTGTCCAAACGGTCTAAGTCAGGAGACGCCGGCCGAGGGCTGCAGAACTGGACGGGCAACTGCATCAGGTGTGGTCAGGTAACACATGTAGAGCGTTTGTGGTCATGTAGCGCTATGGATTCACGGAGAGAGTTAGTAGAAGAGGCTAGAGGGCAGTTTTTATCGCCAACTAGAACAAAGTACAAGACAGTTTGGTGGCATGACGTCTGGCTTTAGTCAGGGTAGAGAGACTGTCCGCGCGAGCTAACTAGAATCACAGTATGCGCCACAGGAACACTTTGTGAAGTCCTCCATTCCAAGAGTTCCCTGCGATGCGCAGTGCACTGCACTTTCTTCTCAAAAAAAGGGTTACTAAATATTAATTATCGCTCTACGAAAATATTTGGACCTCAGCCAACGACACAAAATTCCCTCTTCTGCCCATTATTTCCCCTCGTGCCGCTTATCACTTCCCTCGTTCGGAAATGTGTGACCTGCTCCGGATTCTCTGTGTTGCCATGCGTCAGGTGCATTCTTGCCACCTGTCTACCTTTCTCTTCTCCCCCTACTATGTCACAATCTACAATTTCCACCATCCCGTGCCCGTGTCTAGGAGTCCGTACAGTCGCTCTACCACACAGGCCTTGCGCTGATCTACAGTTGCAGCCCATTTATCGGGCTGAAACACAGTGACGTTCTCAAAGCTTTAACGATAAATGTGAAGATCCTTGCCCCAGAAAGACATTCAAGCAGGTCATCGTACGTAACAGCTGTTCCGTCGTAGTAAGAAGAGCACACCAGTTTTTTCTCATGCACTATTCGGGAGAGGGCATAACCTCCACCATCTTGAAAGTAGAGAAGCTTATGAGTCCATCACTCCTCTCGCTGCTGATATCTTACAGGTCAGACATATTCACGTTTCTGCAGCACCACTTCCAACATTAGAAGACCTTGCCAGCATTCCAATCTCTAACTTTCGAAACATTGTTTTGGAAGGATGATTAATCGGGAACTACTTACCCACGAATCCCCAATACAAGCATTAGAGCAGAAACCTTCACTACAAATCGCTCCACATTTTATAAAATGCAATTCCTCACATCGAAGAGACATTGACACAGGATGTCGTTAAACTCGCCCGGGAGATCGGCGGACTGGTCATCTTCGTCGAATCAAGATGTCTCTAAAGGTGACCAGACAGTTGGCAGACCGACAGTTCCAAGCGATCTGGGTGTTATTGTCCACTAAAGGCTCCCACTAAGCTGTGCGAAACGGTAGGCACGACGCATACGCTTCCTGGAAGATCTTGCAAGCCTTTACATGAATTTTCCCGGAAGGGTCAGAAGTTTCCTACGAAAACTGAGGTGGCAGTCTTACCTCACGCAGCATCTTAGCATAGCATGGATAATAGAATAAAACAAACCCGCCCATAAACAGATCTGAATGGTTTTCCAGGGTTTTTACGGAACTTGCGCCAGGATTGAAGAAACCCACGTGTGTCAGGTTAGTTTAACTACCCGAAATCGCCAAGGGTAAAGAGGAAATGGTGGGTAGAACGTCATTCGTGCTTTTAGACGACGAAAACGAGGCACATTGGAATCCGCCTTGTCGTGGTGTGCTCCTTGGCTCAAGTCTGAAGTTTTCTGGTGGAAAGGGAAGGAATAGAAGACAAAAGAATGGAAAACGCGAGCCGCGTTAGAAGAAAGTGGATCCGATCTCGGGTCTTCCCATAGAAGCTTGATGCTGATCTTTTCATGTTCCAAGAGAGTAGCTAGTGAACGCAACACGGCTGCTGCAAGGTGAAAGAAAGCAGCAGTCATCGGCTACATGCTGGGGACATGAATAGAGATGGGAAATATGGGACAGAGAAAATTATCCACAATGCCGTGATCGGGTAATGTGTGCCCATAAAAAAGATACAAAGAAAGAAGAGACAATGTAAACTGGCGTGTACCACGACAGAGGCAATGCATGGAAAGAAGTGATTCCAATCCTCGACACTGTTCCGCAAAGCATTGGGGGAGCTCAAAAACTCTACAAAACTGTCACCACGAAGATATCGCTGCAAAAGAAGTGCCTGACGGCAATCAAAGCCATTCAGGAATACTGAAAAAAAACAATACCAAAAACGATTCTGGAGACTAGAAAAAAGAAGCGAACAGTATCAGAGGGAGCAAAATCGTCAGGCGTGAAAATTGTCGTGAAATAATACGTTATAAAAAGAGGCGGCCTGTAGTGGTAGCTAGGAGCGGCCCGAGAAGGATGATTCCTTTGCTTAAAGAGGTAGAGTTGATGATAATAATGGGTTGGGGAACAGACGAGAGACGAAGGCCGAGCTCTGTTCCCTCCTTTTATACTCAGATAGAAAGACACTAGTCGTCTTTCTCGGTAGTTAGAGTCCTAACATTCTCGCATGAATGCGGCATTGTAGGCAGCCATCACACCATCCTCGGGGATGGTGAGAAGGCAGGACGCTCTCTCACCATCCCCAAGGATGCTGAGATGGTCCATTTCATCTCCCTTTTCCTCACCGTCTGAAAAGGACGGTGTCCGGAGCCTTATCCTCATAGAACTAATCCCAGGCACGTATCCACATGGGACTCTCATCCCTCTGTTAATGCACTGACTAAAATTAGTGGCTGAGAATAACATGTCTTTGATACCCGTGTAGTTTCTTCTAATTGATATATCGTGCCCAAGTTGATATTTGGAATTCTTACGCCACAGAGAGGTTGATACGAACGTATTTGTTAGTTGAAAATTGCGTAACTCTTTAACGTACTGATTTGTGGTGTTCTCGTGGAGTTACAAGCAAACGTTGAAAGATTACGTGAATGTTTATTCGTGATAAGATTACATGTCTCTCTTTATTAATGTACATCCAAGTCATCCTCTCATATATTCTTACCTACCGCTATCTCTCACACCACCATAAATTGTTTCTGATGGTCAGATAGAGCTTAGTTCACCCTGGATGTCCAGATAACTGTGAATAATGAGAAAGATGTAGAACTCTGCTTTTGAAACTGTAGGATATCACGATTTGTTCGAAGGCTTCCACAACTGGAATAAAAATTCCTCGATCATCGAAATGGAAAGAAAGCTCCTCCTCCCTGTTAATATGAGAGCAGATCGCCGTGCATAAGGCATCTTTGTGCTGTTCACGTAAACGTTCAGGCAACGACATACGCTCGAGCTGTTCCGATGGATCGGTATCCCTAGTTTTGGCGATGAGCAGGTCAAGGCCGAAGTCTTCTCCACTGAATGCATCAATGTCGTCACATGACGGTTATTCTTCAGAGAAGAGGCAAGGGATACCATCATCAATCTCATATTGAGTTTCGCCCAAAGTTTTCAAGCGTGCGAGCGCGTCTGCATGGTTGTTGCGGCAGCCTTTCTTATACTGGACTGTAAAGACAAATTCAGAGTGAGGTAGGCGCCAAAGCATTAGAAGACATGAGAGGTCATTAATTTACATAAGCCAACGTAGACAGCAGTGATCCGTATGAACGGTAAAGTGTATACCTTGTAGGTAAGAGCGAAGGACAGTTAAGGCCCATACAACCGCAAAGCATTCTTTCTCCGATACCCAGTAATTCTTTTCAGCTTGCTGAAATGATCGAGACCGATAATCAATAGTTTTTAGTTCACCATCCTGGCGGGTGTGGAAAAGGGAGCATTCAATTTGGTAATCGCTAGCATTTGTGTCAACCGAGTACGGTAAGGTGGGTTTTGGGAGGTCCAAGGCATTTGTGGTTGTAAGCATCTGATTGAGCGTATTGAACGCATTGGTTTCGGCTTGCCCTCTCGTAACAAGGCATTGAAAGGTGCAGAAATATGCGAATAACGTGGTACGAATTGTATATAGACGTTTCAAAGACTTAAGAAGGCTCGTAGTTGCGTCGGAGTCTTCGGGGCCTTTGTCTCGCGATTTGCAGTGGTCTATACTTCTTCCTTTTCCAGTAAGCCTCTCGTGATACGGCATCCACGGTATTTCAAATTCTTTGTGAAACATGTACTTTTCTTGATCTTCAGGTTGATTCCTGCATCTTGGAACTTCTTCACTATTTGTTCCACGTATTCGAAATGTTCTTCCATGGTTTTGCTGAACACAGTGATCTCGTCTAGGTGTACTAGACAGTTTTTCCACTTATGTTTGGATAGGATGATACCCATGGCGCGTTGGAAAACGCAGGGGCACTGGTTAAACCAAATGGCATGCGCTTGAAGCGATAAATGCCAGCGTGGAAAATGAATGCAGTTTTTTCACGGTAATCCAGCGCTACGGGGATTTGGCAGTAGCCCCAGTTGGCGTCGAGCGTCATGAATACCGTGGCTTCACCAGACTGTTGAAACATTCATCCATTCGCGAAAGTGGGTACGGTACGTGTCCCTCATCGTAACTGAGTTTAGTTTTGGGTAATCAACGCAGAAGTGTAAAGAGCCATCCACTTACGGAGCGAGGAGGACGGAAGAAGCCCGGGTTGACCGAGCTGGCTTGAATATTCCCTTCTCCAACATGGAGTCCACATCTTCGTGGCCGATATGTCAAGAGCGAGGCCCTGCACTGTAAGGTGGCTTTGAAATGGGTCTTGTACCCGATGGGACATCAATATGGTCTTCGGTAGCAGATATTTGTCCTATCCTGCCACTCCACATAGAAGAGTATTTCAGCAGTATGCTGCGCAGGCACGCTTGATGCGGCCCCGTTACGTGGGAATATCCATATCCTTTAAAGAATCTCCGGTTTCTTCTACAGTCGTGGTGTATGACAATGTGGGGGCGACTGGTTTGAGGCCGGCCTCAGCAAACGCTCTTCATCTGGTAACGATATTCCAAGGACGTCAGCAGTCGATAAGTGATATCAACACTGAGGGGTGTGGTAGCGCCATCGCAACTACCTGATGCTTGTGTAATCTGCTGTAGTGAGAGTTTAGATTACATAAGAGTAATGCCAAGGTTCTGTCCGGTTTGACTTGAGCAATGCTGTTTGCGACAACAATTCCATGAGACTCGCACAACGAGGCATTTGCTTGCATGGAGATTAGTTCATGTTTCTCCGTGGTAACCGGGATCCATGGCTGCTATTTCGGAGGTATTATTACCAAGTTTGTTGGACTTCCACCTGCTGAACAGTTTGGTCACATCCTGATGAACGGCGTCTGCGCCTTGCCAAGTGTTTGCCTTTCAGTAGGCGGTGCTGGTTATGTGATTGCGTTCTTTCTCTTTCAGACCCTTGTAGTTCAAGGTGATCTTGTATATATCTCTAGTGGGTAAGGTACATTCCACCGATAAGTGGTGTCGACCATAACAACCATAACAAATTAACGTGTCTTGAAAGAGGCGTTTCTGGCCTGGAGTATGGGGAGCAGCGTGTGGGTTAACCCATCCAGGTTCTTGGTCATAAAGAATCCAGGTGGTGGCACCATTAAAGAACGGTGCTCGCTCCTGCGTGGCTCCATTGCTATTAAATCCTCTTCTTGGGTCGATTCCGTTGTTGTCAACTCCGCAGCTGGGACAAAACGATCTGGGACATCCAGGTAATACAGTATTCTTTGATGCGAAGAGCCCTCTTGTGGGCGTGAGATGGAGGATTCCCCCGAGCATTCTGAAGATTGAACCAGTAACAATTTGCCCGATGCCGGCTTGAAGGTTCGCTTGACGCAATGCTTCTTGACATCGTATGTCTCCAAGTGACTGGTACGAATGCGGGCTCTGACCACATCACCTTCCGCTTAGTCAAACTGAACTAACTCCAAATAACTCGTATGACTATGTCGCTGTCGAGGTCTTGCCATCGAGGAATTCATAGTCGGTTGTAATCCGTCAACGAATAGAGTCATCTTGTCATCTACCGAGGGAACGTTTCCACGCAGTGCGGCTGCATTATTGAGCGTCAAGCTGTACTCCATCTTCTCTTGTTCCGTTTTCTGAGCGATATACTTGAGACGCAGGTTAGTAGTATTAATAGCATTCGAAGTTGCGTAGCAACTCAGTAGACATTGAACTGCCACCGGCCAGTTCGTGACTCCACCTTCGTCCAAGGCTAATGAACCACACACAGCACGATACTGTTCCAGGGCATACCCAGACAGAAAATGTGGTAAGGACACATAGGCTTGAGGTTCACTCATCTTCAGCGTATCCTCTTCAGTGGTGAAACGTGCCAGAAAGTCAAACAAAAAATTGGCATCCTTCCCGTTGAAAGTAAGGTCATCTATGACCACTTTCATTCTCTTGATGTGATCCTTCACTTTACCTGTATCGCGAACATTTTGTTTAAGATTCCGGGTATTCAACCAGTACAGGCAATAGATCATGATTCTTTCATAGCAGGGGTTGGTACATGGGAAAGGCTTCAGATCTCGACACGACGGACCTTTCTTCTTTGTCAGTGATGTGGTAACCCCTTCCCTCTTCTTCCTCGATCTCTGAGTCTCTTCCTCACTGAAACTCGAACTCTCATCAGGTGATGTTTCAATTTCGGAGTCGTCCGAGCTAGAACTTTCGTTCTCTCACTCTTCGGGTTCCCAGTCTTTTCGACAGCCTGATTTCTGAGACCTTTTTGAGGGCTTGAGACGTGCCGATTTCGACTTCTTCGAACGAACCTCCATGGCCTCAGGGTATCTCAGGTTTCGAAGCTGTCGATTTGGCGAATGCGCTCTCCAACCATTCCAGATGGGAGTTAACACGCGTGAGTATCTCCTCTACAGTGACAAGTTCTGTAGACGTTGCTCGTGTGGTGGCGCCTTGAGCTGAAATCTGCTGGCAGATGATTGACTTTTCTCCTCTCATGGAAGAGCTCCAGTCTTATCCTTTTATATAGAAACTGCGCCCAGGAAAAACCCTGCTAAAATCAAGAACGCTACATACTACTGCGGCTACAGAGCAGGGAAACACTCAACGTAGATATCACATCAGAATGTTTTCGTACTGATTGCGTGAGCGAAATATCTCTTCCACCTTTGCTCACGCAATTCGTATAACGTAAGGTCAGGCAACATGTCTCATGGCACATCCAGTACAATATTACATCAGAAGCTGTTCTTAACCTCAGTCCAAAAAGAGACAATCGTAACATTTCGATCCAGTTGAGTCCTAGTAAGGTCAGATTCGACAGCTGTGATTTCTGCACATCGCGTTCGTTTATCATCTCGCAGTAAAATGCAAAGCCTCGCAAACTCGTTGAGTGAGAACAATTGACCAGTCACTCGCGTGTTTGCTTTTCCTTGGGTGCTTTCAACTTTTACCAAAGATCCAGGTCCATCCCCGTTTCGCTTTCGTGCCTGTTGTGGTGCAATACCCTTAAAAGGGAAAAGACACACGAGTGTGTTGGATATCCATCTCTGTACGGTGGAAACAGCAAACAAAGCCACCTGAGGTGATCGAACTAGTCGGGCGTAACTCCAAGGGTCACTGTCACGATGGGGGTTCAGATGTAGGGTAAATACCAAAAAGTAGTTGCAAAACAGAGAAAGAAATAATAAAGAAACGCCGGTAAACACGGGAGTGTTACCTGCATAAGGGCAAAATATGTAAGCGTTAAGAACACGAAATGCAAATAGAGATGACGACGTGGTGCGCGGTTTGGGATGCAAATAGGTGTAGTAATAGTTTCGAACCCGGAGTTGGCTCTCCAATGGATTTTACCAGGTACCGGGGATTTCTGGGTCAGAGCTGAACACTCAGGTGGTGTCTAAACAAGCGTGAAGTTCACGCTCAAAATGAGTGAGTAATTTACAATTTATAAAATAAACGGCTGTAAATTGAAATAAGAGAGACCCCTATTGACCCCTACTCAAACAAAGGTCCAAACAGCGGTCCAGTTTGTTGACAGATCCTATTTCACATCTTCCAACCATGATCTCTCTTGTTGACAACAGCCATCCAAATACTTGCCCAAACGACTCAGCTTTTCTGCATGCATCCTATCTTTATATCCGTTATTTTACATGGCACGCTTCGAACAGCAGCGCTAAATCACGCTGCAATACAAACTGCAAAACAAACTACTCGTAGACAGTTTTCTACAAAATCGCACATTCCACCATCTGTAACTCGTCAAGGCATCACTTTCAAGCCCATTTCCATCTTTTTGAGCGTAACAACGTTCAAGTTCAACTATCGCATGAGCCGTAAATCGTTTTAAAGACTGGTGCGCTTGATCTCTTCTCTCATACCAAAAGATGAAGAGATGGGAAGATGATATGGACGTTAAGCCCTTTCTACGGAAATGGGATTAGGCATAACTTTGACTAGACTTGCGGGTGGGTCGATTGACACGATACATCAATATTTCCGAACGCAACTTTCGCCTGTGTATAGTATTTTCAAAGAAATTTGCAGCACATTGTCTAACATACTAACCCTTGCCGGACTTCCCGACCAGTTGGAAGGATGAGAAGAGCTTTCAAACGGATTCAAACTATCTAGGTCACAAGTCAGCCCATTTACTGGCTGCATCGGAGTAATTGATGGAATCTCAGTTGAGATAAAGCCACCTAAGTTCAACGCTCCGAAATATTGGTGCCGAAAGGGTTACTACGGAATCCCTGTTCAGAAAGTGATAGACTCTGGGGGCAGATTTTTATTTGCTTCTGCTACATGCTTTCGGTCTACTCATGACTCTTTGACATATGACTCTACAAAACGTTTCGAGTACCTGAATAGCCAGAACCTCTCCGTAAAATTTTGGATTGTTAGTAAAGAAGAGTATGTCTGTACTGATAATCTTATCACACCAATACCGGCTTCACAGATTTATTAGTGGTATGAGAAATCGTTTAACGTTTTCTTGTGTTCTTCGTGCATTCAAGTTGACCAGGCGTTTGGAAGGTTAGTTGCAAGATGGAGGATACTGCAGAGTCGTCTGAACTATTCGGTGAGTATAAGCGCAAGCCTTATTATTATATGCATGAAACTTCAGAATTTTTGCATCGATGAAGGCGAAGAAAAGCTGCGATCGTTTTCTGTACGAGAACTCGAAGACCTTGACAAGGATGCTTTACACCGGTATGGTACTGTAAGGAAAGCATTGGTATGATGGCATCTACCGAAGATGAAAGCCCTTCTAGTTTACTGGTGGCACGCTCTACTATGAAACGTATCAAAATGGTCGAAATCGTGCGACGCCGCAATCTTCGTCGCCCAGAACTGACAAGAGAATCGGTGCTCTGATGATCGTTGATAGGAAAATTGCTGTGGGTGGAATGTTCAGATTCGTATGCATCACTGAACACTACTTCAGTTTTATAATCTGACAGAAATTGACTTCATTTGTCTCTGCGCTCCCCAAACAGTGTAATGGTCTGCCATGTTTACGAAAGCACCTCAGCGAGTCTCTTCGAATCGCTTTGTTCCCAGATTACTTTGATCTTCATAAGCAAGAACCAAAGTGCCATCGAATTCTTTGGTTTCAGGGAGAAGGGTACATGCATAGACTTCAGCTGTGAAGCGCCCCGCAAAGCCTCTAATCTTGATTGCTACGCTGCGTCCGCAAATGGCTTCCTCGGCTGGACTTCTGGCTCTCCTCTTTCCACCATGACTTCCAGCCAGCGTCAATGGGTACGGTTTCGGACACCATCCCAGTCAGCAAAATAACAAGTCCTCTGTTTCAGGAGAAGTTGAACGTTCAACCCAAGAAGTACTGGAGCGATTTAACTCTATATATACTCAATTGGTTTCGGAAATTGGAGCGGTAACATCTTCTTCTAGTAACAGTGACATACGATTTGCCGATTTGCCTGCAGATCATGATATTCATATGCTATGGAATCACATTCCCGCGGCTGTGAAGCTTTCTATCACAGCCGAAGAAGCTGGAAAGGCGGTCGCCCGAAAGGTATTTAAGCGGCTTTTCGAATGGGATTCTAATATGTATCGTGAAGCTCATGTCCTCACTTTGGAAGTCTTTGTGAATCTTGTCGGAGATTGTTGAAGGAGCTTGCTACCTGGTTGGCGTTTTCTGAAGCACGGAGAAAGCTCAATCTAGAATGTATTTTGGCACTCGTCAGACCTGGCTCTCTACTCAGCAAGACCAGCTATGATGAGATTCTTGCAAAAGCTATAGAAAATGGTAGAAACGTGACAGCACTGGATTTCGCTTGTTCTCTTGAACGGAAAGCAGTCATTCAAGAGCCAATGGCTACTGCAGGTGACTTTTATTTAACACTTGAAGGTATTTTGAAAGTCGCACGGAAGCAAAACACCGCGATTGCGTCTATGTCCGCAGATGAACTAATTGCACTTGGGGACGCTGCACGAGCCGTCGTTCACAAATTAGATGCAACAAAAATATCGGGAAGTACAACCACTGAGACCAACAAGACGTCAACAAAACATGTAAAAGAGCCAGAAAATACCGATCTCATGGGGTCAAGGGAAGTAGTCGCGGAAGCTCTTCTTGAGTGACACCGAGTCTTGACTGCTGGTGTTAATCGATAAATTCTAGAATAAGCGGTTAGGAACTTCATGGAACAGGCACGTGCAAGGTTCTTGGCAAGAACTGAGAACATAAAGAAATTCTTCCGAGTAGCTGTGGAGCTCGTGACCACGGCGACTTTTCTGGTTCTGGAGTCTGGGGCGAGTGAATCAGAAATATCACCCGATGTTATTGAGGCCTCTTGCACGGCAGTTCAGAGTCTGATATGTATGCTGAGCACACTCTGTCATATGGAAAAAGCTGGATTCGCTTCTAAGAAAATCAAGGAGGTGCATTTACTCTGCCATTTCTACGTCGCTGTTGCGAAGGATATGCTCATCCGATGCAGCAGAGGGGATTTGAGGGAACATTTTCGTATGCTAACTGGTATAATGGCTCAGTTTTTAGTTTGCTCGATTGTGAAGGAACGTAGTGGCACAGATGACTTTGAACTGACTGTTGATCAGTGGTCTATAGCGTTCTCCCATAACCTTCGGGGCATGTCTTCGAAGGCAGAAGCTATAAAGTTCGTAGACGAAAAGGAAGACGGACTATTCCGATGGGTAAATGATCTTGGAAGCCTAACAAGTGAAGATGTGGAGGTTAATCTTGACATTATTTCCGTTCAAGGAGCACTCGTAGGCGTCCTAAGCTTTTGTTCGCCCTCAAGGATACCCCAGTTTGCTTTCTGCTGGCTAGAACTTCTAGCAAACAAAGAATTCTTCCCAATTCTACTTTTTGTTAAGAATGTGAATGGTTGGTTTTTGTTTCGGCATTTGCTTTTTTCGTTTCTTCACTTCATCTCTGGATATCTGAAAAACTCTACTGAACCGCTCTCAATGGTTGTTCGAACGCTTTAAAATGGGTTGCTGAGAGTGTTGTAAGTTGTTCTCCATGACTTTTTATAGTTCTTCTGCGCATATCACCTGGACTCCTGCAATGTTATATTAGTAGGTGCGTTCAGCTTTGGAATTTAGTTCTATCGTCGTTCCCGAAACAAATGCGCCTTCCTGATCCGTTTGCTTCTGATCTGAACGTGAAGAAACTGCCGGAAATGATGAATCCTTCCTTAATACTATCGAATTTTGTGACTCCGTTACAGGTTAGTGGCATGAAAGGGGTGATTGATACCTTGAAATCGAGTGGAAGGATCAGTGGGCAAGGGATGTACCTTGATCTTGTGAATTATATCCACTTCACTAGTGACAAGGGACAGACCAGTTACAATCTTACCGTACTCAATTCTTTAATCGTTTATCTAGCCCACAGCGCTACGTCCGGTTCCATTGACCGCGATATCTTGAACAGGCCTTCTACGAATATAATTCGTTTCTTGACTTCTCAACTCGACTTCGAGGTGCAAACACATCTTTCCAATGCACTTACAAACCAACTCCGTTTCCCCAACAGTCACACTATGTACTTCAGGAATGTGATCCTCATGTTATTCCGCGAATGTAATAGTGAGTGGGTGAAGGAAGAGACTACGAAAGTGCTGGTCGAGAGGCTGATTGCGAACAGACCACAACCGTGGAGACTACTAACTACGTTTGTTGAGCTGCTGAAGTATCCTGATTACAACTTTTGGAACTAATCGTTCGTAACTTGTGCGCCTGAAATTGAGGACCTGTTTCAGAATGTTTCAAAGCATTGAATGGCGCCTTCATTTCAGAGTAGACGCCAATCACTGGTGTCTGTTAAGTAGGGCGGACAACCATGGCTAGAAAGAACTAGTGCTATTGTTAAACATTTCTCATCGTATACATTGTAGAAGGCCTACCCTTTAGCCCTTACCGAAAACAACGTGGGCCATGATTACCAAGCACTAGAATAGGCAAGATATTCTGCAAGGAATCGCAACTGCAAGTTATCGTTTTCGTACGTGGTGAATGTTCATTACCATGATATGGACACCATTGGTACAGGAAGCATAAATATCACTAGTTCCCAGCCGCACATTGGGCCTCGTTACGGATTTGATCCACATCATCCTTCATCCATCATTAAAGCAATATTACTCGCAGATATTGTTATGCTATACTTTCATTTCGCCCCGAGAGTCCCTCGTCGAGTGGAACGCTATTTTTCTGCTGAAAATCCCAAGGAACATCAGAATCTCTGCAGCGATTCCGAGCTCTCTCCATAAAAGAGGTCTGATCTCCTTGTTCGCAGATCGACTTCTGCGTATCATCTGGGAGGCTACTTACGGCTCTTTCAGCAGTTGAAGAGATACATTCATGTCTTGGTCCACTGAATGTAGCCAATGTGTTTAACAAAGCCGCCTCAAAAGAAATCAATACACCAAAATCAAAGTTAGTCTGTCTGTATCTCACTGAGTCCCATGTACCTTCAACCTCTATTTCCCGTGTCTCCAAGCGATTTAAAATCTCTGAAAAGACACAGCGACCAACTCAAACCGTGTAGGTAGATGATCGATCAGCATCAGATTCATCGATTCCCAAATTGGGTTCTGCAGCATAGAGAGTGGCTGAATAACGCATGGCGACAACTCCAGTGAAGCTTTCAAACAAACTTCAAGAACCCGACAAACGTGGCTCGGCTTCCTCTCTTGAAACGCCGCAACATAGAAAAACGAAATCGAACACAATATAGATAGAATGGAAGCAGTAGCAGAAGTGAAATATGCGTTGCCACCACAACCAACTCCCCAAATACCACCCAAACCATCATTAACACCAATAACTCCAACAAAACCACATGAAACAGCACGTAGCGTTAACAAAAGTAAATCAAAAGGCAGTAGAGAAACTACATAGCATTGTTCTCTGCATCAGGTCTGGACTTGTCAACCACCTTCTTAAACCTCTCCAGCAGATGGCTATGGTTTTGTTGTAGTAAATCCACCAAACTCTCATCATGAAGATCCCGAGCACTTTTGATCTGCATTGAGCTCTCTGCAAGATACGTTGGTAGTTTGAAACGATGATCAAATTCGTCCCTCTGCTTTTCTTCATCTGAGTTCTGTGGCCCTGCATTCCTGTCATGCTCAATGGCAAGAGGCTCAGGCAAAATTGTCGTCTGTTTCTCTGAAATCTTATTTGATTGAACCACTCCTTTCGATATTACGCTAAGATCCTTATAGCTTCCACTGTTCCGTGTCCCAGAGTTTTTCCTTCGCTCCACCGTAGCCTGATTCTGTTGTTCAATTCCTAACCAACCCTCTTAAATACCCCCTTCATCTTCCTTGATGAGCTTCGAGGTTGTTGAGAGCAGATCATCCGCGTCGTTGGCGATACCGATGCGTGACTCGCAAAAAAGGACATAAGCCCGTTTCGAATTGGTGGTCAGCTCACCTTTCGGCGTCATCCGTAAAAAGTTGCAAATGTTACTTGGATCTTTCTATCCTGACGTAGACCAGTTTGCCCTTGTTATAGTAACCATCTTCTTCATACTGTTGTACTGCTTTTTTAACACGGAAGCGCTACGGTCGCATAGACGTCTCAAATTAGAGTCTACCTCATGCAATCTCCCAGCAAAACTGTGCTTCGAATCCACTTTCTTATCGTTAAATCGATTTTCAATAACAAACCAGTACGAATCCCATGTCACGTTAGCGTCCAACTCTCTTCGATTCAATGTCCTACCGATAGCCTTATCGAGGGCATTCTTTGCACGTTCGTCGTCCCGTAAAGTTTCTATAAGCCTCGCAATTTCATTGAGACTGAAGCTTGGATCACTGTGCTCGACTTCCCTATCAATCGTGAGCGGAAATCCAGAGCCTGATTCTGCCATTTTGTAATCAATAATAAGTTTCATAACCACTTTGTGGTCGTCAAAGTGAACCATATTAACAAAATCAACTACTCGAGGCAAATTAGAAAGTGTAGCACGACGACTGACCGCGTCGTTTTACCGTTGAAGAAAACTTTTGAGTTCATCTTTTGTTGTAATACAATCCCCGATACTGGTATCCTCGAAATTTTTAGTGTGAAAATATAAACCTAATCGCGAACGAAGTTCGGCGCGAGTCCGATTACGAATGCGAAGCTTAAACGGCTTTGAAATCGCTCGCAAGTCTTTGCAGGTCTTTTCCAAGAGAAATCAGTATGAAAAGGCCATTCTCATAGCTTCTCGAAAAGTGGGTTCATTGTATGGAGAAATAGTAATTTCGGAGGACGAAGCCAAAGCGGTTAGATCCTTACAGCCCGTTGCGGTACTGGTGGCTGCATTTGGGTTTGGTGGCATCTCTTGCCGTGTTATCTCGGACATGATGATGGGTGCTTGTTTGGACTCCTGCGAATGGAAGGGGTGGGAGCTGGATTAGGACATTTGTATGACATGATTATGGTTGTACGAGAGACAAGAATAAGGTAGGGGAACCGTGAAAAGACACCAAGCGCTTGCCGCGGGAGATTATAGATTGTTTATTGCACAACCAAATTGCCGACAGAACAGGTCCGTGGGGCAGACGGAGGGTCCTCAAATTTGAATGATTGGTTTACGATCGACCAAGTGGCGTGCCCTCGTTTGGGAAGCTTCTCTGCTTACAGAGAAGAGGATTTTAAGAAATTCACATGGCTTTCACGGTCAATACGGTTCCAGGTTGATCCCGCCAATCAAAAGGCCTATATGAGCGTGCACGGGCTTCGTTCACGCTGGTTTAGACACTGCCTCAGTTCTTTTGTTTACCTTCTCGTGACGTAAGGCGTCTGCATATGTAAATACTGGTGATACAGGCCCACTTTCAAGCGGTCAGTACTATAATACCTAATAAAAAATTAAACTATTCCTTAACATGCCATCCATGATTTACGTGTGTCAACAGATTACGGTACCTGCAAAAGTTTCAAATCCACTATTGGTTCTTATTGAAAACAGTAAAGTGCATTGAAGTTCTTGTCATCTAATACGTCTATTTTCACAGAAAAGTTCCCAAATACTAGCATATTTTCTTTTTTATGCTTCATACAATGTCATGTCCCATGGACATAAGCTTATCATAATCTTATGGGTGTATGGTAGGGTTTAGGCTAATTTTGAGGACAGGTGTCGGGAAAATTTACTTCGAGGACACATTAGAGTTGTCCGCAAAGTCCGGTAGTTTTTTGGCGAATCGGAGATTAGAATGCTGTCCGCAAAGTTGCAAACCACGATATTGTGTAACAATTTCTGCTGGGTGCTGATGTTGAAATCCACATTGGCGTTTGACATCAAGACCACACAGTACCAATCCCACACCTGGATTGTAGCCTGAATTTCGGCCCCTAACTGCGAAATCGAGGGGAAGCCTCAGAAAGCTATTACTACACCAGTGATGAACGACAGAGTTACCGGGTAGCGGACAAAAGTCTTCAGCGTCACTAAAATACGCGTTAACACGTTATGGATGCCAGTCCCGACATTGGTATAAGCGAAAAAGAAGAGCACCGCAGTTCTATCTCTATCGGAGTTGCATACCCCGCGCTAAAACTCTATCGAGCTACATCTTCTACACGTCTTTTACTTCAATTACTCTTAGAGTCTTCTAACGAAGAGGTGGATTGGGAATATTCCGTGAACGCTCTTTCACCAAAAAGTGGACTATCTGCAACAACATACGTCTGGCCACATTTCTATTTTCAAGACCGTTACCGGGCTTTACCCAGGTGAGTTTGAATGCCTTTCAGAACGAATCTGCCATATTCTTTTCTGTAGACCTAGATCTTCCGGGAGGATACGTGTGACCTTGGGGAGGCCAACGAAGCTTAACCTTCAAGAGAAATTGCTTTCTATGATCTTGTATCTCTACAAAACGACAGTTTCCGCTATGAATCTTCCCCCTGAAACTATACTCGGTCGTCGTTGCACGCAGATGTGCTTTTCATTCGCGAAATTATTACAGAAATGCTGCTCTGATCATCATGCATACTTAAATGGGCGCAAGATAATGTACTGCTTCAACACCTGTGTTGTTGTTGACCATGACGGACTGTTTATATTTGTCTCAGCCGGATACGCTGGCTCGTTTCATGACGCACGGGTATTACGAGAGACAACACTAGGATGCAACTGGCAGCTATACTTTAAATTTGATTTGAACTCCCCTATTCCGCTGGAATTCGTTTTAAGTGATACAGGGTATATGGGAATGGACCAATTCATACGAAGGCGATTAGACGCCAGAGAGCTTTCAGATGTTGATGCTCATCCTGTGCTCTAAGTTATTAACAAGATGCATGCTGAGTTCGTGTCGCGGTAGAATGGGGGATTGGTGGGCTGATTTTTAAGTTCAAAACATTTCTGGACACTTGTCCGAATAGACGGGATAAGTTTAAGCTCATCTTCTCAACCACTGCTATTCTAACCAAGTTTATGAATCTTCGTAGGAAGGATTACGCGACCTCTATGGAAGGCGGTACAAACGGGGAAAGTGGTTAATGGATCTAATTTCCGTGATAGCATTAAAACCCAGCAGCCTCTGTCACTTTACGGGTGAAATCTTCTTCTGAAAGTATTCCGTTATTCTTGAGTGTTATCAGTCTGTCGATGACGTGGTTGACCTCCTGACTCTGTTTTGCAGCCAGCTGTGAAGCACGCAATTCTTTCTTACCAGTAAGGACATCTTTCAAGACTTTGTTTTGGTGCTTGATAGTATCAAAAAGACCGTCAGAACCTAAATCAACGTCCTTACCAATTTGATTGATGAATTCTACGGCATCCTTCAGAAATTGCTTTCTTGTCTGCGGCTTGTCGTTACTGATAATCCCTGAGTTACTTGAATTAGAGACGAGAGACTCCCGAAACGCCCCCATTCTTTTCCAGTTGTACATGTCGGATTCCTTCAACCGAGTCATTAGGTTTACGTGTTGAACAGTGGCCTTTCCATGCGTTTCGTCAGAAATACCTGTTCTTATGTCGTTCAGAGCCGATTGCAGTGCATCTTGCAAAGTAAGTTCTTGCGGGAGTTTTTCTCCATCAAAAGACTCTCTGGAGGCCTGAAATGTTTCCTCTTAGACTTTAAAAAATCTCTATAGACAAGCTTTCAAACAGCCCCCGGTATCTTCTGCACCACTTTCTTACGGCCGCAGCAGTAGCTCGCGAAATGTTGGTTATAATGGCGGTCAGCACAACAAGTGCTTCTGCGCCAACAGCAGGACACGTGCGGTTTGCTGGGCAATCGTTATCAGATGTTTGAATAATCTTTCCCTGTTCGGAGCCTAGTAAAGATCCCCGCAGAGCAGTTGTTTCCGGCTTGCTAACCAGTGGCGTTGTTGGAGCACGAGAAGCTCCAAAAACGTTATTATCATTGGGTCCCAATGTGGTTTCCTCAGAATGACTAACGGCATCCGCAACAGTCATTCCCCTCATAATTTCATTGGCCCCTCTATAATCCATAATGTGACTGTGGAGTTAGAGCTGATGCGTAGCGGCCGTCGTGTACGAGATGCCGAGTACAAGAATAGTCACGACGGCGAAGGACCTAGAAGTGTTGATCAAGAGGGGACGGCGGGTACAGACTTGGTCACCGGGGTAAGAAGTGCAGAGCTGGTGAACAGAGTGGAAGTGCAGACGTAGAGACCTTCCCGTTTGGGAGGTGCACGGCTGGGTAGTGCGGCTGCAAAGAATCCAAACTGGTTGAAGGTGGGCAGGAGAGGAGAGCAGAAGTCTGGTCAATATGGCAGTTGGGTCAGAACACACGAAGTTAGTGAAGGTGACTACGGTTGGAGAAAAGACGTCATGGTTGTGTTGGGCTGGGAGTGCACCCATTCTGAGGTTGATCTCAATGTCGAAGGTACAACATTTTTGAAGGTGGTGTCGGGGTGGAAGGTTCACCCTTTTTAAGGGTAGTGTCGCTGTGGAAGGTGCACTGTTTTTGAGGGTGGTTTTAGGGTGGAGGGAGCAACCTTTTTGACGGTGGTAGCGGGGTGCAATTTCAAACTCGGTGACAATTGCTGGGGGGTTGGAGTAAAAGTCCGATGAATATGGTAGAGCTGTCATAATGGAGACTCAGCGACGGTAGAAGAGTAGAGAGGCCGACGTTGTGAGCAGGTTGAAGCGTGCAGACTTAGATAAGTTGCGATGGGACGATATTGATGGTGTGATTGTGTGGGGGTGGGGAATGCAAACGTTCTGACTGTGTCAGGGCGTTGACTGCTGATGTAGTGATGGGTGGGGTTCAGACAAGGCGATGAGAGGGGAACTCACACGCCTGCGAGTTTTCGAAGGTTTGTGGGTTTGGCAAATCTCGGTGTCAGAATGGGCACGTGTAAACTGCTGCAAAAAAATTCACAGCGAGAATCGCGCAACGCACGCACTTTACGGACAACACTATTGTATGTTCCATTCTCAAAGATAGTTTGTTTCTCCCTTCATATCTTCGTTGCTCTCAGCTTTGTTGATGCTGTGAAATGTTGAGATGTTGTAATTGGGATACTGACGTCTTTATTGCGGGTGCACCCTTCCATCAAACCGAAAGAGGCTGTTTGTAAGTTGATAAAGGGCCGTACTGATAACAATGTACTACGAGAGACAACGTTACCTTCCCAAAAGCTTCTGAGGTCGAGGCTAAGGAGTATGAAGGCTGCGCTGAAGCGAAGGGAAAAGTACAACTTGATGTAGATATAACTCTACGCAGTAATCTTTCCAGCAGAAAGTGGTGAACGTAGCAGTTTTTGTCGGGAAGTAGGTTTGAAGCTAAAATGACATCCCTTCACACCTTATCATACAAAGTAGTTTAATTGTCATTATATTCAACAGCATTTAGGCAACCAAAAAGTTCGACAATGGGGGAGACCGAATCCTTGACCCAGATTGCCCGATTCAGGATTTTCTAACAGCAATAGAAAGGTCTTGCTCACAGCTCTGCAGCGATTTAAGGGGCGTTCTACGAGTTGATGTGGCTGATAAGCAAAAGCAGGAAACTTAGTCTAGAGCAATAGGAAGCATCCACTTCTCAGAAGATTATTCTCAAGTCTTCATCTTGTCGGCAGGGCGAAGATTTCCGCCGACAAGGAAAAAACCACCGTTGCATTGGATAAACCCTCTGAAACCGAAAGAACTCCAGTTGTGTTCTTCCTGTCGATAAGAGGGCAATGGATGGCTCACAAGCGCAATATCACAACTCGAACGCTTGGTCACAATCTGAACACAACCAAGACAATGTTTCGAGCCACAACGCCGGTAATTTCACCCCAAACACCGACCCTCCCCATGCCAATCACACCGTACATCCCACTATCCGTCCTAAAACAGTTTCTGAAGCATTTGAAATGCTCATTGCTGCTTCCTTCGACAACAACCAATGCAAGCAAGCACTAAAAGCAATGAAAATTGTTGGAACTCACAACGCGAAGCTTGATACAAAGCGAAAGATGATAGTTCAGAAAATGGTACAGACGCATATAACACTTAAGGAAGTGAACGATTTAATAGCATCCAATGCCGCTAATGACAGCAATATTACCGATTTTCGTCGACTTCCTTCGACAACAGTATGAATAGGACGAGCGGAAGACAAATCTGAGGTTATAGAATACATACGAGGAGACGCACTAACTACTGTTGATGAAGAATATGTGATGAATAGCTCAAATATAATTGAACCACAGCTGACATTGAGCGTATCAGTGGATGAAAGGCGTCCTGCTTTTGAAGCGTCCCAACTCTTTATACTACTCCATGTTCTTGCAGAAACAAGAACGACAGGTATGCAACAGAAGGTAATGCAATGCTACGATCGGGATCAACTTGATCAAGAGATAACCGATCCGTGGACAGAAGAAATTGCTCCTCTTTTTAATTATTGCCAGTTTAAACCAAGGGCAAATACATTGTTATCGGGATGTGTGGCACTGAGTGATATTTGTATGATTAGTCCTGCCCTAAGACCTCATTTACGTGATGGAGGTGTCTTGAAAAGAATGTTTGGGGAACTCAAGAGTTTATATGGCACTTGTATCTCTCGATACGAGGCCTCTGGGCAAGGAGATCCTGAAGCTTTTGCAACATTTGCTAACGGGAAGTCATATGTTTTGTATGCGTTTTGCTTTTTGAAACAACACCCGATTCTCCAGCCACTCGCGACAAGGTTATTGGATAGTGAGGTAAAAAGGGAGGAAGGAGTTGGACGTGGATTTGGTGGATATGGTTATAGGGGTCCAGAGTTTCGAAGCGCAAAACAAAAGAAGGAAGTCAAACAATCAGGAAATCAATGTTATGGGAGTGGATAGTCTCGTGTCGGCATTGCGGCCTCCTGATGATAGCATTTCGAGAAAGCTACAAGTTGCGGAGAGAGATAAGATGCGATTTGAGGCTCTTGACGCACAGGCGCGTTCGGCGTGTTCTACGCTGAACGCTATTTTAAGGACGAAAGAAATGCTACAGCAGGCATCAAATGATGACGACAAAGCAGTGTTTCAAAGAATGTTGAAAAAACGTATGGGTAATTTGGGTTCAGCAGAGTAGATGTATCATCGTAAAGTACTTGAGAAAGGTTATGGAAGGGGAGGTGGACACTATGAGGCTCCGATTGGCGTGGGAGACTGACTTTGCGGAAGCAGGCTGGCAGTTAACTGACGATGGTATGCTAGTTGGGGATGAACAAGGGAAGGAACATGTCCGTGAAGACGAGCATAGAGCAGTGAACAGCGAAGAAGTGTACCTGTCGTAATTTTTGATGAACATTGCACAATTGTGTGGTAATGATGGGGCTCTTGTTGGTGTTAAACTGGCAGGTCTAAAGAGAAAAGCAACATCTAAGAGCGATGCAGGTGCAGCTATGGCACGAGTCACTGCCAAACTGGGCCCAAGGAGGGTGGCAGGATTGCGATCCTGCACCAAGGTGCACGGTTTGATCGATGCAGAAATGGAAGTGTACATTTCTCATACCGGAGCTTGTAGATTGAACAAGTGATGTCAAGCAATACTATTTGTCTTGTCAACAGAGCTCTGCGACAAGAGCTTGACATATGATGTTGAGGAGTTGTCTAAGTCACAGGAAGCGAGTGTGATGCGAAAAGTGGGAGATTGGAAGGTCGCGACGGTTGTTTGGCGAGGGAAGCATGGGGCTTGAAAACAGTGGGGTGGCCGGAACAGCCTGAGAAATGGAGGTCAGAAGAAGAAGGCATGCGGCAACAAAGGTAGAAGTTTTTCGCTCGCGCTGAAACGCAAAGCCAAGAACACAGGGAATAGCAGAACGGAGGCAACTCATGGAGTTACATGTTGTCGCGATTCTGTCTTTTGCGTACAAAAACTAGTCTGCAAAGTTGTTCAGCGAGAGAATCTCTAATCACACTGGTGTCTCTCCTCCACTCTCGTGATCTTCTTTTATCTCTTTGAGTGTGTAGAATATCTTGAAAGTGGACTATTGGGGAGCCTCTTACACTGTTCATTTCATGAGTTGGTATCATATCAAACAGTGACCCGTCGGCATTTTCGATTATGAAATTGTGCTGCTTTAATGCCACCATAATTATAAGTGTGGACTTCGCAATGGGATAAAATAGTGCCGAAAAGAATATTCCAAAGCAAGCAACTAAAATGCAGAATGCTTGCTGGGCACAAATCCGACAAGAAGAATGATAATAATTGAACGCATCTTGCTTCCCAGTTAGTCATTTACCAGAATATGGCGTTAGAAGTCTTCCATCATTAGAGTACGCATCGTCTGCGACCACAGTGGCCCAGAGCGGAAGAAAATCTCCTTTCAACAAGTGGTAAAGCCGTGTTCCAGCCAAAGCAGTCGAATGGTGCGTACCCCCCGCATGCCTAGCGGATATAAATGAAAACTTGTAGTTTGCTTCTACTGCTGCTTGTACAGCGATGGCAAATAATCCATTTCTGTTATAGTACTTTTTTGGATCTGTGGCATCCGAAATTGCAGGCCGATGTATCTCAATAGCAATACCATCCAGAGCTGCTATTATACCATCAAACGGAGATTTTCGTAGTTGTTGAAACTGCTTTGCGCTTATAAGACATTCTATTTCGGTGGATGGAAAGTGCAAACCTGGAAGTACTCTATTCAAAGCACACAAAGTTTCCTCAAATACACGATAAGCACTAGAAACGGCAATCTCGTATGGCCAATACAGATCCAGATAACTAGCTCCAGCTAGTAATCATAGCGTCACTAACAGCATCACAGCTGGTGAAACGGCACTTGCAGCAGCTGAATCTAATCGTCGACTGCGTTTGAGTGTTTGGTACAAAGCATAGTGTAGAAGAAAAAATGCGCCTTCGTAAGTCAGTACATGCGAGCGAAGAGTGCATCAGATATGTTACATATGTGTTTTTGAAAATCAAACGTAGGTCTTGGCAGAATATATTTTGTGTTACGCAGCATTTTGTTGGAGAGTGCAATCGTAAGATCGGTGTTTAAAATGTGCAGAGCTACTCGATGAAGCCATTGTTGCCAATTTCTTCGTGACGGTGGTTTGCGTAAGCAGGACACCTGCAAAGCGTTAACAGCGTCTTGGACTCGGCGGTCAAACATAAGGTCTGTAAAGCAAGGACTCGAACGAGGCATATCCAGGGTTGACTGCACATTTGCATTCCAGACTGAGAGAACGCTTCTATTCTTGGAAACTTGGAAGAAACGTTGCCAAAATTTTCTTTCCATCATCAGCGTCAACTCGTAGAACGCTCCTAAATTTGGTTACATGAAACGAAATAGCAGAATTGGAGTTTCTGAAAGTACCGTAATATAATTAGGACTTTGACCCACCTTAATCCTAGATGGCGTATTAATAATAAGTACTATCACCACTACAAGTGTGCTAAGAGTGCCAAATGGCCAAACGAACTAATAACCATCACAAAAGATGAAAATGGCCTCAAAAGCGAGTAATAAACCTCGTATTTATATATTGAGATTGTACACCGCGGTGCGGAACACATGTTTATGAGCTGCATCATGCGAGAGTCTCCTGCAAACGCATTGCAATACTCTTATTATCGTGTAAAGAGTTCAATTATGGCCCTTTTTTCCTCTTGCCGGTCAGAATGGCGCTAAAGAGCACGATGCAGTGCTAGCGCAATAGTGGTAGCGCAGGCAGAGAAGCAGGCACACGGAACTTGGAAGTCCCTTTAAGGATGCCTCCGATGCTTTGTCTTCCACGAGGGGTCAGGCTTTAAGTATTGCGTATAATGGCATCAATTTCTGTACTGTTACATGTAGTACAAGCCTTGTTACTGTTTCCAACATTTCAAAAAGTTAGTCTAGTACTACAGGCGAGCTCAGCTACGTCCAGTTCAAGCTCTACCAGCTTTAAGCCTCTCACAGCTAACCTAGTATCTCATGGCAAGCCAGCACTGCTACGTCCACTTCAAGCTCTTCTTGCTTGAAGTGTACTGCGGTGCCTTCAGTTGAGCATTTCCTTCTATTCTATGTCAGGCATACAAAACCGACTGCGTGGACATCAATATGTCTAACGAGTTCAATTATGGCCCCTTTTCTCTCTCTACCATAGCCTACAATGCTTCAGATAGTAGCGGAAGGTCGGTAACCGTTTGCTGCCGTCCAAGCTATGATCGTTCGCCTGACAATACGGCCTAGCCAGTGAGGAGTTTTTCTTCCTTTGAATCCGTTTCCTACTAGGAAGAGCATAATTCTTTCAGGTAACACTATCTTATTTTACTAACTACATTTAAGTCCCTAACGTCTTTTGAAGCTACGCGAGGCCAAGGTGCTGAGTTAATGAAGACAACTATACAAGCTACAAGTACTCAAGGGCTCTGCAAGTACTACTAAAAGAGAATGGTTAGTTCGCCATATTAATTCTTGTTGCGATTCTGGTAAGTACGGTTGTGGGATACCGTACAAATTCCTGATGGCGGAGGTAAGAGAACACGTATAACTAGCTCTAAGCAAAGCAATTCATACTTGTTCTGTACCTATTCCGTTGACGATCAGTAGCTTTAAGGGTCGCGTAGTATCCCCATATAAACTTTCCAATCATCCGGAGCTAGAGCAAGCTCTTGGCAAAGTTGTGTCGTCCATTTTTATTAGAAGATAGAACCTCCTCCCACCGGGCAGATGAAAATGAAAGCTGAGAAGATGTCGGATTTCCGATCCACAATTCTAGAAGATCATCGATCCAACAAATCTGGAGACGTAGAATTTGTGACAAAGAAGATGTGAAAGGAAATGTATTGTAGTTTATTTTTATTGGAAAGAAACATAGTAGTTAAAAACTAGTCTACAGAACGGTAAATAGGAAACCCCACTCTAACAAAGAAGGACTATAAAAGACCGCACGCTTTGGACGCAGCAGGAAGTCGGAGGCAAGTTGCAACTTCCAAGAGTCCATTCTGCGGACGAGCTCAGTTAAAACTCTGTCCCCAGCCACTTGCAGTCTGTCCACCACACAGCCCTGACCGTAATCCATATTCTACATTACTATTATCATACAAAAGTAAGTACGTCTACAGCATACGCTACAAGTGGTAGCATCGCCCTAACTAATTCTATTCTAAGTGACGGAAAAAGAAGATAAATCTCATACTCTACAGGAGGATATCCAACAATTTGAAATACCACAGTCGCTCGGAGACAAACCGGAGGACATATATGAAGATGAAGATTAGGATTTCGAAGAAGTATCAATAGAAGAGATACCGATACCGAGGAATGATAAAATCAACTGCTGCAACTACTGCAATAAGACGAAATCCGAATCTACGTGGGGAGAGCATAATCGCTCGCAGGCACACTACATATCATTATCTAAGTCGTTCAACTTTACATTCTACTGCGAGTACTGCCGGTGTTTGTTTAACACTACCTTCGAGTACAACGCGCATTTGCGCGCGCTTGAACACATCAACAGGCGCAAGCATGTGGCACAAGTGTATCGTGCCGCACGCAAATCTCAGAAAGCTCCCCCACTGACCAAAACCACCGCTGCCTTGCCACCGTTTGGTGTCATCAGGGACATTATCAAATCTTTAAAAAATCATTAATTTTAGACACTTTTCACCTGCATCTAGTTAAGCAAATTTATTGAATTTTGCGTTTACACTACTTGACTATCTTACCACTGCAGTAGTCAACCACTAGAAAACGATTGCACAGCATAGGTAAATGCCAACCAATAGCAAAGCTTAGACAACACCTTGAAAAGACCATTAAAGAGATCAGTATTTAGGACATTGCATGTTCGTGTAAGCAACCAAACCTTTTAAGAATATGGAAAATGAAATAATAGAACTACAGAATAGTGTTAATATTTTAGCTCAACAAGTGAATCAGGTAATGCACGTAAACCATCATTTAACAACTCTAGTAAATCAAAATAATAATCAATCTGGTATACTAAAAGTAGGAAAACCAGAAAAGTTTTCAGGTAAATATGTAAGATCTTGGGTACAATCATTAGAACATATTTTCTCCAACATAAACGAAGTAGTAAGTGAAGAAAAGAAAATTAAGTATGCTGTAAGCTTCATGCGTGGACAAGCACTAGAATGGTGGGAGCTGATAAATATAAATAATGGAAATATTATTAATACCTTTGATGAGTTCCGAAGTAGACTGTTAGAATACTTTGAACCCGCAAATAGAGAATTAAATGCACGAAAAACATTATCAAATTTAAAGCAAATGGGAAAGTTCAACTCCGTTAGCTTATATAATAAAGAATTTACTAAAGGTTATTACAAGTTCCAAATATGTCTGCACAAGAACAGCTATTTTTATATAGCAAGGGATTGAAGCATCAAATTCGTATTGAACTTGAAAGATCAGAGCCCAACCAATTACAAGAAGCCATGAATACTGCAGACAGAATGGATACTATTTTCACATCCAATAGATTTAATTATGGTTATCGTTCATACTGGGGAAAGCAACCAAAGCGCGATATAATTGAGAAACCGACACCGATGGAAATAGGAAACATTCGACAGAATAACAACAGAAGTAATCTTAATAATGAAGAAAGAAGGCAACACATGAAACAGAATTTATGCTTTAAAGGTTATAAACAAGGATGTCGTCCTTGGAAACATAAAATGAACTATAACCCAAAAAACTAAACAATCCGGGTTCGGAGAAAACAGCCAGAACCGAATCCGTCACAAATGTACAATACCAAAAGACAAAAAGGCAAAAACAATAGAAAACTATTACAAAATGGAAAACCCAATACAATTGCGTTATGTGCATTGAATAATAAACCAACGAAGAATAACCTTCTAGTCTTCAAGGGAGAATGTATAAAATTGGATAAGATTCAAACTTGTAACATCTTAATAGATAGTGGTTGTGAGGAGCTCTGTATCTCAAAGAAATATGCTGATCAGCTTAAACAAAAATGGAAAACAAGTGATATTAGAGCAGATTTATTGGATGGAACATTAGTCCCAATGGACCAATGCTTAGACATTCTATTCATCAAAATTGGAGAAACTAAGTTTAACATAAATCCTTTCATAGTGGACTTGATAGGATATGATGTTATTCTAGGAAAATCTTGGCTACACCAGTACAATCCACATATAAACTGGAAAAGAAACTCAATACATAATAACATTGATGGAAAGAACTTTCTTCTGGACGCAGAAACTGTTAAAAGAAAGTGCACCCAAGTTCAACTTCTGCTAAGTAAAAAACAGTTTGCTAAACTCGTACGAAGGCAAAAGTGTAAAATATACCTTATGTTAGTACAACAAAAAAGGGACACGGATAGTAAAAAGAAAGACAAAGTTGACCTAGACCCAAAAGATGATGTACTAGTAAAACTCTTAAAAGAATACCATGATGTATTCCCAGATGATTTATCAAAGGGATTACCACCCAAAAGAAATATAGAAATGAAAATTGCACTAAAAGAGGATGCTACACCTAAGATGGGACCAATGTACAAACTATCTCCTGCAGAACTAGAAGAGATGAGGAAACAACTGGATCACTTATTAAGTCATGAATTTATAAGACCAAGTATTAGCCCATAGGGAAGCCCAGTTCTTTTCACAACAAAAAAGGATGGCTCACTTCGAATGTGTGTGGACTATAGAGCAATAAACAAAAAGACATTAAAAAACAATGTACCACTTCCTCGAATAGGCAAAGTGTTGGATCAATTAAAAAATGCTAAGTACTTTACTACGCTTGATTTGAGATCAGGATATAACCAAATCAGAATAAGAAAAGAGGATATACCTAAAACTGCATTTCGTACAAGATACGGCCAGTTCGACTATCTCTTCACACCGTTTGGACTAACCGGTGCACCTGGTTACTTCCAAACCTTAATGAATAATATTTTTAGACCATTTTTAGACAAGTTCGTAATCGTCTACCTCGATGACATTTTAATTTACAGCACAACAAAGGAAGACCACTTAAAGCAAGTAAAACTTGTGCTAGATATACTTATAAAAGAAAAGCTATACGGTAAATTATCTAAATTTCACTTTATAAAAGAGGAAGTAGAATACCTAGGTCATGTAATAACCGCGGAAGGAATTAAAGTTGATAATAAGAAGATTGAAGCAATAACCAAATGGCCAATACCGAAAACAGTCACAGATGTTCCAAGCTTCCTAGGTATCTGCAGTTACTACAGGAAGTTTTTTAGAGACTTTGCGAAAATAGCTAATCCTTTAACAGAACTTACAAGACAGAAAAATGATTTCATTTGGAAAAATGATCAACAAAAGGGATTTGATATACTGAAAAGTAAACTAGTAAGTGCACCTATACAAAAATGTGCAGATCGTGCGCTTCCATATGAAATAATAACAGATGCCTCCTCCACGGGTTTAGGAGCAGTTCTATCTCAGAAAGACAAGAAAGGGAAAACACCAATAGCATACGCTCCTAAGAAACTTAACGAAGCACAACAGAACTACGCTACAGGAGAAAGAGAACTGCTAGCTATTGTATTTGCACTGAAAACATGGAGATCATATTTACATGGTTCTAAGTTTCAAATTCTAACTGACCATCATCCGCTTAAGTATTTAGAAACACAAAAGACGTTTTCAAGAAAACAAGCAAGATGGGTTGAATTCATGCAAGAGTTTGACTACACAATTTCATACATAAAAGGCAAAGAGAACCACGTGGCGGATGCGCTCTCCAGAAAGAATATGGAAGTTCATAAAACCTCTTCTAGCATCAATAAATCACTCGTAAATATAACAACAATAAAAATATCCGATGATACGTTAACAGAATTGGAAAAAGGATACAAGAGCAGCTTACACTTCTCACAGATACTTGAAAATCCGAGAGAACCATATAAACGTATGGGGAAACGAGTGTACTTTGAAAATCGCTTATGCGTACCAGAAGGAAAAATACGAAGAACCATTCTTCAGGACAATCACTGCTCACTACAAGGAGGACACAGGTCATATAAAAAACCCTTTTAATAATCAGAGAAAAATACTTTTGGGATACAATGAAAAGCGATTTAAAGAGATTTATATCTGAATGTGAAAAATGTCAAAAGGCAAAATCAATGAACAAGGCTATGCAAGGACTATTACAAAGCTTTCCACCTCCTACACGAAAATGGGAAGTGATCTCAATGGACTTTATATTTGACTTACCAAAAAGCAAAGAATATGTTGGAATAATGGCTATTGTGGACAAACTCTCCAAAAGAGTCCATTTCATTCCACTCGATGAAAAGAGTAAGGCACCAGACATAGCGAACGTATTCTACAAAGAAGTATATATACATCATGGAATCCCGAGGGTCATAATATTAGATAGAGATAACCGATTTACAAGTATATTCTGGGATACTTTGATGAAACTTCTTAACATAAAACTAAACCTATCAACTTCATTCCATCCTCAAACTGATGGACAAACCGAACGTATCTTTAGAACATTAGAAGAAATGATACGATGCTATGTATCTCATACTCAAAGAGACTGTGAAAAGTATTTACCAGGTCTCGAATTTGCCTACAATAATCACGTAAATAGTACAACAACATTTACGCCATTCTTCTTAGAATATGGAAAACATCCAATCACAGTAAACGATATTCTCTACAGTGATGAACGTAAGGAACAAAATGATACATCAGAAAAGTTTCTAAAAGAATTGAAGAAAGCAAACGAGATTGCAAAATATGCAATTGAAGTAACAAATATAAGAAATGCAGACAATGCTAATCGTAGAAGAAAAGATATAAAATACAGCATCGGAGATTACGTACTATTATCTATAAAGAATCTGATGATACCTAAAGGCCGATCAAGAAAGTTCACACCAAAGTTTATAGGACCATTCAAAATCCTATCTCATAATAAATTACACACCTCCTATAAACTTGAACTTCCACAAGAATATAAACTACTACATCACACTTTCCACATATCATTACTAAAAGAGTTTAATAGTAGTTCTAACAGCAAAAAGAATATGGACATTCAAATATTCGTGCACAAAGAAAACATATTTCCATCCTACATTACCGGACATAGAATAATAAACGATGAAGTACAATAACTTCTACGCACATGCGATGAAGAATCAGAAGACATATGGCTCAATCAACATGATACACGTATCATGACAGACTTACTAGATAGTTACAAAGTCAAAACTAGAAGTACTATAAAAGAAAAAAGTACACTCGCATACCTACTTAACTAAGATTGGGCCTCAAAGAAACTAGTAGGCTTATCATCACAAACATACTATGAATATATATCATGTTGAGGAATACGGACTTTTATGGATCTCAGGGAACTATTTGAAGAATCATTTACGAGCAAAACTACAAGATCGTTATACTCAAGAAGTCACCCTCTACGAAATGATTCACATATGCCCAGCATATAAACAAATTAAAGGATTACTAATTAATGAGAAAGATAAAGACATGCTTCTTGCATTGATTGAAAACTACAATTCTATGCTGTCCGGATTTCTAAACGAAGAATTTTTTATTCAATTCCACTGTCTGGTAGTTGGAATGTATGGCCATCTACCAAAGTATGGAAACTATTTAACGATAATTGACGATGCTATGTCAAAAATAGAAAATTTTGAAGAAACATTCATCCATATTCAACAGGATGACGGGAATCCCCATCTTATCTATCCAAAAAACGAGAACTTAACCCTTTAAAAACATCATATGATTTGAGGACAAATCAAAGGAAGAATAGAGAAGAAATTGTAGAAGATCATCGATCCAACAAATTTGGGTAAGTAGAATTTGTGAAAAAGAAGATGTGAAAGGAAATATATTGTAGATTATCTTTATTGGAAAGAAACATAGTAGTTACAAACTAGTCTACAGAACGGTAGATAGGAAACCCTACTCTAACAAAGAAGGTCTATAAAAGACCGCTCGCTTTGGACGCAGCAGGAAGTCGGAGGCAAGTTGCAACTTCCAAAAGTCCATTCTGCGGACAAGCTCAGTCAAAACTCTGTCCCTAGCCACTTGCAGTCTGTCCACCACACAGCCCTGACCGTAATCCATATTCTACATTATTATTATCATACAAAAGTTAGTACTTCTACAGCATACGCTACAACAATGATATCAGAAAGGGGTATTTCGGCGAATTGAGAATTTGTAACGCGTTTGAAGACGAATGTTTTCTTAGGCTTGGCTGCCAGGGTTGATGGAATGTGGTAGAGGTAGTTGAAATTATAATGGGTGGCGTTGGTGATGGTAAGTATGCATCTATAATGTTGCTGTGGATTTTGTGGACTCTAAACTAACTACAGACGGTGGCGAATACAATCAAAAACATTAAGCACATTTGCTCGGAATCCCCCGTCTGCGTGCATCTTGGCCCTTTCCTTTCCTTTACACTTAACCTCATCGCTTCTTTTATAACATTTGCACGCGTCAGTTCTTACGCCAAATATATCTTACTGTCTTGACCTTTTACTGTTGTCAGCTCGCGGTGCGCTACGATCAATTTCGGCACTTGCCTTTGTTCAATTACAAAGTCCAATATCAATTCGACACGTATACGTCTCATCACAATTGCATACAGAGGCAACTACTTTGCGTGTGGAAAAAGAGGATTGAGCAACGCTGGAGGGAAATAAGAGGGAAAAAAGGACATAAAGTGGCCCTTATTCAATATTGCCGCGCACTGCAAGACCCTAAAAGTAGGGACTATTGAAAACCGGCATTAATGGGTGCAGATGTCAATCTTGTTTGCAAAGACTCAGTAATTAGCGCCTGCCTTTGCTTTGTTGACTCTCTGCTATGTTTCCCATCAAGAAATGCTCTTCTCGCCCGCTGAAGATGCCATAAAGCGTCTCCAACCTGGCATTCTATCGCCAAAACTTCCATTCCCCCAAACATGTGTGCCAGCAGAGCATTGTTAGGGATATCTTTCATCGCCGTAACCGTACTTTCGGCATCCTCTTCTTCGCTTGCACTATGCTCCACGACACTTTCTGAAACAATCGTACTATCCAGCACCTCCATCGAACCATTAACACAGGCTTCCACTACATCATCCAGAAACTCTAAATTGATCCACCTCTCAACATCCCTTCTTTTTAAAGTTTCTAATGCCACTTCTTCAGAACCAAGGACAATGTTCATTTTAGAAACCATCGCAATCAAGTCACCCAGCACTTCTCATCAATGGATTTGCAACTGGCCCTGACTTTCCCATGTTTGTTCATCAAATTAGCCTGTATCCCAAAAGGCAGTATACTTGCCTTCATCCAAAAGCAAGCGATTGTTTCCTCACAAACCGTATCTCGCGAGCACACAAATAACTTCGAAACGTCGAGCATGTGAAGGTCATGGCCCTCAGTTAGGCCCTTCAGGCCAGCCTTCACCTTGTTGGCAATGGCTAGACATTTCCTCTGTTCTCTAGTTTCCATATTTAGTATCAGGTTTTGTAGCAGAGTGTGACGATAAAGAGCCTTCCATGCGGCTATGATGAACATATCCATCGGCAGATGGAGAAAAGTACAGTCCGAGGTACCGTGAGTATTTTCACCCGTGACTCTGCTTGAAAAATGTCTTTGCCGTGACAGCCAAAATTACCCATCAGTAGGGCTACTTCGCGCAACTTCTTTTTGCGAATGCCAGGCAGGAACATGGTAAAGTAGCAAGGGCAAAAAATTGCCCCATCAGCCCCCGCATTTCGTTGATGAAAGTCGGGTACTGCGGGTGGAAGCATGCAAAAACAACTCAGCTGGTTTGCGGTGCCTTTGATAGCCATTGGCAACTCTCAGGATTCTGTTGCATTTGTGCAAACAAACGCAGTCACCTGTTATTTCGCGCTCATTGTTTTGATCCCACGCAACGTCTTGCGATCTTCAAAGGTTCCAGAATATGTTCTTCGGGGTAGCAGCGTGTAAAAAAAGCCAGTTTCATCGATTTTATAGATGTATTTAGGGTTATGATTCAGCAGTTCCCTTCGAAGAGTATTGATACCTGCGCGATTTGGTGCCCTTCGACTTCACCCGCTTAAACGTGCAACAAAACTGAGCAAAGGGCTTGTCTATTGACAAACTTCTCAACCCATCTGCGAGAAGCGGCGAACATGATAAGCACTTTATGCTTGTCAGATGTAGAAAATTTTAACATAGCAACGCTAATCATGCACGCTTTTGTTTACAGTACGTTTTGTGTAACTGGCATTTTGGCGGATCTGACATAATTGAGGAAGTTCAAAAGTTCTTGTTCAACCCTAAAAATTAGAACGGGTTGGATTTTTTACAGAGAAAAAGAATCTTGGTTGATGTTTGCTTCGTTCAGCAACGCGAAAACAAGTGATTTGATATTTCGTACAGTATCAGCACGTAGGTAAATAAGGGACAGTTTCAACAAATTTAAAATGAATATAACTTCTTGAACTCCATTGCATCTGGTTTTTTGTGACATGTAAGCTTGGAGGATATCCTACTGGATAGCCAAGATTTGGGGTCAGACGGTGTCAAACAACCATTGTTGAATGAGATTTTTGCTACGACAAAGTATCCCCTTAAAGTACACCTTTTGAGGTAAAAAAGGGACACTGTCAAGCACTGTCGAGCGCCATTGGCGCCCAAAAACAGCTTCAAACTTCAGTAGCTCCCTGACGCTGCGCCGCCCGTAACCTCGCCCACTGACGCCGATCGGCCCGTGAACGGCTAAGTTGCTCCCATCGCAATCCACGATTTGACAGCCAAAGCGCAAACAGCTCTTTTTCTCTCTGTGCCTGAGCCCGCTGTTCTGCTCTGCGAACACTTCCTTGCTCCCTTTGCTCTCGTCGAGCTTCGGCCTCGGCCGCCCTGGCCGCACGTTCTACAATTGTAGCCCTCTTTTCTAATTCCTT
This sequence comes from Gracilariopsis chorda, assembly GCA_003194525.1. NCBI lineage: Eukaryota > Rhodophyta > Florideophyceae > Gracilariales > Gracilariaceae > Gracilariopsis > Gracilariopsis chorda. Next base: position 46,867 of record NBIV01000100.1, read on the forward strand.
CGCCCTCAGCCTATCCAATACAACCCTTGTAGTAAGTAATGCACCTGCCGTCGTAACCAACGTTCCGTTCTCAACTACTTCACCATCTGACCTCAACATGTTCCGATTTTCCACATACTCTTTCACCAGAGCAAGATAGTTTTCATGCGCAACCTCTTGACAAGACGCTGTTCCAATGTTTGTTATATCCGTCTTCTTGACAACGTCCGGATTTGCCGTTTGCTTGTGCGGATCACACAACCCGCAAGCCTCAAAACCCTTCACAATATTGTTGTAAGTTACAGCTCGAATGTAGGCTTTGGTTAACAAATCGCATATGGTTTACACATCGTTTCGCGAATCGTCTTGCGCGCAAAGGATTCGCTCGTTGAGATAGTTACGGAAGTAATTCTTGAAGGGAGAGAAAACGGAGTAGTCAAGAACTTGAGTTCTGTGACTTGTGTGTGCAGGCAAACAGAGAGCTATTATGCCATTATCATCAAGAAGTGTAAGGCTTTGTACGAGCAGTGCGCCCCGTAACCGTCGAACGTCAAGACAATGTGGCGATGCTTCCTTCTTGTTTCCGTTGTTTCCTGTACAAAGTGCTCAACCCATTCGAAGAAGACGGCTGTATTGACGCCTGCCGGGTCCCTGTAACAGGTAATGGCATTAGCTGGTAGATAGCAAGAGGGTGTTTCTCTGGTTCCATCGGCACGGAGTCGATATTTTGCGCGGGCACCTTGAAGTACGACAAGGGGAGACCATGCGCGTCCATCTCCAGATACTACGAGCATTATCGTAACATGCTGCGCATTTCCGGACCACTTCAATTCAACGGAGTTGCTTCGGTCTTTGCTATTGAATAAGCCCTTCGAGCGAGCTCTTGTTGCTGTACATACAGAAAAGCCACTTTCGTCGATGTTAAAGACTTGTTCGGGGCTGTTTATTTTGTACTCCTTGTACCCTTGCACAATGCGAGCGAAATGGGTGGCAAGATTTTCCGGAGACATCGCGATCAATCTCAATTTTTCTAGGTTGCTGCGCCGCTTGAGGGATATTTCTTGATGGCGTCTTAAGAAGCTGCGAACAAAGTACTCACCGGGGCGGTAGTTTTTTAATGGGATTTGCAGACGTCTGTATTGTGGGAGACCTCTCACGTAGCACTGAACTATGTCCTTGAAGCATTATCTTGAGAGTGGCGTTCTTCTGTTGGAGAAGTGGAGAACTGCTTCACATATTGTTTGTTCTTCTGAGGGTATAAGGGATGGTCGTCTTCCCCTGGTTTGTTTGATCACTTTGTGGCATAGTGAGCGGTGGAGGTGGGACTTAGCGACCTGGAAGCGATCGTCGATTTTTCGCAGTGAAGTGTGACCTTGTCTATGAAAGTCGATGGCGTTCTGGAGTTTCTGCGTGTAGCTCCGATTGCTGTTCTGCGCCAAAACACGTTTGGAAACCATGAGAATTAGCCTCGGATGATGAAAGTTAATTCGGTGGAAATGCAGTCTTGAGACAGGGATATGGATATGAAAATGGTGTCCGGATTGGTTTGTGGGGGGTATCTGGCAGTAAGGGAAAATGCTGAGTTCGAATCTGGCGCCAGAATTTGAATCATATGAGCCGTTTGCTGGGTACAAGATAAGCTTTCTCTCTTTGTCGACAGTTTGCTGTAAATGCCTTCAATTTTCACCAACACTCCGTCCCTAATTACCACACTGTCCCCGATTTACCTGCATCGATGATACGATTTGCGAGGGCAAACTGACACATGATTGCAATCGTGCTGTGTCCATTTTTGAGTAGCTGGAGAATTTGCCGTTGCTCTCCGATGGTCAAGCGCTTACGCATTTGCTTTTTCAGCTTTGGGCAGGATTCACGACGAACGATGTTCGGTGTCGTTGTTCTTGTGACGCAAACGACGCCCTTCACTCTATTTTTTTGGGACAGACAGACACCATCAGCGTTACACGCGGACGCGTAGAACAACACGTGGCAAATTTCGTGTTAAACGTCTGAACCGGCATTATTGGGAGGGTGCCAGTAACTAGAGCGGCACTATTGCGAGTCCCCCCCTGTATCACAAACAGTTGGTTCAAAGTTTTGAAATGGTGTGTTCAGAGAGCGCCAAGTGGCCAAATAAAACGTATGCACTGCGATCTGAGTTACAGTGAGTCCCATCAGGGCACAAGCAGGGGCAGGCAGGTCCAATTTAAGAAATTTCGAAACCGGCCAATGGGGAAGCAGGATTGGCCGACCAGGCTTCCGATCAGGTTTCTCCGGCACGGCCCAAAAGGGTCCGATATGGTGTGATTCCTTTGTACAATCTAAGTGGAATGCCTGGCACTCGTTTTGGTTCAGGTGAAGGCATGGCCTCAAACGGCTGCACAACGTCAGAACTCGCCCTGAGTTCGAATTATACGTTCCCCCGCTCCCGAACCTTGACTGATGATCAGTTTCATGCTTAGTTCCTTCTGTGTTTCAGCGAGAGATCGCCTTCTGTAGACAGGTAGGATTTTGAAAAAGTATGGCTGTTGCAAGGTAGGATTTATCCTACCTTTCGCAACATCCATATACACGTGAATCCTTGTAGGATTCATCTCTAGGACGACGAAGAAGTTAACATTACCATCACAACAGAAGTTGGAACGTTTAAACTTTTATCTGAGCCCCGAAAGTTATCTAAGCAAATTATGTGCAAAACTTATTTGCAAAAGCGCGGGTCTTAAAATAGGGTATGTGTTAACATGTAAAGAGAAATCATGTCGTTGGCCTCGCATGTTGATGCAACGTGAAATCCAGCTGAGTCAGCAAGGCCTCTTAGCTGTATCAAGGTTAGTGCTTTGTCAAAATAAACAGTACTTAAATGGGTTTTTGGATCGGGCAAATGGGATAAATGAACAGTCGAGTGCCTTTTCATTCTCAAAGACTGCAAATCGACTTCCCATCCATTCATCCACAAACAGTAATAAGAACTCTCGGATATGTGGAATATTGTCTGGGGGAAAAACGTTTTGACATACAAAATGTCGTCATAGAGACAGATTAAGATATGAACATACCAAATCCAGGATGTGCAGTGATAGACAACCCACACATGTACACGAGACCGCGATATCGCGAATCCGTGAATCTCCAGATCAGAAATGAATAACACTGTCAATCAACTAGAAGAGATTATTGCCGGTAGCACACTAGGAACGTCTACCCGTTTATGGACCCTAATTAAAGAAGAAAGGACCATTGCACTTCTAGAAGCTGATAACCGTGCTTCCAAGCACATCAGAAACATGCCGACTGTATCCTGCATGCTTCCATGACTAAACGCCCGCTGTGGAGGTGTTACAAGTCGCGTGGAAAGAAAAGTGAGACTAGCTACGGTTACATCTTCATCGCTGCTGAACAATCACGAGCATTTAGCATTTTTTGCCTTTGATACTGAACCGTTCCCCTACGGCCTTCGGCGGAGCAATACGCTCGTGGTGAAAGAGAAGGACAGTTGTGATTCACACCCAGTCCAGATCATGTTCTGAAGATAAGGACGGATTGCCAGTCATCCATGCTAACCACCAAAGCAAGGCAGTACTTGTTCGGAAATTCGTCGGCATATAACGGTATCAGTGGCACCATTGGAGAACGCTTCATAAGCTTTGCTTCGTTTGCGTTTCTTAAATGTTAATTGCCAAAAATTCTGATACCGCATATGCGCGGCTGCATCCTTGCTGATCACAACTGTGCGAGCACCCACGATAACGGTATGGACGCGGTGCTCCAACCTATGCTTTTCATGTCTCTTCACGTCAACCTTCAACCCTCTGGCAAGCCAATCACCGGCGTATTTCGTTCCATTCCACACAATTCCGTTGCAGGCAAGATGATGTGCGGCATGGCCTGTCCTGCATACTTCTTCCTATTGGAACATAGATAGGTGATATGGATGCCTGCTGCCGCCCTGTCCTCGTTTCAAAGCAAGTCTTCAATTCAAAGACGTGATACAATTCAAGTGTAATTGTAGCGATAGAACTCCATGTGAACTGCTGCTTATAACGATGATTCTGGGTCTGTCGGTCGTTACATTGGTCAGCTTTGTTTTGTCAAGACCGAAAAACGATTCCGAAAACAAGGTTTGGCAGACGCAACGCCCATTCCATACGACCTTAGGGGACGCTCTTGAAAAGTACTATAAATCCAGCAGACGCCTCACCTCCCTGCACTCAGCTTCCCGCCTCACCTTGTTCAGCAAGCTCTTTTCAAAACACTTTCGTAGCGAAGGAGTTTTCAAGCAATCATGAAATCCGTGTTGTTCGCGCTACTCCTAGGAGCGTCTTTGTTCGTGGCAAATGCATGCACGTGTTTCCCAACAACTCTCAAGCGCTCGTTTTTCGACACTACCACCGACAAGGTGTTGAAAGGCAAGGTTCTGTTCGTCCTTTCACCGCCAAATCTAGATCCGTTTGGAAAGCGTACATTCCTCATTCAGACCGAGACCGTATACAAAGGATGTAATGTTCCCTCGTGGTTCATCGCCGATTCACCTGTTCAGTCGGCAACATGTGGTATAAATCTTTCCAAAGGAACCTCCTATCTGTTTGTTCTTCCCAAGGGGGGTCCGGTAAAGATGATCAATTTATGTATGTTCATTCGCCCGTTCAGCTCCTTGTCGCGAAAGGAAGTGCAGTTTTTGAACACTAGGAATGTTTGTTGTAAGGGGGTTTGTCAATGTGCAGATGGGAATCCCCCGGTGAACTGCTTTAGACAGCCTTGCTCGCCGCCTGAAACGCCGCCTTGTGATGAGGCTGTAAGATGTGTGGACAACTACTGTGGTGGATGCTTGGCGGAATGGTTTACGAAAGATGGAGAATATGCGTGCCTGCCAAGCCTATTCCCAGAAACGACTGACGCTTAGGTCCTTCGCATCTGGTCTGCTGTGATCGTTCATCCTTATTCCCCACTGATGGATGGCGGTGGAAGTAAATTGTAATACACCGGTGTAGGTTTGCCCGCTAATAAAACTGGTAAGGTTAGATTATTTTAAGACAAAGAGAGAGTTATGGGTAACAATGACCGGCTATGAATTTGTATACGTAACTTTCTGAGAGCAGAGAAAGCTCTCGGAGGGTGCCTTTCCCTATTAGGCACCAGCTCAAGAGCTCCAAGAGCTCTTGAAGTAGATCCGCTCGCCCTTTTTACCGGTCTTGGAAGCGTAGATATTGCGCAGCAGAGCATTTCTTGGTTGAAAGCAGTCGGGCAGAATGAATGGGCCCAAGTTCAGTCCTCCCATTGGGCTTTCTTGCGGTTTCCCTACTTTATCACCAGGGAAGGAGTGAGGGTTCTGGTCAGCGTCCTTAGTATCTGGATGAGGCCCTGCAATCATCCGTGTTTCTCTCCGAGGATTCAGACAAGTTGTACACGCGACATCAACGAAGCCCACTGAACGGTAGTTTATGTTGCTAGCCACAGAAAGCTAGGACCCTTGTAGCAGAGATACAGCAGTGGCGGTTTGCAAAAGGAAAACGTGTTAACAGTGGCGAGTGTGTCATCTGCCAGACAGATGGCTCGCTTTGATACGAAGATGGATTGGATGAGAGTTGAGGCGCTGCTAGCTGGCTTGGTCTATGGGTATGAAACAGTGTAAGAGTTAGCTAACTCATCTGGCTTTCGGGATGTCCGTAGAACGGTGCGTAGCGTCAGCAAGGATGGCCATCGCTTACAACTCTAGCTTACTCTCAGCCAAAGATGGATCGGCACTACGTGGCGCTGTCCACCATAGAGTAAGCCACTTGAGTAGGTAACACATGAGACAATTCTGTGGCAGTTGGGCTTTACCTGATCAGAGGTGATCAGAAGGGGGCATTCTCGACAGCATCTGAGGGGCATGAGTTACAAACTGTCGTTTAGAATGTCTTGTACAGAGACCATGCATGTGTTCGTGTGATTACTGCAAACTAAAGAGTCAACTTTCTATCGGGAATAACGCTCCTGGCGACGAAGCCATCGGTTCAGCGAGAACGGCGCGGCGACATTGGGTAACCTTGGATAACCTCGTTAACCCAAGACCAAACACATCATCACCGCAATGTCAGGCTTACAGCACCGGCTGAACGGAGACTGTAAAACGATGTACTTATAAATAAACGCACCACGTGGACAGCGATGAGTCACTGCGGGTGTCCGAAGCGGACGTTGGGGTGCACGTAAATGGCGTCCATTCCGAGGAACGTCTTGCCGACGGGCGAGTTGTCGCCGTGCTTGCCCACCAGCAGTCGTCGGTACCCAACGCGCTCCAAGAAGCTCTTCACCTCGTCAAAGCTCTTCGTCACCTCGACGGAAATCACGTCGATCTGCACGCTGTTCCAGTCAATCCCTTGCAAAACCTCGTATTCATGCCCCTCTACATCCAGGCTGAGAAAGTCCACGCGTCGAATCGCGTTGCGGTTTAGTAGGGTCTGCACCGATACGCAGCGTTCCTTCATTAGGGTGCGGCTTGAAGAGTTACCCCCAAACTTGTACGAGTCGCCCATGACGCCGCCTAGTTCTCCGCGTAACGCGAATTCAACCTCTTGTCCGTCCGTCTTTCCCGCGCACGTCGGAACAAGTTGACACGATCGTTCCCGAAAAGTAGCTTCGTAATACATCGGATTACCCTCCACACAAATCCCCTTCCACCCGAGACAACGGTCATAAAAGTAGCTATTGGACAGTCGAATGGGGTGGTTCGAAGCCACATCCAAGTACACACCGCGTCGATTCAGTCGGTTGAAATGGTTGATGTACATATACGCATCCTGTCCAAACTGTGAAAACATCCATACCTTACCCAACCCAATGCTCTCAGCGACGTGCTTCACGTCCTGCGCGCAGCTGTGCTTTGAGCCGTAAAGCCCGCATAACAACCTGTTCGTTTTCAGTTTCTGAAAGATTGCTTTGCATGGCGGCGCGTCTTCTCCGTACTGCCAGTCGCGTCGTGAAAGCGTGCTGATGTTGTTGAAATGACGCTCGTGATATGAGAGTGGCGGAAAGGGAAGCTTTGATAGTTGAATCAGGATGGTAACCAATAAGGCCAATACCACAACGCTTAGAATTGTTGACAGTGACGCATTCCCGCGTAGCTGCTTCATCATTTGGTACATCTGCATGGAGGGTGCTTTTTGCTTCGAGGTTGACGCGGAGGATGTCATGTCTGCGGATACGGAGGAGCTCGAGAATTAGGGAAGAGAGTTCACTTTCCTATCGGTAAAGCGCCGGTTGCGGTGACCTGTAATCAGCCCTTCGTGAAGCTCTGTCCCGAGGAGTAGTTAGAAAGGCTTGTGTGAGCTTCAGTTCGCTGTCCGCAGGGTGTGGAGAGTGTTTGTTGCTTCTCTTGATTGGCAGCTTATCGCTTGGCTGTCACTGTTGCGTACGATACTTTGTGAGTTGTCACCAAACGCGCGCTGTGGCGAACTTTGAAAAAAAAAAGGCTGACAAGGCCTTTCTCTCCGCCATCCACTGGGTCTGTCGCGCTAAGCCAGGAGTAGACATCATGTAACGACTTCAGATTTGCGGACCTTATCCACGAAGCGTTCCGGAAGGATTTCAGGCACGTGTCTGCATGAGAGTGGATCTTGGAGCTGTTGGCTGGCTTGTAGCCGTCAGTGAATCACCCTAATTCCGTGGAGAGAAGAGGTATGAGTTGCTGCATGCTTTTTAAAAGCTTCTCTGTCTGCTTGCTCTGCTTGGCGGGGTGCTTTTGTCTTCTGCGGAGACGCTGTCGTGCTTGTGGCCCGACGGAAGCGGTAGCGCTAACCCTTCAGCCCTACTAGCTGTGACGGGTCGCTTCTGCAGAGTTGTCACTGAGGCGTTGTGTACACGAGAGACAGAAGTGGGTGGTTCTGCTTTCCTACTGCAGCGACATTGTGGCCACAGAAAATTGTGAAACCTTTCATCTATTCTTGACATGTCGTCTTGTTCAGAATTTTGGAGAACAGACGAGTTGCTTTTCTTTCCATTTCAGAAGCTGCGTGGGACGGCCTTCTTTGCGATCTGGAAGTGAAAAGCTCTTATCTACTCACAAACCTCGTGAACACTCTGGTACAGGCCTGCATCATCTTGTAGTCAATTGCGAATCTTTCATTTGCACTCGGTGCATATGTCTCAGGTCATAGGGTCTGGGGATATCGTTCTAACCCTTAGTTAGCCTTCCCTTCACCCTTTAACAATGCAAAGCCTATTTTTTACAAGAGGCATAAGTACAGAGTTTGGTACTTTCTCCCAAACCAAATCAGGCACATGTACTTTTGGCTTTTGCTATCCGCCTAAGTGGGACAGATTTTACTTCATTTTAGTTCTAGCGTTTGGCCCTGGCGTTTGCTGACATCGAGTACGTCATGTACTCTGCCACACATCTCTTGAGGTACGCTAGCAGCTTCGTATTGCAGTTATTATTGTAGCAAACTCGCGAACTCATCCATTTCGTGAAGGCTTCTGTGTATTTTGGTGCAGCCACCAAACTTCAATGAATATCAGGAATATATAGTTTACGAAACCTAACTGTTCAACATGTAATTCGTCTGGTGGCATCCATTTTGTTGCGTGCCAAGTCCTCAGAAGCCATATCTTTGCTCTTGCTACTTTGTTTAATTCGAAGTCTGTATATTTACGTGGAATAATTACCCTGGGTAGTGTGCTCAATCCCCAAAAGTTTCATAAGGAAAAGGCACAGTTTACGAGATGGAACAGAAAGAAGGGTTAAGCGCCAAGTGCTACCAATTTCGCAGACAACTATAAATCGTCGAGCGTACCAGAAAGTGGGTTCAGAATTAAAGAAATGTGTCTGGCGCTCACCACCTTCAAGACATAGTATGGCCTATTATGCAAAAAGTGTGAAGGTGTCGATGGTTCGATCTCTTTTTCTGGCAATGAGTGGACTTTACGAAAGGACTACTGTAGGGTGTCTGTTATTATCGACCTCCTAAAGAGTAATGTGCCGCTTTTAACGGAGGTGCTGACAAAAATGTGTATGTTTCTCTAGGGATTAGCCGATGTAGATAACTACATATAGTAAGGAAGACCAAAATATATTGTTCGTGACCTGAATAGGACCTACTTCATGCTCCATGTAGATGGAAGTTCTCATACAATTCGGCTCAAACTTGTAATCTGGTTACAACTCGGAATAGTATTTGGTCGGTCTCGTCCTTATCTATCTCATTTTGAACATATCTCCTACATATGGTGAACATGACGCATATGCCTCTGCAGGGTTCCCTCTGTTGAAAATTCATTTCCACAGATTTCATATTTAAATTTGTCTGGAACCAAGTCAGGGTGCATTCTGGCTTTATGGATTTCCAAACCTGTAACATAATGAGTTCTATAACGGACGCATCTTGATTACGGCCGCATAGACTTGTTTGAATTCAAATTCAAACAACGACCGTTCCTTTTGTATATAAGGACACCTCCAGTTTCAAGTAGAAGGAGTCTAGTTAGTCTCCTTGTCTAAGTGTTGTAAACGTTTTGTTGTTTTATTGAAGAGACAGATTTGTGAAGCTAATATGTTACAATTGGTAGCATCTAAGGAAATTCTTTTCTACAAGAATTGCTCAGTACGTTAACATTATGCCTCCATCAACCAGAAGAATGGAAGCAGGAAACTAGAGTTCTGAAGATGGTCTTATGCTGAGTTCCCTGCAAGAAGAAGTGCAAAGTTTGAAAGCCACTTTGAAGACTCAGACAGAGCTTATCGAAAAGTTACAGGCTCGCCTTGAGAGTACAAACAATGTCACGGTGCAGACTCGGACACCTTCAGCTGGTAAAAACACGATAAGGGCCCCACCCATAACAATGTTTGCAGGTAAAGCAGAAGACAGGAACTCGGAGAAGGTGAAAAGCTTCTTCTATTCCATTCCAAAGTATGGAAAACTTTGTAACTACTCCGAACATAACATGCTGGATCTTGCGGAATGTTATTTACAAGATAGAGCTGCGTCTTGGATGATGCGTCTCGAGAACGAAAACCGAAAACCTACCTCTCTAGAAGAACTGCAAAAGACAATGGTGGATGAGTTCGTACCAGCTAACGAGAAAGCGTCGGCTCCGGTCAAGTTAATGGACTTGCGAATGAAAGATTCAAACTGACTTGAAGACCATATCACAAGGTTTGAAGACTTGGTTTCTATTTGTGGCACTGCAGATAAGGAGGCATACATCTACTTTTTCAATAGTTTACCAAAATCTTTCAAAGCAAAGTTTGCAGAGAAATTTCCGACGTCTCAGCCAAGGGACTATTCGGCTTTGCTTTCGATACAACCGGCGTATGATTATGCCAGGACATTGGACTTGTCGCTTCAGTTGGCAGGGGATAAAGAACAGTACATCTCTGGATAATTCAACGGAAAGAAGAAGACGAATTCCAAATACGGAAATCACCACAGTGATTCTGGAAAGCAGAACGTAGAGAAGAAGTCTACGAAAGACCCAGACACAGTGTCTTGGGGCAAGGCTAAACGAGGAGAACATATTCATTATAAGCAGCATGATCGGTGTTTCAAGTGCGGAGAAAAAGGATGGAGCGATCCCGAGCACGGTTGTAGAAAGAGAAGTGTTCAAAGGTCGCAATCCTCAAAAAATTAATTTTGCCGCACGAAGAGGCGGCCTCGAACGGCGTATTCGAAAATGATACGCCATATCTATCTGCGATTTGCTTTGTAGATGATGAGAATTGGCTTCACGACGGAAAACTCAATGGTAAACCGATTCGTACAGTGATTGACTCGTTTGCATCTCACAATTTCATGTCTACGGAAGAGGCCAAGAGACTTGGTTTAAAGATCACTGACGTGCACGGGCTGCAGGTACAACTTGGAGCTTCATCCAAGGCAGAGGTGCAAGGCGCAGCCACAGGCATGTTGGACATCAATGGCCATATAAGTGAGGAAGAAATCTACCTCATTCATGTGAAGGATAATGAATCATCTCAACTTTTGATTTTGGGTCGAGGATGGTTAGAAGATCATAAACCAAATATCGATTGGGAGACAAGACAATTGACTCTACGAAGAGCAGATCGAACTATCGTCCGAGTTCAGCCAAGAAAATCAAGAAGTAACGTGTCAAGAAAAGTACAGTTTCAACAAATTTCTATGAAGCAGATTGTGAAAGAGGTCAAAATAGGTGACTGTGAACTGTACTTCGTTCGTCTTCAAGAATCAAAAACAAAGACGGATGACGTTACAAAGGCAAAATGCGCTCCTCAGTACAGAGACTTATTGACAGAGTTCGAAGACATCTTCAAAGAGGAACTGCCAGATGAGTTACCTCCGCCACGCGGTATGGAATTCGAAATCAATCTCATCCCTCGTTCAAAACCTCCAGCCAGACCTGTCATTAGACTCTCATCTGAAGAGCTAAAAGAATTGAAATGACAACTACAAAAGTATCTGGAAAAAGGACTTCTACGTCCATCTTCGTCTCCGTTTGGAGCTCCAGTATTTTTCATCAAGAAAAAGAGTGGTGATTTGAGATTGGTATGTGACTATCGGGTGTAAACTGGAAGCGAAGGAGGCGCGCGAGTTCAATCAGACACCTGCCGGTCTCACTAACTTTACGGCGCCTCTGCGAGCCTTCTTATAGGGCTCCTGGGCTGATAATGCTACCTAAAGACTCATCAGCACGCACATCCAACTGCGTAGGTGTGCATCAGATTGCGTGTATGTGCACAGGCGTGCGTAGGCGCGCATCATGCCAGTATAGACTATGCTAACGTTATTATCTCGAGAAAGGAATACACTTTGAATCCGTTTGAATTCAGTCCAGGCGTTGAATCGCACTGGACCGTAGAGTGCATCACGACATCACCCCCTCAAATCCGTTCTTCTGATTCTTGGCACTGCAGGTAGGACGGACCGATTTCCAGTATTGGCGGATGATATTCACGTCCTTAAAGTTCTGCTCCGGTTTCCATCCAGGTTGAACATATTTATTTTTCCACACGACTTAGTAACTCATCCTTGCCTTCCTTTCGAGGCAGTGATCGGTAATTTTCTTTACTTCGTGCGTCTTTTCTTCAGAAACTGCCTCGTCTATCTTCCGTGACACTAGCTTCAAGTAGTCGGGAGGCACTGTTCTGCGCAGGCGGCCAATTTCATCTCGCCACACGTACGCACCGCCATTTCTCCTCTGCATGACCGTGAAGGGACCTTTGCAGCGGGCATCCCACTTGGATTCTTTCGTGACGTCTCACATCATCACCAAGCAACCGGGCGAAAACGCGTCTTGATCAACCATACGACGGTTGCCAGTGAATAAACGAGCATCGTTTTTCTTAATGTTTTGAACACTTTTCGTGACTGCGGGAAACATATATCTCACGAGCTTTTCCTGACGCGATCTCCAAAGTTCCAAGCGCATAGTAGACTTTGTCTTCGTTTGACCAAACCTCTCGAATCCATTCACTTTCCTGCCAAACATCAGTGAGAACGGCGTTGAACCAGTAAGCGCGGCTATCTTGCAGTTGTACGCTAGCTGCACGAATGGCACAAACTTATCCTATCTTTCCGTCGCACCATGAAGTTCCTTTAGGAGCATCGTTTCAACCCTTCCATTTACGCGCTCGACGGTTCCATTGGCACGAGAGTTGTACGGTGATATAATACGGTGATCAATCCCATTAAGAGTTTTCAGTTCTTTGATTAGTTCGTTAACAAACTCTGATCCGTTATCGGACTGGATGATTTTCGGTACTCCGAATATCGAGAATATCTCCCAAAGCTCGCGGGCTACCTGTCCCATCTCCTTGCTGCGTAGCAGAAGGAGTATCGCAAACTTTGTCATCAGGCATACTGTGGCTAGCAGAGTGTTATGTCCGCTGTACGATACTGGAAGCGATGTGATGAGTTCCACAGCAATGTAGTCTCATGGCAGCTCTGCATCGCTCGACTTCAGTGGGTGGAATCCCCTCTTCTCGATGTTGTACCGTATACAGCCACGATTCGCCTTCCTGATGTCGTTTAGACTTCCATCCCACCAGTATCCCTCAAGCCAGAGCTTGTTGAATATCTCCATTTCGCCTAAGTGTCCAAATGCATGAGCACGCTCAACAAATGAGAGTCTATTCCCTTCAGTCTCCGGCGAGTTCTTTTCACGTACCAATTGTGACACGGTGAGACTTGTCAACGTCACAATTGGCATCTTTCGGCTGAGAGCGTCGGCCAGATTGTTGTGTGGCCCTGGAAGGTGTACAACGACAAAGTTGAACTGTATGATCCTGTCAAACCATCTAGCCATCATCGGATTAATAAACCCCTGGGTGTGGGGTAATGTGAGGGCACAGTGGTCTGTGTGCAACACAAACTTGCGTCCTAGCAGGTAGCACCGAAACTTCTCCAGTTCCCAGACGATGGCGAAGAGCTCTTTCTTCGTGGCCCCGTAGTTTATTTCAGGCTTCGACAGGGGTCGAGACGCAAAGGTCATGAAGCGGATGTCGAGTGAGTGCGGCTTTTGTCCGATCCACGCACCGAGACCATAGTCTGATGCCTCTGCTCCAACTAAGAATTTATTTTCGTCCAATGGGTACGCCAACGTTGTTTCATCGGACATCTTCTTCCTCATTTGACAAAATGCTTCCTCCATTTCCGGGGTCCAGTGCAGTGGGCCTCGGTCTTTGCGAGCGTTGTCAAGGGGCTTCGAGAGATGAGAGAACCGCGGGATGAACTGGCCGTAATAGTTGGCTGGGCCCAGAAAGCTGAGGAGTTGCTTCACTGTGTGCGGGCGTTCCCACTCATTGATCGCCTTCAATTTCACTGGGTCTTTCTTGACACCTGTCCGGGTAATTATGAAGCCAAGTAGATTGACTTCCTTTTGCCCGAATCTGCACTTGTCGACTCTGATTGGGATGGACCAGTCCTTGAGCGTGTCTATGAAGTTCTTAACGTGTTCTGCGTGCTCAGTCAAGGTCATTGAGAATATGACTATGTCGTCGATGTATACTGCAATATATGAGAAGTCACCAAAAATCTTGTCCATTAGCTGCTGAAACGTCGCTGACATCGTCTTGATGCCAAATGGTGCCACACACATTCGGTAGTGAGTGCCCCTCCATCGGAATGCGACCCAATTCCTGTCTTCTACCGGTATCGGGAATCGAAAATATCCGTCCTGGATGTCCAGCGTTATGAATATAGCCTCCGGTCCTGTCACGGATCCGACGGCGTCGATGATATCCTGGACTTTTGGCAGGGGATAGTGGGCATCTGGCAGGAGCGAGATGAGGCGACGCAAGTCTACACAGGGTCTCACATCGATCTTGTTCCCTTCGGCGTCCTTCTTCGGCCCACTGAGAATCGGAAACGAGTTGGCGCAGGCAGCGGGAGCGGGTTCGATTACTTTTGCCAATAGCCATCGGCTTATTTCTGCATTGACCCGTTCTTCGTCCCTCTTTGACACAAAATTTACCCAAATCCAAATAGGAGTTGTCGCCTTGGGCTGCACGCGGAGTACTGCGAGAGGATGTGTGTACCTGGCTGACAGAGGGATCTCCTGGTTCTGCGTCAGTGCTTCCGCTACTTCGCGGGAAATGCTCTGCAGGGTATGCCGCCCTTCTGCCAGAGTGTAATCGTCGTCTGGTACGGGTTTTGGTGTCGGTTGGTGTTTGTCTGCTGACTGGGTAACCGTTTGCGATATTTCTTCTATGGAGTATCCAAACATTGAGAAGTGTGGTAGGCCGATTATCATGTCGTGCTTAGGCGGTATTTGCATGAGTTCAGCTGTGGTGAGCGCAGGTCGAGTGCCGTTCTTCACTGTGGTTGTACCAAGCCCTTTCCGTTCCGCCATTACTTTTCTGCGACCATCTCGGATGTTCCCAGATGGTTCTTCCATTCGGATCCCGTGTTTCTCGACGAAATCGGTTGAAATGAATGTCGATGTAGCCCCCGAATCCACCATAGCCCACCCTTCTTCCTCATCAATATGAACGGGGGTGTACAACAACTCTTTGGAATCGTCCGAAGCGGCGGATAGGGCGTTCAGATTGGGGTCACGTCCAACGTCACTCTCCAAGATGTCCGTCAGCAGCCGTGGCTCGGGGTCAAATTCGTCGTAGCCCATCAGGGCTCGCAGGTCTCTATTGCTGCACGTCGTTGGGTGGGGGTCTGGATATTCGCGTTGTTCGGGGGATTGGTCTACGTGCAGGTTGGCGGCTTGAGGCTCGTTCTTGGCATTTGTGGCGCACTTGTGGCCCGGCCTCCATGGCTCCCTGCATTTGAAACATCTCGCTTCCTTCTTGAGCTGCTCCCTCGTGGCGGGGTCCAAGGCCTTTCCCTTCTCCTGACCTGATGCACCTGGATTCTTTTGGTGCTCCTTCGTAGCTTGAGTGCTGGATTGGCATATCGTGCAACGTTTTTCTTGTTGCTGGTTGATTTCTGTGCCTCGTTCTTGCCAGTATCTGCGTTCTGGTCTATTTAACGTGAGGACCTTGAGGATTCGAGTGTTATCGCGTTCGAAATTTCGTCGGATTTGGAGACGAGAGAAGCTCCTTAGTTCGTCCGTTTCCACATTTTGAGCGTGGCCACTCGTACCACATGCATCACGTCTTGGAGGCTGGGGTCGAGACCGTCGATGTACATTGCGACGAGTGTTTCATCGTCGTCATCGCGCCCAGTGCGGATCATGAGACTTGTGAATCGATCACTGTATTCCTGAAACGACTCTGCTTCGTCTTGACGGATGGTCATAAGTTCCCTTATTAGCTTGCCCCTTATGGCTGGGGATTCAAAATGGTGCAAAAACTTAGCGTGAGTCTCCTCCCAGTTCAATCCGTTGAGGTTCTTCTCGGCCCATTGTGGATAGTACCCGTTGAGAATAGTCAGCAATGCTAAGAACCAACGCGATTCAGGGACTTCGTGAGCTGATAGGATCGCCCTCACCTTTCCAAGAAATTGGAATGGGTCTTTGATTGCCCCCGGGTCATCTCCTCGGAACAACGGTAGCGTGGGAATGAGATGAGTCGCAACGCGGCTTCCTGTCAGCGTATCGGTACCGGCAGTGCCCGTAATTGACATGGGTAATATCGAGCGGGTTTCGGCTATACGTCTGTTGGCCGTCTCTATGTGGTTCAGAACTTCGTCAAGGTCTCTTTCAATACGTTGCAAACTTCGCTTAAACTCTTCACCTTGAGCTGCGTCCAACTTCTTGGCATCGACGGCTGCCAGCTCTTAGAACTCCTTTTCCAGCTTCAGAAAGGAGGTGTTGATGTTAGCGAGTATCATTTCGAACGGCTGGATGTCCGAAGCGAAAGCAACTTGCAGAAGAAGCTTCACTACGTTACACAGAACCGTGAGCCTTGTACCGCAGGAAAGCTTAGGAAAAGAAAGGCTTGAAGTAGGCGTGCCCTGCTGTAGAGAGAGCAGCACGCCAACAGCGACGTGAGAACGTTTGAGCAAGAACCGTTCAAGCTAGACGTACACAAGAGAACGTATTCTTTATTGTATAGAACAGCTAGAAATCCTGTACTACACGGAGTAGCACAAAAATGCAGAGCTGTCGTACGAAGTATAAAAAGACCGATCACCCGCAGAAGAGCAGTGATCGGGGGCATCCTGGGCAGGAGATCCGGGGTCCTTGTGCCTGTTCCTGTTGCCCGCGCTACTGCACTCACGTCATCGTACTCTGCAACCCTGTTCTGATCAACAAAGCGCTTTGATCTCTTTCTGCAAAGAGTAATAGAACGGTTTTGGAGCAAGATGTCGTCGTATGGGATAATCAACACGATCCAGGCCCCTACTCTCGAAGGAGCCTCGCAGCCCGAGCTCATCAAATTCGAAGTCGATTTCGCTGCGTACAATGAGCGCATCGAAGATATCAATTCGGCAAGGCCCCCAAGTCAGCGAATCAAAGCAGCATCAATCAGGCAATGTATGAAGCCAAGACTTTTACACAGCCTTTGCATTCTTGGCCGCATTGGAAACGCTGGATCATCCGACGAGGCCACGGACGACGCCGTGAAGATCTGGTTTGACGCACGTTTGGCATCGACGATCTCGAACCTAAGCGACCGAGTGGAAGAGGCATTGGCCACCGTGAAGTACAAGCATATGCATCGGGACCCGTCTGGAGCCGCCGAAAACCTTGTGTTGGAAACAATCGCTGCTTTGGATGAATACAATGCTTCCAGCATTATTACGGACCGCGATCAGTGTAAGGAACTTATTGCCAAGCTGGTGAAGATGCTGGAACCTGCTGAGCTGCGGCAGATTGTAACGGACCAGATGCGCCTCCGGAAAAAGGAGCAGAAAGGGGATATTAAGTTCTTTACAAATACGATATCCACACTTGCCGCACAGGTGCACACCGTACAATGCGCAATGGCAAAACTGAAGCGGAAAAGTACGCACATGCGTGAGCAAGGTAGGCACGCAGGGAGAAATGAAGGACCGGATCGGAAGAGATTGCGAAGAACCCCGGGAAAGCCGCATAGTAACGACATCGAGAGAACTAAAGGAGACAAGAAGAAATCTACAGAGATGTATGCCGCCGGGGAATGGAAGAAGCCGTGTTTGAACGTAGAGAAGTGCTCAGGGATTCATCCAATCAGTAAATGTCCGGTGACTACGAAGGAAGAGAGACGTGAGCTACTGGACAAGCATTTCGGCAAGAAGAAAACGCTTAAGGTGAGAGCCGTTTCTCTTGGCCCAGCAAGCGAGTCGGAGCCAAATGCCGAGGAAGGAAGGTACAGAATCTTCCTGAACGACATCGAAGCAGCGGCATTGGGGGACTCTGGCGCAGACTATTCAACGATTCCGTCAGATTGCTTCGAAACTATTATAGCCAAGTATCCGGAACTCGTGGTCGAACAGCTCCCAATCCCACTATCCGTTGAGACTGCACTGTGTGCCAAGGACTTAGGACAGTCCGTTTTTGCTCGAAGGAGGGTGAGCCTGAACCTGAAGATAATACTGCCACAGACAGGATTGCCGGTGTGTATCAGAGGAGTTCAATTCCTGATTGCAGACTCGAAAATGCCGGAAATCCTGCTGGGCAGGCCTCTCCTGAAAGCCATGGGATTCGATTTCAACGCCCATTTGCAACGCATGGCACCTCTGATAGACGGTAAGTCGGAACAAGAACTGCGTGAAAGGACGTACACACTGGCATCGACAAGCTATCACGGGGCGAGATACACTGATGGCGATGAAGACCCAATTGAATTGCCCGAGTGCCTCCATGCCGGTTTCGGACCTGACACAGTTGAAGAAATAGAAGCAGCGATCAGGTCGGCAGTCGGTGAGGCAAGGAAGAATGGCATGTCTGACACGGGCGCCAAAAGGCTGGAAGTCCTGCTGAAGAAGAATCGAAGCAGTTTCGGGATTCAATTGGGATCACAACCGCCAGCAGACGTACGCCCATTGTCGATCAAACTCGCACCAAACGCCAAACCGTACCGCACACCACAGCGAAGATATTCCACAGCTCAGAGAGCGTTCATCTCCCACACCATCAAGCAATTAGAAAAAATTGGCGCCGTGTACAAGAACGATCAGGCAAGGTGGGCGTGCCCCGCACTGGCAGTACCGAAACCCGGAACAGATAAACTACGGTTTACTGTTGACCTACGCGGAACAAATTCTCGGACTGTACCACTGCAGTCGGCTATGCCTCACTTGGAATCAATGTTACAGGAATGCAGCGGAAGTAGATGTTTCGCCAATATCGATTTCACGCACGGATATTGGCAGCTGCCGCTCGATGAGATGTCCCAGGAACTGATGTCGATCCAGACACCGTTAGGAATTTACTCCCCAACCAGAACATTACAAGGAGGCACGGACTCTGGCAATCATTTCCAAGCCGTGACGAGGGAAAAATTTGAAGGAAGGGTCCAAAGGATGCTGCAATGGTTGGACGACTTTCTCATCCACGCCCAAAATGAAGAGCAGCTCCTATCTGAACTAGAAGCATTCCTCCAAGTGTGTAGCGAGGTGGGTTTCAAATTAAATCCGAAGAAGTCTTGTTTCTATGCCACTGAAGTCAAGTTCTGCTGGAGAATCATTTCGGCCGAAGGTGTCCGTTTCGACCCTAGGAATTTCGAGGTCCTGTTGAGAATGAAAGCACCACAGACTGCGGACGAGTTGCAGCAACTGCTGTGCGCAACCAATTGGCTGAGGAATTCTATACCGAACTACGCGCGCCTTATCGAACCGCTACACAACATGTTGGAAGAAGCATGCCGGAGAACGGGGAAAAGAACGAAGAAAGCGTTGAAGAAGGTGCGACTCAATTGGACTGCCGAGCATGCCGAAGCATTCGAACTGGTCAAGAAACAACTGGCACGAGCAACAACACTCTCGCTCCCGAAGGAAGGTTATAGGATTTGTCTCTTTACGGATGCATCCGAAACTCATTGGGCAGGAATTTTGACTCAGTCCCCTGAATCAGATAAGGACAAGAAGATCGAGGACCAATTGCACGAGCCCCTCTGCTTCTTATCCGGTGCGTTTAATGGGTCCTCCGAGAGGTGGAGTGTACCGGAAAAGGAAGGGTACGCCATCGTAGAGTCCATGTGCAGGCTGGACTACCTCATCGTCGGGCGGACTGTATCAATATATACGGATCACGCGAACCTCGTATATATTTACGACCCATACGGTCGTAACCCTGGGGTACCTAGGCATGTTGCAAACAAACTCACAAGGTGGGCTCTGAAGTTGAACGCATTTCGATTCGTGATAGAACACGTGTCTGGGGAACGAAACTTTTGGGCTGATATGCTTACAAGATGGGCTGTCAAAGCCAAACGGACGGTAGAACCAACCGTCACGGGACGTATTCGAGCACTGATGACAGCACCAATCAACCCCGGCCTGGTCAAGGACTACGACTGGCCCACGATGCACGATATTATTACGTCACAGAATAGCAGCAGTGTGGCGCCTCCAGCCCAATACACGAAGACAAACGGCATCATACGAACCCCGAAAGGTCAGATCTGGATTCCGAAAGGAGATGAGAAACTACAGTTCAGAATCATGATTGCCGCTCACACTGGGAAAGGAGGACATCGAGCAACAGATCCCACATTCGATACCGTAGCAGCGCAATTTTGGTGGAAAGACCTAAAGAAACACATTAGTGCCTTCACTAGATCTTGTCTGCACTGCCTTGCTACTGAGTCTGGAAGGATGGTACCGAGACCGTTGGGTCACACCATGCACGCCAACAAGCCAAACGAGTTGATACATTTCGACTATTGCTACATGGGAAAGGGAGAGCACGGTGAAATATACTCCCTTATTGTGAAGGATGACCTGTCTGGCTATGTTTGGCTGAGAGCGGTAGAAGAAGCTGACGCGGAAACGACTGCAGATGTACTCGTGGATTGGTTCGCGGCTTTTGGTGTCTCAAGATCATGGGTTTCAGATCAAGGCAGCCATTTCAAAAACAAGCTCGTGAAGCTACTCGCACAGAAGCTGAAGGCAAGCCATCATTTCACTCTTCCCTACTGCCCGTGGACCAACGGTTCAGTTGAGGTAGTCTGCAGAGAGTTACTTAGTACATGTCGAACAATGCTTTCAGAATTCCAACTTCCCCAGTCAGCCTGGCCGTCCGTACTGCCACTGGTCCAATCAGCTCTGAACAGCGCACCGGCGAGAAGACTGAACGGAAGTTGCCCTCTCACAGTGTTCACAGGGCTGCCACAGGACTCCCCATTGACTGCTATTCTACGAGGGAAAGCAGAAGTGAAATCTGTACAGGATATCAAGGTATCCCAATCAACGGCTCTGAAGAACTTAGACAAGTTACATCAGGCCTTACAGAACATCCATCGCGTATGCGCGGAACGATCAGGGAAACAGCGCAAAGCTTCGGTCGACGCGCATAATCGTCGTACTGGTGTGAAACCCGTCAATTTATGCAAAGTAGATTTTGTATTGAAGGCGGTAATGCAGAGAAATATCCGGGCAAAGACCTGCCTGAGGTGGCAAGGATCTTTTCGCGTCACGGAATGCCGCCAACAGTATATTTTCGAAGTCGAAGATCTAGCTACTGGAAAAAAGGAACTCGTACACGGAAGGAGGCTGAAACTTTTCCAAAACAAGGATTTCGAAGTTACAGAGGAGCTACGAGAACATCTGGCATATCAGAAAAACGAACTGTTGGTAATCGAGGACTTCCAGGATATTCGCCTACGAAAGAGAAATATCGAACTATTAGTGAAGTGGACAGGTTTCGAGAACAATGAGGCTGACTGGGTTGATTTAAAATCATTACAACAGGATGTGCCAGATTTAGTACAAGAATATCTCACGGAAACGAAGAAAGGAGGAACACGCAGACAACGAAATGTAATCGCATCCATTAACCAAAAATAACCAACCACGAAGGCTGGCTATGGGGGACTGTTGATGTTAGCGAGTATCATTTCGAACGGCTGGATGTCCGAAGCGAAAGCAACTTGCAGAAGAAGCTTCACTACGTTACACAGAACCGTGAGCCTTGTACCGCAGGAAAGCTTAGGAAAAGAAAGGCTTGAAGTAGGCGTGCCCTGCTGTAGAGAGAGCAGCACGCCAACAGCGACGTGAGAACGTTTGAGCAAGAACCGTTCAAGCTAGACGTACACAAGAGAACGTATTCTTTATTGTATAGAACAGCTAGAAATCCTGTACTACACGGAGTAGCACAAAAATGCAGAGCTGTCGTACGAAGTATAAAAAGACCGATCACCCGCAGAAGAGCAGTGATCGGGGGCATCCTGGGCAGGAGATCCGGGGTCCTTGTGCCTGTTCCTGTTGCCCGCGCTACTGCACTCACGTCATCGTACTCTGCAACCCTGTTCTGATCAACAGGAGGCCGATAGTAACTGCATCTCAATTTCCTGCCTTCGTAGCAGAGCACTAACCACACTTGGCGAGGTTCCTGCCATGCTGAACATAGCGGGGTATTGAGCTGGGTAGTCAATTGAAAAAATGTGGACTGGAAGCGGAGGAGGCGCGAGAGTTCAATCAGACACCTGCCGGTCTCACTAACTTTACGACGCCTCTGCGAGCCCTCTTATAGAGTTCCCGGCTCATACTGCTACCTAAAGACTCATCAGCACGCACACCCAATTGCGTAAGTGTGCGTCAGCTTGCGTGTATGTGCACAGGCGTGCGTAGGCGCGCATCACGCCAATATAGACTATGCTAACGTTATTATCTCCAGAGGGGAATACACTTTGAATCCGTTTGAATTCAGTCCAGGCGTTGAATCCCACTGAACCGTAGAGTGCATCAAGACATCGGGCCTTAAACAAGATCACTATACCTGATGCAAGCCCAATCCCGCTGACCAATGAAACAATGGATCAAGTTGCTGGAGCAACAGTGTTATCACAGATTGATCTTAATTGCGGGATACCATCAGATGAGACTTAAGGACGAAGATTGTCATAAGACAGCCATACGTACGCTATATGGGTCGTTCGAATGACGAGTACTTTGCCTTGAACTCACAAATGCCCCAGCCGCTTGTTCGCGTTTACTTTCACATCTGTTGCGAGAGTTGCACGGAGAGTGCATGGTGTTGTATTTGGATGACATTCTGATCTACAAAAAGTCTGTCGAAGAACCTAGAGTGTATTTGCAAAAGCTGTTAACGCTTTTAAGGGAGAATAACCTGTATATCAGGGCAAGCAAGTCCAATTTTGGAGCCGAAGAGGTCGACTATCTGGGATATAAGATTAATTCAAACGGTATCGAAACACATAAAAGACTGGTCGACGCAGTAGAAAAATGGCCAACACCTTCGTCGATAAAGGACGTCCAGAAATTCTTAGGACTCGCAAATTTCTACAGAAGGTTTGTTAAGAATTACGCAAATGTTGTTCGACCAATAACAGACCTACTACTATCCAAATTTTTCAAATGGAAAGAAGAGCAACAAATTGGCTTTTGAATCTCTAAAAGAGCGTCTCACAACAGCGCCAATATTGCGACACCCATCTTCAGAGCACAAGTTTGTATTAACAACAGACGCCTCCAAATACGCTGTCGGCGCGACACTGGAACAAGAGGGACATCCAGTAGCGTATCTATCTCATAGTTTGTCAGAAGTTGAGTCAAGATGGGACACAGGAGATCAACAACTTCTCGCTGTCATGATTGCTCTACGTGAATGGGCTTTTTATTTACGAGACAGACCATTCCTAATCAAGACAGACCATGAACCACTGAAGTATCTCCAGTCCAAGAACAAACTATCTGGTCGATAATTCAGATGGTTGGATGAGCTACAGTGTTACTGTTCTGATGTTGAACACATTGCGGGAGGTAAGAATACCGCCGCAGATGCGTTGAGTAGAGTGGCTGAGACACCACTACAAATGAGCAGCCTACGTCTCCGAAATGCAGAGCTTATTTCTTCAATCAAGAACCTGTACGACGCAGATATATGGGCACAAAATGGTCTACATGTTCTCCGAGACAAACAGCTGCCAGAAAACAAAAAGACAGCCATGTACATTCGAAATTACACTTTTGAAGACGGTTTAGTGTATTGGAAAGGGAACAATGCAGAACGAATCTATGTTCCAAAAAATGAAGAACTACGTCATTCGTTAATAGAGCAGTCACATATGCCAGGAAACTTGGGCCCAGAGAAGACGTACTACGTTTGTTCAAGACACTTTTATTGGAAGAGAATGTACGATGATGTACAAAATTTTGTCCTATCCTGTCATGGGTGCCAAGCTAACAAAGAGGAGAGAGCACGGAAGAAAGGAAAACTCTATCCTCATCAGGTTCCGGAACAATGTTGGGACACAGTATGCATGGATTTTCTGGCAGAATTGCCAACCACCGATACGAAGAAAGATGCTATTCTTGTCATCGTAGAAAAACTGTCTAAACGTGCACTGTTCATAGCAGTGACAAAGTCGATCACCTCGAAGGAAACCATACAATTGCTCTTTGATTACGTTCTCTCAAAGCATGGGATGCCTCATACTATAATCCTTGACAGAGATTCGCTTTTTAAGGCTAACTATTCAAGGAAGTGGCTAATAGTCTGAATGTCAGTTTGACCATGGCTACAAAAGGTCATCCTGAAACAGATGGCCAAAGTGAGAACACAATCCGAACTTTATCATCGATGATCAGAAGCACTGTCCAGAAAGAGCCATCAGGTTGGGATAAGGTACTATGTGAAATGAAATATCAGCATAACTCAACACCCAACAAAAGCACTGGCCTTACTCCATTTGAAATAGATCTCGGAAGAATCCCGCAGTCAGAACTTACATGGAGTATCAGAAAGATTGATGTCAAATGCCAAGCTGCTTGCGACATGGTTGATCGAAGGAGGGCTTTCCAACAACTTGCAAAGGACAATCTTGTGAATGCCGTCACAAGGCAGACATTTAACGCCAACAAGAGAAGAAGGGACGAATCCTTTAAGGTGGGTGATCTTGTTTTGTTAAGGACCGAAAGAAAAAATGCGCCTGAACGTCAGCAACAGCAAAGAAATGGCAGCCGAAGTTTATGGGTCCTTTTACAAATTTGGAAGTCATGGGTCCGGTAACATACAAGATCGAAATACCGCCGGCAATGAAAAAAGTCCACAATGTGTTTCTCGTTTCTAGATTGAAGCGTTTTCACAGGCTTGAGGGAGAAAAAGGTTCTTTTTCTGTGGTTATTGACACAGAAGGCAACATAGAACAAGAAGTTATCACTATCCTGAACAAGAAGAAGGAAAATCGACGTGTGTTTTATCTTGTGCAATTTGAAGGTGATAGCGTAGAAGATACCGTTTGGATAAAAAAGACGGATCTTGATAATTGCAAAGGCTGCATTCGGAAGTTTGAGAACTCGTTGCGGACCACGAGTTCAAAAAGGGGGTGAATGTAACCTAATGAGTTCTAGAACGGACGCATCTTGATCGTGGTCGTATAGACTTACTTGAATTTCAAATTCAAACAACGACCGTTCTTTTTGTATATAAGGACACCTCCAGTTTCAAGTAAAAGGAGTCTAGTTATTCTCCTTGTCTAACTGTTGTAAATGTTTTGTTGTTTTATTGACGAGACAGAGTTGTGAAGCTACTCTGTAACAAAACCCCTGGCGGTACCAAAGGAAAAAGAACAATGCCCACAGAGAAACTGCTCCGTGGTGGTTGTGTGCTTTTCTCGAATATGCCTTTGCAAACAGCGCGTTGAAGTATAACTCTTTCCACATTCGTCGCAGAAAACACTTTGCTGTTGAGACTGACTCTCGTGTTAGGATTGAATGCCCCTTTTCAGATTCCTTCGCGAACTAAAACTCCTGGCACATGCAGAACATTGTGTTTCTACATCCTTTTTTATGGCGTTCGTATAATGAGTGGTACTGTGTATCGTAGCCACAGATATCACACCTATGCGTTTTGTCACAGGACAGCAGGTGGTGTTCAGCGTCCGTCACCCTGCTAATTGGGTGCATGCAGAAATCGCCAGTTGGCCTTCTGGTCAAATGTAAGCCAATAAATAAAGGCCAAGTCCGCACCAATTTGGTCGGCTGCACGCCAGATTTGGCGATCAGAATGGACCCTCCGAGGGTCCATTCTGATCGCCAAACCGTCCACCAAACCTTGTCCGACCGTAAGACCGCTCCGAATGGTCTCGAGAATCCACAAAGCTGCTGTTTCGGCTTGTGTTGCCGCCTATTCAACGATACTTGCTTGCTCACATATATTAACCAAACGCCGAAAACGGGCAAGGCGTTCTCACCATTCGGCTTACCACACCCGTCGTGGCCTCCTACATCCCAGATACATTCATCAACCAACACTATTGCAGCAAATTCTCCTCCATAGCACTGACCAAGATTTTATCATAACCACCAACTTTACCAAAAGTCTTTTACTCAACGATATGCTTCCAATTCTCTCCAATGCGCGCATACAATCTACATTTAATAGTCCGTATCGAAGGACGCATTCATCGCAAGGAAGGAAGCCCTTATTACAGAGCGTAGATTTATTGGGAATGGCATTGTACTACTTGAAATCCTCATCTAAATCATATCAACTCTGCCCTTTCTTTGGTTTAGTTTCATCATCTCTAGGGGTCTGGCTGGATTACGCCCTACATTTGCTTCTTAAAGCAACAAAAGCAGACAAAGAATACCGTTTTGGTGTGCGCTGGCCGTTCTTTGACGAACAAAAAGAATCTGCGGCACTTTTGGAGAACAACAGACACTTTGGTCCGCTGCTTAAAGGCGTTTTTGCTGTGACAGACGGAGGCCGTTTCAAGTGCCAGGAATATGGAGATCGTCATTTACAGAATGCGTACTACGAAGGATAAACGCAACAAGTAGAAGTTACTAATCTTTTTGTGTTTAACTTTCATGGAGAGATAATACACGCCGCCATAAACGTCCCGGGGAGCTGGCACGACACAAGACTTGCTGGACTTTCTGGTCTGTACTACCCTAAACTTTCAGACACTATGACACCTCCAGGGATGGCTATACTAGGTGATTCTGCTTTTGTCAACAACACGAAATGCACTAATGGAAAGATTATTAGAGCAAGGAAAACGAACGAAACGCGCGACACTCCTGAATCGAAAGCACTGGCTGCCATAGACCTTATTATGCAACGCATTATGCCAAGTGAGCGGCAGGGTGCTGAGTGGGTTATACGTGCTATCAAAGGTCCATTTGGTCGCCTTAAGGCAACCTTAACAACGGATTCCAACAGAAGAGCTATCATAATTGAACTGGCTGTACGTTTACTTAACTTTAGGACGCGCACAATGGGAAGAAATCAAATCGCGAACACGTATATATCTTGTGATCAGTGAGCGCGGGACGCAGCCTGAGGAGCCAAGTGCGCGAATGCGAGCGCCAGCGAGCTTTAAGGCGCACTTTGCCAGCAAAGCAAGGCCCCGCGCGAGCGAAAGCTCGGCGACTTTCGATATAGAACGAACGATTTTGTTACTTAGAATTTTCCCTCTGCACTGTCGAAGAGAGCGTTCCCACTAAAGCCTGAACGGTGGCATTGAGTCCCACAATCATCGTTTTCGTGTCCGTCATGGTTACATGAACTGTCTTCTTTAGATCTGCGACTTCTTTCTGCACTGCCTGTTGAATAATAACCTCCTGGTTCTGCATTGTGCTCGATATTGGGTCCCGGACCGACATAAAAGTGGCTATTATGCCCATAAACTTGGTCATGCTCTCAATACTACTGATCATAATATCTTCCGTTTTGGGCTTCTTCGCGTGTAGTCCAGCTTGGGCAATAGGCCTACGTTTTTCGCGAACACCGATTCCTGCGTCGCCTGGTTGCTTGTCACATCCACTGTCGTTCTGTGTGTCGGTTTCTTCTACATCGCTTTCTTCGTCTCCTACCAGTTTTGCTGCTATCGTACTCTGTATATCGCGAGCGATATGTTTTGCTCGACGAACATTTGGTGGACAGGATGGGTCACCTGTCGGTTTTTTTGCATTGCAGAGCTTATCAAACTTATTCTTGAGTGAATCCATATCTCGAGATGGTCGGACGTTGGCTTTGCTCCATAACTCAAATTCCTGCTCGACAACCGCCCACATGTTTGCTCCAATAGGTTCCACCTTTTCCACAATGTCAAGAAGAGCAGTAACGTTGGTGCTGGTGTAGTTTGGAGCTCCTGAACGACCTTTGGTTGCTTTTTTTGGTGACTTCTTGGCGGCTGCAGCATTTTTATCTACATTCTGTGTTTGGTTTTGAGAAGGCTGTGCTTGCTCGTTTTGGTTATGAGATTAGGAAAGAGAGGGAATAGAAAGGCTGGTATTGGCTTGTGCCATGGTTGGGAAAGAGGATGTAGAGAGCAGAAGGTTGATCTGAGATCATTTACGACGTGGTTATTATGGTGCCAAGCGATGGAACTGAAGGGGTTTGGGTTGCTTCTTTGGCGCCAATATTTGGCGCGTTGGTTTGGCGGCCCATTTCTGAAGACAACAGGATAGGCGCCAAAATTCTGGTGGGCTGGCGTTCTGTTGATTTCTGCATGCACCCATTGTTTTCATGCACTTTGGACATTTATCGTACCGCCGTCTCTTAGGTTCCTGTTCTTCTATATCCCCAACCTCAGGGGTTGGTCGCTTGCGGCAGACTTAACGTGGTGCGATCTCTGCTGTAGATGGACCTACGACACTCGAAGGTCCCCCGCCCTAAACGGGATCTGGCATTCTGCGTACTGCCCATGGTACTTCAGGTGCAGCAGCTGGCCCAGTGCCAGAGACTCTTTGAGTACTGAGCTGAACCTGACCGGTTGGAAGCGAGCTACAAGGCGGCCGTGTTTCCGCAATTGGCAGATGTATTCTGGTTTGCACTGCCTACAGGGTCTGAATGAAAGATAGGGGCAGTTGACGGCGCCGCTGATGAAACGCAGTCATGAAAAGCTGGCGTCTGCGTCTGCGCTACCGGTTGAGAGCCGGAGCGATGAGAGGAGATGGATTGAGACGGTGAAGTCGGAGTGGAAGGTCGGCGAACGAGTTTGGACTGACAGGCCAGCGGCATGAGGAAAAAGCCGCAATGTTGCGGTAATGAGTTGCAGCGGTGAGGAACGAAAGCTGATGCTACCAAATGTAATACACTCACCGAAATTCAAATAAATCCACCAAACCGCCTGCCTTGCTCGTGAAGCGCAAGGCCGGGGGAGGAGGAATAATTGCAGTAACATATAGCGACTGGTGTAGTTTACTTAACAGAACAGCTAAATCATGCACCTTAAACTATACAACACACTTGTACACACTTTTGTGTGTGAAATATAAAATAAATCCACGAAATTCAATAAATCCAAAAAGTTCTTTAATGTGTTTTGGCGCCTTTTGTTGTCGTATCTGAACAACAAAACGGCTACCACAACAACAAAGCCATGCTAAACAGTTCTTGAACAAGAACTTTTAAAACAGCGTTACAAATAATGCCTCGCTGTAAAGCGCTAACTGACAGAGAAAAAGGCATCATTCTAGCCTTAAGACATGAACAAATCAGCGAACGAAAAATTGCTGATGCTGTCGGTCGATCCAGGGGAGCTGTTCAAAACGTTCTGAACAACTCCAACAAATCCAAACGCAAATATTCAAGAGCTAACAACCGTAAGCTTACCAAAAAAACGGAGCGTCGAATCATTCGAAAGGCCCTGAATGGTGAGTTTAGTGCCAACTACATACGTCGTGACATGCAACTACCGGTAACAACCCGTCGTGTTCAGCAAATACTTCACAATGTTCCTCACCTGAAGTACAAGAAAAGGATGAAGGGTCCATACATGAAGGCTTCAAACAAAATTCGAAGAATATAATTTGCCAGGAAATACCTTCAATCATAAGCTATTGACTGGAAGAATATTATTTTGACAGATAAAAAGAAGTTTAATTTGGATGGACCCAATGGCAAATGCATGTATTGGCATGATTTACGAACTGAAACAAGGTGTTTTTCTAAAGGCAACATGGGAGGAGGATCTGTAATGATTTGAGGAGCCACTTCTTACTACGGTGCTTTGCAGTTAGTGGAACTAAACGGTAATCAGAATTCTAATGAATGTGTGAAACTACTTGACGAGAAACTTTTACCGTTTGCTGCGGAAACACTTGGAGAAAATTGGACTTTGGTTCATGATGGGGCTTCTATTCATCGTTCTAAGTTCACCTAAGAGTGGATAGCACGCGAGAAGGTGGATGTTCTACAGTGGCCTGCTCATGTTCCGGACTTAAATTTAATCGAAAATGTCTGGGGTACTATGGTTCGAGATGTCTACCAGGGTTTCAAGCAGTTTGAAACTGTAGAAGACCTTGGTGCAAAGATTGAATCAGTTTGGAATAATATCGAAGAAGCGCTTATAAGGAATCTTTACCGTTCTATCAATAACCGTCTACTGTGTGTGCTGGACGCAAATGGTGGGCCATCAGGCTACTGAATGTGTTGTTTTGGCTACGAAGTCCTTTTTGGAATTATTGAATTTCATGGATTTATGGTATATATCACATACTAAATCCTAAAGTTGTTGTTGTTTGAGTTTTACTTTGTTATTTCGGTACTATCACTTTGAATGCTACACTACTCCACTGTCTATGAGCTACATATTCGACGTTGACCTGCCTTGCTCTTCGCGAGCTAGGCCGGCGGTCTACTGGACTTATTTGAATTTCGTGGAGTGTACAGAGAGGAGAAGGTATCGCTGGTTTCGAGGATAGAAATATAATACAGAGAGGAGACCTAGGGTGCAGGATGAAGGTATCGCTGGTTTCGAAGATAATTTTGGGGTCAGACCCCATCGACTCGCTCTCAAAAGGAGCAGGCCAGGTCGTGCCTCATTTTTTTCACTGCTCCTCGAAGAGAGCTGGTTGCTAAGATACGTTACGCTGTGACACTGTTCGAGATTGTGGCGTCACTTTAAAGTATTGTACTGACAATCACAGACAGTCTAGCTTTTAGTATCGACTAGTTCGTTACAATCGTCTTCCTCCGCAAAGGTCGAAATGACATGTGTGTGGGAGCTGCAGCGGATGCAGTGTGTTGGAGTGCAGGCAAGGCGGGCGGGGTGGGCGGGGAAAGGGGCGCAGAAGGCGGTAAATTGTGTGACTTAGATGCCTCGTACTTGTCCTTGAGAACCTTGGTCACCGAGGTCAGCTCAGAGATCGAATGCAAAAGATTGGGGAAGGAAGACTGATGGGCAGAATGGAGATCAAATTTGGGCTTTTTCGAAACAGGAACTCCTGTGTCTGTGGGGGTTCGCTTGAAACCTGAGCACTGTATGCTGTAGGTTCATACAGATGATAGGGATGATATGATCAAGACTCTGTGCGGGCGTGCAATTTCGAACGAAATTGCTGCACGGTAGCAGCTGTGTAGACATTTGTTAGTCGCGAATGGCGTAGAATGTTCCAGCACTGCTGGAACACACGTGTAGAGTGTCCCAACAGCTTCTAGAGCATTCTTCGCTTCGCTAGCCCAGCCGTGCTACTGTATTTAAGTGATGCTGGTGCCAGAAGATGGAGTTTTATTGGTTAGTGTGCAGCTTCAGAGACTACTACAAGCCAATGGAGTAACGTAGACGCACACATGAGTAAGTAGAAAGTTGTAATGCATTCCTACGTTGTTTTAAGCGCTTTTCAATGCTATAAAAGGGCAAGTTGAGGCCTGGAATTTGCACTGGACTGAGCTCAACAACACACTCAATCACATACCTCACCCTCCAACCTTTCTTACTCTTTCAATCAACCATTCAACCATCATCTGCATCTAGTGAGACGTTTGCCGCTAGGTGCATACTTGGGGTGGGAAACTGCCGTCGCTAAGACCGGTTGATGCGCTTCGAGCGATGACGAGAGACGGGCAGTATGTACCGAAGGTGCTCCTGTCGTCGGTGAGCCCCACCGGAACTTGGCCTGGATAACGGTGTCAGTCGAAAGACCTGGCGATTTCCGGACGGAAGTGGTGGACGGGAAGCTGTTCGAAGGTGACGTGCTGTGCACCTTTTCTTGCAAATGGCCAGATTGGGTACAGATTGAAAGCATATCCCGCTGTTAGTAGGTCTTCTTTGGAGGCCCTGTAAGGATTGTACGCGTCTGTTTCTGGTTAGTGCAGTAGTAGAAAGGCTGCAGAGATCGCTACACATCCGGAGTGCCTGACCAGAAGCGGGGAGTCTGACTCTTAGTGGCAATTGACGTAAGTCTTTGGTCACGTGCCGTTTCAAGAAGTTTTGAAGAAGTTTTCTGGGATAGAGAATTTTGCTCTCTCTTTTGTTTTCATATTTGCTTAGCAATTTGTGTCCTTTTGATCCCTGCATTTCCATTTTTTCGCTCTTTCTGTTTATCATTCTCATCTCTATGGGACTTTCAGCTACGAGAAGATCCTTTATAGCCTACTTCATAGCTAAGTTTGGCCCCCCTGCCTCACTGTTTTGTGATGGCGCCCACATGTTACTCTCGAGGAGGGAGGTCCTTGGATTCCAACCCTACATTTACTTCTTTTTATGGCTCGTCTTTTGAAGTTGTGATGGTTTCATTCTACTTTGAGAATGTTGCTATGAGAGGAGAGACCAAAGACGATATTGCGCTTGAGCTCCTCGTGTTTCTAGAGAAGACAGCCTTCGGGTTTTAGTGTGATAGTTACGCCATTAATGGTTCACTGTCCGAAGAAGTAAAAGATTATCAATCCGTGAAACATGCTTTTATCAATCGCTTTGTAGAAGTGGAAGAACCTGAATAGGATATTCGCCTGGCAATATCAGCTGAACTGGATAGTGGAGATTTGGTTGGTTCCTTGAGTCATATGGAAAACCTCTTCCATAAAGCTGGGCTCAATTGAAAGGCAAAATTCGGCCTGTTAAGAAAAGCGGTGATGAAATACGCTGATATAGCTCAGTTTATCGTCTTTCGTTATGACAAAGGTTATGAAGAATTGAAGGTTCAAGTGAAAGCCTTAGATGCTGCCAAGAAAGCGATAGGGTCGCATGTTTGATTCATGGGCCCACCAAAGCGTATGGTCCAAAACCACAGACCATTAGATCATTCTTCCCCCAGGGTTTGGAGTCCAAGGTTGATAAATTATCTGAGCAGTTTGCAGAGTTTACTCTCATGGTTAAGAAGTCACAAACAGAACGTCGAGACGACGACAGAACCTGTGCTTATTCCAGAAAGGCCGGTCATTATGCGTCACAATGTGACGCAACCTCGCATCACGATACTAGATGCTCTCGTTGGGCAAAGATCGGGCACTCTGAGATCACCTGCTGGAGACAAATCAGGCCAGAAGATACTAGAAAAGTGTGGCCAACCAAAGAGGAGGAAGACGAATCTTCTTTCGGTGCTCACAAAAGATCTGACCATGTATCGATCGTGACTGAGAACTTTGAGAATACGGAGGTAGTTGCTACGACTAAGAGAAATTCCGAAGTTGAGGCCCTTCCCAAGCAACCCCGTTCGGATGGCAGAGCGCCCATCCCACTTTTGCTTACCCCATCCCGTCCAGAAAAAAGATTCCGTCAAGCGAAGGTTCATGAGCGTAAACCACGGAAACATAAACCGAGAAAGACTAATAAAACGAGTATACAGGATCATGGAAGCAAGTACAACGTCCTGGCAGAGCTGGCAAATGCTTCATCCGGATTGACATTTGGACAACTGATTTGCGGAGACGCTGATGACGCTAAAAAGGAGATTCGTAAGCTTATCAGTCGCCAAAGTAACGTCCGCAGTTCATTTTTAGATCCAGTTGAGAAGCAGATTAGACGTCTAAGGGCAGTCTCCGTGACGATACATGGAACTGAAACCGAAGCGTTACTAGATTCTGGAGCAGTACCGAATTTCTTTTTACCAAGCCTTTCGAAAAGTTGTCATTGGAACCGAAGGATACGTCGAAGAAGATAACTGTAGATAACGGGCAGAGCGCCCTAGGCAAGTGTATACTTCATGATGTGCCTATCTCGTTTGGAGGCATGTCTGTTCCACTAGACTTTCTCGTTATCGATGGTCCTCCGTTTGATGTTATTGTCGGTTGTCCCACTCTTGAGACGCTTCAGTCTTGTCTTGACCTTGGCAATCAACAAGTGAAGATGAAAATTGCCGGGTCGAAAGTCATAGTGGGCTTCGATTACGCTCACATTGGTGTTCCGGACGAGGAAGAAGTTCACACAGATATCGATGACTTTACACTGGACTCTGATGCTGCTTTCGATGATGAGAGTACCTCTGAAGAAGAAGATGAACTGGTTGTCACTCTTACCGACAGAATTCAAGGTGATCATGGCGAAATGATACCACATTTGGACATCTCTGGTGACAGTCAACAAAGAGAGCTGTTGTTCTCTAAGCTATCTCATGTTCCTGAAAAAGAAAGGAAAGAGGTAAGTTCTTGTTTGCATGAGACCAATGTAATCGCTTGGTCTCTGGTGGACTTGAGTCCTGCAGAAGTCTCTGCATCTCACTCTTTTGAGCTAACCGTGGATAAGACAATATAATCCAGAGCCAGGAGAATGGCTCCTAAGCACAATGATTTCATCTGCAAGGAATTTGATCTGTTACTCAAGGCTGGCATTATTACCCCTTCCGCTTCTGCGTGGTCATTACCAGTCGTCATTGCTTCCAAAAAAGATGAAAGCCCAAGGTTCTGCGTTCACTATCGCGAACTCAATAGAGCTATGAAAGCTGATAGATGGCCGCTACCTCGCATGGAAGAAATATTTGACGACCTTGGAGGGTGTTGTGTTTGCACCACCCTTGATCTTTTTTCAGGGTATTGGCAAGTCAAGATTTCTGAAGATTGTAAAGAGATGACCACTTTTGTTTATAGGTACGGGAAGTTCATGTTTGAAGTCATGCCGTTTGGCTTTATGAATGCCCCTTCCACATTTCAGCATATGATGGACCATGTGCTCCGGGGACTTGCTTTTGTCCGCGTATACATTGAAGACGTCGTCATATTCTCAAGGAGCTTCGAAGAACATATTTCTCATTTGAGGCTAGTTTTAAACCGCATAAGAAAGCATGGTGTTAAGCTCAAGTTGTCGAAGTGTTTCTTTGCATTGCCGAGGGTATCAATTCTTGGACATTTCATTGATGCAAGAGGCGTATCTGTGGATCAGTCAAAGATTGACATGATTAAAGAAGTTTGTGTGCCTACTACGACAGGGCTTAGGTCGTTTCTCGGTCTAGCAGGGTACTATCGTCGATTCATTAAAAAATTTGCTGAGACATCCGCCATTATTCACAGCGCTACCTCAGGAAATAAGACTTTGACATGGACAGGGGATATCATTGATACTTTTCGTGACTTGAAAAAGAAATTGACGGAGCCTCCCGTGTTGTCATTTCCAGACTTTAAGAAGCCGTTTCTCGTAGAGACCGATGCCTCTAGCATTTCTCTGGGCGCCTTTTTGTTGCCAAAGAGAGAAGAAGGCAGAATTTATCCATTGCAGTTCGCCAGTGGTACTATGACCTCAACTGAAAGGAATTACTCTACATGTGAACGAAAGGCACTGGAAGTCATCTTCGCACTCAAGACGTTCAGAGTGTACCTTCTTTCTTCGATTCCATTCAAGTGTATCGCAGATCATATGGCGTTACGCTACGCTTATCAGCAGCGGGACATACATGGACGCATAGCCCGATGGCTTGACTTCCTAGCCGAGCACAACTTTGAGATTGTGTATCGTGCAGCCAAGGATAATAATGCTGCAGAAGACCTTTCTAGAATTCACCACGGAGACAAGGTAGACTCACATGAAGATGGAGGGTATTTAAATGGCCTTGCAGTTAAATCTGAACACTTTTCCGGACTGGAACCATATTCTTCGAATATTGCCCGCCACCTTTGTGGGCTCCCAATAGATGAGAGTAACACATATATTCGTCAAGCAATTCGACGAAATGCGAAGCGGTTTCTGGTCTGGGAGGGAAAACTGTTCAGGAAGGTGGCAAACAATTTACGAGTTGTTCCGGATATCACCTGCCGAATGGACATCATTAAGTCCTTTCACGACGAAATCGGACACTGGGACTTTCCAGCCATACGAAATTTTATCACTTAGCGGTTTTGGTGACCGTCTATGTATTGAGAAATCGGGGTCTATGTGAAGAGCTGTGATCCATGTCAGAGAATGTCACCACTACCTAAGTATTACAGCAGCCTTCATACACCTATGTCTTCGCTTGTTAGACGTATACTCGATAGATTTCGCAGGGCCATTTCCTACAAGCAGGTCGGGATACAGATTTATTTTGGTTTGCGTTGAGCACTTGACAGGGTGGCCAATCGCTGCCCCCACTAGGACCTCTACATCAAAATTGGTCCTCGAATCTGTGAGGAAAAGAATCATTTCTTCATTTGGCCTACCCAGGGTTATCGTTTTGGACAATGCGACGTGTTTCACATCTAAATCACTTGTGGCATTCATGAAAGAGAATGATATTACCTGGACGACTGTCCTAGCTTATGATCCGATGTCAAATGGCAGGGCAGAGAGAATAATTTGCACTCTGAAAAGAGCTTTAGGAAAAATGGTGCTCTCCAATTACTTGACTTGGGATGAGCAATTGGCTTCAGTTCTGTATGGGTACTGCCACCGTCATCTTGCTAGTGGAATTTCGCCCTTTGAGCTGCTTAACGCTATGAAACCACGTATGACTTCGGAAGAAAATGGTCTTGTAAGAAATCATGGAGACTCTTCTCATAAATTCAGAGAGTTGGAGGTACTGGCAGCATCCAACACAAGAGCTAAGCAATCTCAGATGGAACGTCATCAAAGCAGTTCTATGAAGAAGATAACAAATTTTGCAGTCCGTGATCTGGTAATTGTTAATCGAGGAAAGGCTCTTAATACCACAGTGAGGTGGCCTGCATTTTCCTTCAAGTACTTTTGGCCATGTTGAGTTGTGACAGCTAAGCATCCCCGGTACACTTTGGTATCCCCGCACAGTCACTACATTCGCAATTGAATTCATGCCCGTTGTTTGAAGAGGTACTTTGTGCGCCCATCGGAAAATTAGAACTGAAGGTTGCCGCGGCGTACCAACCGTTGACGTGGGGGCTGTGTTGGTCACGAGACGTGTAGAATATCCCGGCACTGCTGGAACACACGTGTAGAGTGTTCCAGCAGCTCCTAGAGCATTCTTTGCTTCGCTAGCCCAGTCGTGATACTGTATTTAAGTGATGCTGGTGCCATAAGATGGAGTTTTATTGGTTAGTGTGCAGCTCCAGATACTACTACAAGCCAATGGAGTAACGTTGACGCACACATGAGTAAGTAGAAAGTTGTAATGCATTCCTACGTTGTTTTAAGTGCTTTTCAAGGCTATAAAAGGGCAAGTTGAGGCCCGGACTTTGCACTGGACTGAGCTCAACAACACACTCAATCACATACCTCACCCTTCAACCTTTCTCACTCTTTCAATCAACCATTCAACCATCATCTGCATCTAGTGAGACGTTTGCCGCTAGGTGCATACTTGGGGTGGGAAACTGCCGTCGCTAAGACCGGTTGAAGCGCTTCAAGAGATGACGAGAGATGGACAGTGAGTACCAAAGGTGCTCCTGTCGTCGGTGAGCCCCACCAGAAATTTTCCTGGATAACGGTGGCAGTCGAAAGACCTGGCGATTTCCGGACGGAAGTGGTGGACGGGAAGCAGTTCGAAGGCGATGTGCCGTGCACCTTTTCTTGCAAAGGGCCAGATTGGGTAAAGAGTGTAAGCATATCCCGCTGTTACTAGTTCTCCTTTGAAGGCCCTGTAATGATTGCACGCGTCTGTTTTTGGCTAGCGCAGAAGTAGATAGGCCGCAGAAATTGCTGCACTTACGGAGTGTCTGACCGGAAGCGGGGAGTCAGACTGCTAGTGGCCATTGACGTAAGTCTTTGGTCGCGTGTCATTTCAAAAAGTTTTGAAGA
Source organism: Gracilariopsis chorda (assembly GCA_003194525.1). Taxonomy (NCBI): domain Eukaryota; phylum Rhodophyta; class Florideophyceae; order Gracilariales; family Gracilariaceae; genus Gracilariopsis; species Gracilariopsis chorda. The sequence goes on from NBIV01000100.1 coordinate 84,200, forward strand.
AGTTTTGTGGTATTGAGATCTCTGCTCTCCCTTTTGTTTTCATATTTTCTTATCGGTTTGAGTCCTTTTGGTCCCTCCATTTCCATTTGTTCGCTCTTTCTGCTTATCATTTTCATCTCTACCGGACTTTCAGCTAAGATGAGACCCTTGGTAGCCTACTTGATTGCTGGTTTTGGCCCCACTGCGTCACCGTTTTGTGATGGCGCCCACAACCTTTCAGTCCAGGGGAGGGTGTGCATTTAAATCTTGCTCATAGGCACGGAGACAAGTCTCGAGAGACTGTAGTGTCCAACCAGAAGATCCATGAAAAAGCTTCACTCTGTCGAGGTGAGCAATAAAGAGGGGCTCCGAAAGACGAAGAGAATCAAGGAGCCCTGCAATAACGGAATCTTCCACGATACCGGTAACATGGTTGTGCTTGGGGTTAGTCATCTCATACAGAGAATCTTCTATATCTTGGTCCGGGGCGTCGAGGCTACGAAAACGGTAGAGTTCAACTTCTTTCTCAAGATGTGCTACCAGGTGCTCTTGAACCTCCATTGCAGAGAGCTTTTTATATGTACCAAGTGCCCTGATGAGAACAGAAGTAGCCTTTGTGTACACAGTAGAGTCGCGTAAGGCCAACTTGAAAAGATATCATTGACTAAAAACACTCTGTGTAGAATCGTGATGTTCCACATGATTATCCACAGCACTGCGGACTGGATTGGACTTGTGCATCTCAGAAGTTAATACGCGGATGATAACTGCATCGTCTTGCACTTTGACCTTCTTAATGATATTGAAAACACCCAGAATCCACTAAACAGTACCTAAGTCTGAATTGTAGCGATATTTGTCTTGAATGCGCTCCTGAGCTTTGATGATTTGACGAGCGAGCGCATCGCGAAGAATTGAGGATGTCAAAGGCGTCGTCAAAGAGTTATTTGTGTCTGGGAGTGGCAGGTCCGTCATACTGTATGTAAATACAGGATCTCAGTAGCTGAAAGTGGACGTTAATTGAGTTTTGTATCAAGCTGTTGTGGCAGATCCACCATGTACGGCAACCTTTTCGTGTGGTCCGTAGACTCTTGAAAGTCTGGACTAGGGTGAGTCGAAAGCAAAGGCAGGCACGTCTATGCTCGTTTTCTCTCTACACATTTCTCGAGCGTGGGTTCATTTATTTATCTGGGGATTCACTCTCTAGCCAATGGCTACAACGCAAGTAGAAGGCAAGCTGATTGATGTCGAGATATTTTAAATTGGTGCGCCGTGGCCACTATGGTGTGCGGCTTAGCAATGATTGGCTGAATCTGATATTTTCGTGTCTCATTCCACCGCCCTTATGGCTCATTCGTACTGACAGGCCGGTTTGTGTAATCCACTGCTATTCCGGTTCTTTGTTTTCCATGAAAAGTTGAGAAATCTTTGCAACCGCATGAAAACAAACTGTATGAAACCATATATCATGTCGAAACCTTTTCTCCAGTACTAAAAACTGCTTCAGTCTCCGGTTAACATTTTCGTGCTTGGCTCTTATTTCATAATGTGCTTTCGTGAGTCTTTTGGTACAGAAGATATTTGAACGCATTTTGGATCTGTATACCCGTCATCAGTGATTACTGTTTCGTTTCGTAAAAGATAATTCTTCATTCTGATTTGAAATATTTTAAGATCTGGGTTGCTACGACAACAAAATCCGCTATTCACCCAAACAATAAATCCACTTTTCACAGATATATACACTTCGTATCGAAATCCTGCAGACTTAAATTTGTGGGAATACCATATGGTGGAAAACGGAGATGGCTCCAATACTGGGCAGTCTGTTCCATCCACAGAGATAAATCAGAAAAAAACGGAGCTTTGTATCCACTGCTTTCCAAATTGAGCTGGACAAATTTGGTTATAGAATGGTTTGGAAAGCTCCAAAGTTTCCTACAAACAAATTTTGAGATCAGATATTCAAGAGACAAACCTATGAGACCAATGTCGAAATGTCCTTTCATCTAAGTTTGCTAACCTCCCATTTATGGGCTTGGTTGAGTAATGCGAGAGAAGCGAAATGACCAAAGCAAATGCACAGGCTTTCCACCTTTTGGAACATTTGCTTTTAAAATATTCCACACTGTAGCTGCTGCTTGGTGCAAAATTCCAAAAAGAGATTAAATCTTCTCGTTTGAACGACGTTTCTCATAGGACAGGTGCTTCGCAGAATGTGCACGCTGCATGCAAAAAATGTGGCCGCTGTTGCTCGTGTGTAGGGCGTACCAATGGCTACGTTTTGCCTTTCACGGCACCAAACCTGTGGTGGTTTGTCTTTTACTTTTACAGAAGTTTCTTTTATTCCCTTCACGTAAGTTTGCATACCAAACGAAGGATTGATGGTTCAAAAACTTTACGGCAAATGAAGCTTGGCATTCTTCCCAGCAAAATCCGATCATTCATCCAATAAGGTCTTCATGTCGCAGTTAAATGTCACTGTAACAATGAAGTCGTCTCTCTAGTAAGAGACAAGTTGTAGTAATATTGTACCAAGATGCAACTCTAATGGTTTAAAGTGGGATCGAAAAAGTATTACATCTACATACGTAATCTGGATATATCCTACAGAAGTAATGAAAGTTTTAACAATTTCATCATAGTCTTTCCGAAGTATGTCTATATTTCTCTATATCACACATAGAAAATGTTCTACTGTAGGTATCCATGGCTGGGTGGGACAGACTTGCGCCCCATTTCCCGAGATAGTACAGGATAAAAACTGTATTTCAGCTCATTTGGACAGAATAGTGTGAATTTCAACAACAAATAATAACTGTGTGAGAAAAGAAGACAGTCTGGCAAAGTTTGCAGATATTGAAATGATATTCGGTAGATACTTTATCCTTGTAACACTGGAGTTTGTAGGGCACGCCCTCGGGGGATGGATATTGAGGAATTACTAATTTCCGATTGTTCGGCTCATCTACAATACTGTGGCACGGCTTGGCCACGTGCAACCGTGGCAACGGACTCTGCAAGTGTCACACGGATATGCCACTGTAGTGGATAGGATTTTGCTATCTATTTATTTATTTATTTAGTTATTAAAGTGGGATGGTTAGTACTTGGTGCGCCGGCGAGCTTCCGTCGCACGAGTAAACCCTCCCCAAAACGGGACCCCAACCTGGGGAATTGGCTCTAGACATGACCACCTTCATGTGTTCTGTACTCCTCCTTGGAGAGAAGCACCGTTACCTACGGAACGTCTAACCGCCTTGCCCACCTAAAGGACCCCACTATTCGGGTTGTCATTCCAAATGTCTTGGTGTTCGCCTTGTATAATGTTTACTTACTGGCACTGCCGTTAGTCTTTGTCACAACACTCGTGAATCAGCTTCTCCTTGCATTTTACCTTTACATGGTGGGATTCCCGGAACCCACGGCTCGTGTTCGGGCGTGCCACTAACGTTTAAACCGCACCTGTCTAGAGGATGACCACCTTGACACACTGCTCATGCGAATACCTGATTTTTGTCTAAACATCCCCGCCCAAGTCGCGATGGTGGCCTTGGCCTTACAGCCCGACATACTCGTGCCACTCCCTGGAAAGCTCTACCCAACTGGGCTCACCTCTAACGAGGAAAGACCCCAAACATCTTTCCGTGCACTGCAGCTTCCGGGCATTGCACTAAATAGTTCGAGAAAGAAAAGCGACGTAATTATCATCGTAGTTTTCTTGTATCGACTACTTTGCGGAAGAAGCGCTCTAATAACCAGGCGTCTATGTTTTCCGTCAAGAATTTGTACGCCGCTATTTCATTTCTACTGCCTGTAGTATTTGGCCACACCCTACGAGATAAAACCTCAAGATCTCTCGCAAATCTAGGAAAACCCTTTGCATGCTAATCTAATCCTGGACACTTAAATGATTATATAAAAACCGGTAGGAAAACAAATTTCTTAGTCTGACACATTTATATTGTAAAACATAACAGAAGCACCAATTATCCAGCTACTTTCGCACAGCACGTTACATTTTTTGTGTTGCTGGAAGTAACCGTAGCTAGTGCACAAAGCATAGAAAGTCTTTACAAAGTTCTTCCTCTCAAGACCTTTGTTCTGTTGCTGCTCTGCGGTACTATCGTCTCGACATTTCAAGCAGTTTCAAGCACACCGACACAATGCCGTTACCTAAAAGACCAAGACTTACGGATGAATCTGGTGCGGTTCGCATTCTACATCAAATTTTTGATAAAGGACAATTGACCGGAGAGGATACGGCTGGTGATGTGAAGAAAATAGATTCTCTTTTCGAACCATTTCTTCTTGTAACATTCAAAAAAAAATTCAACAAAATCAGGGAGCCGAAAGCCAACGAGGTGGTAAGCTAATTTGTTTGAGCCTTATGGCTTGGGTTTCTAATTCTTTCTTTGATTTATACTATCTAAGGGCAAATGAGTAATGTGTTGAAAGCAAGATGTTCAGCTGGATCTTCCGCTTTACATGACAACGTGGTACTATTTCAGTCGGATGGACATGAGAACGAAAGAGCCATTGAATGCAAAAATAAAGAAGAAGGCCCTGTGGAAAAATTGAAACTGCGTATATCTCAATTTTATCCGATTGTGCTAATATCAGTATGAGAACATGAAGAAAAATTGGTTAGTAATGTGAGTCTAGCTATATTGCTACCTGCAGGAATTACAAAATCCAAGTTTTCAAGCCAAGATGTGCAGAATGGAAGGGGTTTTGAAGTTTTTATTGACTGGCCGAAAGTAATGACAGACCCCATTATGTTGTGCAAATCCTGGCTAACCAAACAATTTGATCCTTTGAAGCCCTATTATCCAAATATTTGTGGATTTAATAAGGCATTGAAAGAACTCCGCATTGGTAACTCTCAAAAGCATTCACTCATTCTGTCATATAGATCTTCCCTTTACTCCTAAGATCCATGTACCGATGAAGCAAGTTCTTAAGTTTGGAGAAGGATTACACGTGTTCTATGTTGATTTAAAAGCTCCAGATGATAGATATGCACAGAAGGATGATATCAGTGAACTTATTGTCAATTAACGTTTTCAGTGCAGTGTTTATTATCTGATTGAAACGTGAGTAAAACCTGCATGCGTTTTGCAATTAAGAAGAAAATATGACAGCAATTGTTACAACCTGTTATAGTTGATATACAATGTGTTCGAAACGAAATTACTCACTTTTGGTATTGAAGATGTGGAAAAGGCCATTTTCCCGCTATTTCCAGGCAACCACGGGGTTTTCCTCAAATAATGTTTCGCCATCAACCAAAATCAAAGCAGTTGCTGATTTTGTTTGTTGGAGGCTGGCAATTTAGGGAGATTAAAGGTGAAAATCATGGTTCATATATCTAGTTGTGGAATACGGGGAAGATTTCGGGATCAAAGATGATGAGATGTGTGGTGAAGGAGAGATATGTTGTTGAGTTGTTAATAGCGTGCGCTCGAGTGAAAGTTTGCGCGGCACAGGTGATATTGCACTAACTTGTCATTTTGAATGCTTTTTGGCGACTTTCGATGGTCTTTCGTCCAGCCCTTGATTCTCGCGAGTCAGAAGAACTGATTCGAAAACAATGCATCAAAGATGCCTTGGAAGCGGTTCCATTACGATCGCCGCGCAAAAATATAAAATGAATCAAATTATGAGTGTCCTCGAAAATCCAGATATCACAAGAAGTGGTACGTTCTGTACATCTATCAAAATACTGAAATACGAGTACTCCCAATGCTATTTGTTGTGAATCTGGTTACTGTTGGCCACGTACGCTCCGCAGAGGGAATAACCGACGAATGTTCGCAGCTGTGCGAGGACGGCGAGATAAACGGACACAAGTCTTCAGAAGACTGTCTGAGGTTGTTCCTTCCTCGAGGCGGCTTGGCCTTCGGGATCGGGTGTTATTCCGGGCTCCACTTCCCATTTTATATCAAGTACTATTTGATTTGGAATAAAAACAACCATGTTACTATTTGCAAGAAACCCCTTGCTGTCTGCTTCGTAGGCTGCATTGTGTGGTACGTGCTGGAAGCAAACTACGGCTGTGCAAGTTGTGTGAGCATTTTTTTATCCAAGTCAAACTTAATTAGTTTGAGATAATACATTTGGAAACGAATTCACTACACCATGAAAACGTACCAAATTGCTTGGTATATGAACAGTCCCCCAGAATTGAACATCTCGTTTAGTAATTACAGATAGATATTTTGAGCAATTCTGCTTTAGCCTAGTGTCTCTGATGTACGAAGCTCTTCAATATATTCTTTTTACAGCACAGGTACGTCTTACTGTAGGCAGTCTAGTGTCAACCAGTTGGTCTCTTCCTCGCTAAATTCTTTCCATTTCACAAGTACCTGTAGCAACCCGGCGTTTTTCGAATACCTTTGAACTCTTCTATCGTTAACACTTCGTCCGCTTCTTATTCCAGGTGGTCCTTGATCTCCTGGGTAGCTTCAAACTCCTTGTTACTGAACAACTGAAGTCTGCGCACTCGAACCCACTCTTTCTCGCCCGTAAGCAGATTTTCGATTTTGAATACGTAGTTGTCCCGACATAGTGTAGTTCGAAAAAGACCAAACCATTTCAGGCTCAGCTTATGTCCAGAATGTCACTGCAAATTACCACGAAGAACAAAATCCCCTTCAGCAGTGCTCACCGGTCGAACGCCGGTATGACGGTTGTAGGTATCGAAGGCAGATTTCCCTTTGTTTCTTAGCCCACCCGGCGCAGTATCTATGCAGCCTAAAGAAATAATGTTGTAGCCTTTACCACCTTCATCTCGCCTTTGCGAACGGAGTGGTTACGATCAACACTGACATTCGTTTTGAGATTCTTATTGCCTCCTTCCGCAGAGCGACTCAGAGGTTACTCAATAAACAAGTACCCGGTTGGGTTCCCCCACACCCACGGGTAATCGTGCCAACGAACATTCTTACAGAGGCTAATGTCCTTGATTTGGGACACCCTAAGGAGGGGTACGACAGCTCGGTTAACGATGAGCGTAGTTCGGTTTCCGAATTCCATATTGAACGAGCCACAGTGTAGTGCAAAACCTGGGAATGGGGGACACTTAAGGATGTCCAAGTCTGTGCCCTCTTGCGAGGTAGACTCAGCGGCTGAGGCCTCCGTATACCCAGGTGCCGGGTGTAAGACGGACGGTAGTTTAGAAATACTAGGGAGGTAAAGAGGAACGGTAAAACCGGGAAACGGTGAAAAACGCGTACCGTGGACCATTGCGAACCCAGAAAAGGGGGCTATCCAAAGACAGAGCGGAACCACCCGACGGGTCATGCGGATAGTGGGAACAGACCCGACGGTGGGTGCAAAAGAAACAAGAAACAACAAAAGAATACCCAATAAAGGGTGGATATCTGTAACCCAGAGAAAATAGAAGTCACAAGACAATTAGTAAATACAGTAAATCTGTAGTCGTATTGACCGGGTATACAGTACAAATCGATTGCGGTGACCCTCCGGGTGGAGTAGTGCACGCTGCAAAGGCAACACAATCCAGAGCCGGACTCTTCAGGTCAAATTGAACACTTATTTGCGACCGAAGACTCAGGTTGACTTTACTTAGTGCTCACGACAGTGTGGTCAAGCTCACCTAAGTAGGTACACTACAGAAATAAATAACAATAATTAACTGAAATAGTGCACACCTCCTCAGGTCCACACGTGGCGAGACCAGTGTCAGGCACCCCGAGGGGTCGCCCCTAGTAAAACATAACATCATAGCATGGCTCTGTAGCACACGCGCACATGCGTCCATCATTCTGCAATCCACTCCGGATTCCTGCCTTCCTAGGTGAACTTGCACACACTAAACCATTCACTTGGTGCGACACCACGTGGTCCAACCCATATACCACAGAGCCATTTCGGCGACTACGTCTCACTCTTATGAGTTGCATCCCAACGGATTATCACGCAGACGCGATGCTCCACACAAGGAACCCTGTGGGCTACCACCTGGTTAAGAACATATGAATCCTATAGAAAAGCACGAGAAGCTCCACTTGAACCAGGTCTCTTACTCTCATCACGAGACGCTACGGGATGGAACTCGTGAGTTTAACCCCATATGACACGGTTTCCTTGGAACGGTAGGAATAAAAGAGCACCGTATCGATTTGCTACGGAACACTCGGCCAATCGCACAAAATCCTTTTTGAGCTGGAACGAAAGCCCGTAAAGAGGAGAAATCTCAAATTTAGAAGATGTTTCTGGTTGGATTCAATGAACCCAATCAATCAATATGGGCTTTGCCAGTCGTCCTGGTTCCCAAATTGGATGGATCGTGGAGATTTTGTATCGATTACTGACGTCTTAACACAGGTACTGTCAAAAGATATTTACACGATCTCTCGGATGGATGAGCACATTGACTCACTTGGGAGTGCTACGGTGCTCACCGCTCTAGACGCAAATTGGGATTATGGGCAAGTTTCTATCTAAAAGAAGGACGGTGACAAGACCACGTTTGTGTGTCAGCAAGGACTTTATCGTTTTAAACGGATACCCTTCGGATCAATCAATGCACCTGCTACGTTTCAACGTTCCATAGATATCCTGTTGGCCAGGTTCAAATGGACAATCTGCTTGAGTAATATCAACGATATAATCTTCTTCTCCAACAACTCTGATGATCACATAACCCATATGAGGAACGTCATGGGTGTGCTGCAAGATGCAGGGATTACGCTGAAACTCAAGCATGGTGAGTTCTGTACCGATTCGATAAAGTATCTTGGACGTATAATTCGCCCTGAACAGCTCTCGATAGACGAGATAGGAGTTAAATCACTGCAGAAAGAGAAACATCGGACTACACAAACCGAACTCTGATCATATCTCGAACTTCGTAATGTGAATAGTCGGTTCGTCCGGAGTTTCTCAGACCTTGCAGCACCTCTAAATACTCTCCTGAAGAAGGGAACATCAGTGAAATGGAATCATTTTAGCAACGCAGAAGCATCTGCCTTCACCGCTCTCATCAACACCATGACGCCTCCGCCAATATAGGCGATGCCAAGTACTTGTATTCCATATGAAATTGATACTGGTGCCAGTGATAACCAAGTTGGTTTTGCATTATTCCATAAGTCCGAGGACGGTGAACAAGCCGCACTCGGATATTGTTCTCGGACGTTAAAAATGCACGAACGTAACCATAGTTTCGGAAAAAGAGTTTCTCGCCGTTGTATTGGAGCTTGCCACTCCATACAATATATTCTGGGAACCCATGTTAAGGTACCAACGGATCACTAATGTTTACCTTGGCTCATGGACATAGACGAACCGTTGGGCTACCTCATGGATTAGAACCTCCGACTCTTGGAATTCTACTTCAAAGTACGTTATAAAAAGTAAACCCTTAACACGCAAGCTAGCGCTTTTTCCCGCATGGGCACCAGTGCAGAAGCAGAACCGGTCGATGATCTCGAGAAACGGTGCTTTGTGGTTGAGAACGGTTAACCGAATCATTAAGGTTAGTAGGATGACATTGGTGGGGATATTCTCGCTTCTGAGACTTCGGAGCCCCCGAGCAATGGCTCCTCTACGCCTATTACTCTGGGAAGGTTGACTTGCGAACAACAAGTTGACCAGTTACGTACGAAGACTCATGTTCGCCTCAATGGAGAGTACGACTTACCTTTTTTGATGAACGATCATGGATACCTTGTCAGGCTGGTTAATCCCTCTTCACAGATTATGTTACCGTATTCCCTACGACAATGGCTTCTCTTCCATTCTCACTATGTGAAAATCGGAGGGCACCCAGGGGGTAGGAAGTTGTATCTTACTCTCCGCAGAGATTTCTATTGTCCGGCTATGGTGTTCGGCTGTTATGCAGCTCGCCGCTCTTGTACAGAATGTGCCAAGAACAACGTGAAACTATGGAAATACTCTAAGAAGTTAACGCTGCTTCCAGCTTGCGCTACACTAGATTTCGTGGCCATCGTTATACTCGGCAAGCTAACTGAGACACCCCGAGAGAACTGCTACCTTCTTGTCATAGCTGAACGGTTTTTTGAACTTGTACAGACGGTGCCCCCTAAACGCATTACCGCCACAGCTGTGGCACAAGCCTTTTGCACCCACTGGTTATTCGTTTACGGTCCACCCTTCAATGTTTTACGCGACAATGATTCCGGAGCTAACATTTCAGTTCTTTCAAGACGTCTGTCGTATTTGTGTGGTTCGAAATATGTTTTCACTACATATCACACGCAGGGTAATGAAGAAGTAGAAAGATTTAATCGTACGATGCTGAACGCATTACTATTCTACCATGCGACTCATCCCAAGTATTTAGACTTGTATACCGATACGGTTATGTATGCCTACAATAACTATATACATCTGGTTATATCGCTTTCCCCTTCTGAGTTGGTTTTGTTGCAAATTCAACCCCGGGAGGCAATCAAGGCTCAACTGACATTGTCGGCGCACCATTCACCGCAGGTAATGAGGTACTACTGGAGTGAGTGGTTGAAAATGATGATACTGGTTGCCCGGAAAGCTATGGACAAAGCTAAACTTGTCTACAGGCGTAATTTTCACAGCAAGCTCCGACAATCGCTTCCACAGATTAATAACAATGAATATATTTTCCTTCGTAAGGACCATTATAATTCTGAAAATTAAAAGCGTCATAAGCTTTCTCCACTCGTGGACAGACCTTAACACGTGGGTTCTGCTGGCGACGACACAATGGTCCTGGAAACCAACGACCAACACGAACGAATTTCACGCAACCGCAGTATTGTGTCTCCTCACTCTCCTCTCACCGTTCATACCAGGAATAACTCCGACGCTAATCAGGACTCACAAGACCTGCTCCCAGTTCATTCTCTATTACGCCCAGCGATTTTACCATCTTCAGTTCGTGGTTTGTCGGATGTACCGAAAGAAACGGATCTCTGTGTTCAGCACAATGCCCCGGATAACCCGGCTCGCTCCGCTGGTATCAACCCATTGAACATATTCACCCCAATGGCTTTGCCTAAAGAGGGGGAGGGAGGTTTAATCGCTGCCTATTTTCCGGCGTCGCCAGGTAGAATTGTTCCTGGGCACCAAATGGATAATCACCCAGCGCGAGATATGGGAGTGGAGGCCGGCAGGGAAAATGGTACCAACACTATGGAAAGCCCTCAAAGGGAAGACACTACTGTAACAGTGCCCTCCACTGTGGGTCGCCAGTAGGACACAGGACTTCGCAAGAGCGATACCACGCAAGGCGTTGCTCCTAGGATTATTAGCAAACCACGCCTTGTGTGGCCCGACTCTGAATTAGATTGTTTCGATGAGGACAACGACCTCGATCGATTGTACCACATATTTCGGTGCTTGTAATCCCCATTTGGTGGGAACAATGCGACTTTAGTCGAACATTTGAAGAGGTAGGACGCTGAGACGTGCGCCACAGCGTGTGGGAGGTTCACGAGTACATGGGTCACACGGCGCAGAGCTGGTATACGCATGTTGAATTATTGACGTAACACGCTTACAGAGTGGCGGAGCACTGAGTTGCAGAATTAACGGACACCATAACCATGTACAAGACAACCCGCACCACCCATAGGCAACGGTTTACCCGAAGAAGCACCGACACTGTGTGGACGTCCAGCAGGGACGGTGATGCAATGAAGATACAGTTTGCACGCACCGTAGCTGGTAGATCCGACTCCATGCGCATGGAGTATGGCGCACCAGTATCTTCGTCAAATGGCAATCCCGACCCTGTGAGGAACAAACCGATTCTTGGACGCAACTGTTTGCCGTTTATAGACTCTTCGGGATCTCACGTTATTACGTAAGACTCAGAAACGCGATTTACGACACGTATAACGAGAGTTACCGTCCTGCCGATACCTAAGAATCACGGAAAGTAAATTCCACGTCCCTGGTGATCATGAGCAGGAATACCTTCGCTCAGGGTTGGAAAACGAGTCCCATGGTACCCCCAATAGGTTTCTACGTACCGAAATCCCTCATTAGAGACGAGAAATTGGACACTTGTTCCCGAGAACACGTTATCGAACGGGTAGAGCGACAAAAATATGACCCATTAGAGGTGGTTAATTGTCAAATTGGTTGGTATGGATACCTTTTGGAAAAGGATACGATGTAACTCATGGAACACCAAACTAGGTAAAAGGTTCTCCAACACCACCGAAATACTCGTGCAGCCATGCCAGTATCGGTGGACAAGGCCCAAGTAGGGTAGATCCGTATCTGGTCCCCAAAGGGTAGCGCGTGACCGTGAAGTGGAGAGGCTCGAAAAAAAAGAACAAGAAAAAGATCTTCATGGGTGGAACAGAACGTTTGTGAACTGTACTACTTAAAAAAGTACCGGAATAGCAGTTATACTTGATTAACGGGTTAAAGAAGAGAAAACATGACGATGAAGAATATTATGAAGTGGAGAATGCACAAGAAGTAAGCACCACAATTTTGCTTTAATCCAGAAGCTATCGCAAGATCCATCACTGATACGTGAAGATCAGAATACAGCGTACGAGCTATCCCAAAGATAGGCCTGCACGAGAATGACTGATTATCTGAAGATAGTTCGCTGCGGCGATATCCAGGAGCTGTTAAACGTCCACCACGCTCAGAGCTACCAGGATTCCAAGGTTCGTCGTTGTTCTCGGAATGCTAGATAAGGGTGCTAGATCGCAAGTTTGTTAGGCAATCACTCAAAAAAACTACGAAAACGCTAGATTCTGCTAGTTCGTGGTGGTTGGCAAGCAAAAAAAAAAATTTTTCGGAAATCACTCTTTCATATTTTCTATTGTCATCCGTCCCTAGTACCGCACTTCGCTAGTTTCAAGTTTAGAGCAAGTTCTTTGCTCACTAAACGCTAGTTAGAGGGCTCGAAATGGCGCTGGCCGCGTAGCGGCCAGCGGCCCCACCCCCATGCAACCCAAATTAACTTACATATTTCCATCTCGTGGATTTCAAACTTCAAATTGTCAGAGTTTGGAGCCCAACTGTTCTCTCAGCCTCACTGGGTGGCACCCACACTCTTGAACACCAAACATAAAACCTCCCTTACCATCCTTACCATCCTTCTTCTCCTTATCCTCTCATTCCACGCCTCCTCTTCAACCGACTCTCACCTTCTATTCCTTCGTCGTCCTTCTCCTCCAACCTCTTCCTTACAGCCCCTCGACCGGGAGTAACAGGAGTGCCTTCCCCGACAACAGCTCTCCCTTCCGCATCACACACCTTCTTCTGCATTTCCTCGATTAGATGCACAGCCCTACCAACCAGTAAAAGTTGCTTCTCCAACACCAAAACCCGTCTACGCATCTCCTCGTTCTCCTTCCACAGTCTCCTCAGCTCCTCACCCACACACGCCACAACCCCATCGACATGCATTTCCGCCCACACCCCAGCCTCCCTTGCCCTCCTACGCAGCTCAGCCACAGCACCCATAGGCACCCCTTCCTCTGAAGAACTCAGCACCATCCCCCCCATCTCCACCACAACCTCCTCGATACACTCATCCAAACGCTCCTTAAGCCCTCCGCCCACGCTCCTCACCAGTTTCTTCACATCGCGGTAAAACCGACTCATTCGCCCCGCCCCACCTCCTCCTCCTCCCCGTCCTCCTCGACTTCCCTCGCCCTCACTTCCCTCCCCCCCATCCCCTCCCATCATCGTCCCAACCCCAAGCTCCCCGAACCCAACAACGTTCCTTCCCTTGCCCTCTTCACCATCACCCTTCCCTTCCTCCTCCTTCTTCGTCCTTGGAGGCGTCTCGGGGACCTCCCTCTTCTCCGCTTTATCCAACAACGCCAGTAGCTCCTCATCATTCACGTCTTCGCTAGACATGGCTACTACACGCCCCACCACAACGGCGCTCCCGTTCCTAACCCAACCACCAAGCGAGCACTCCCCAGGTACTTATCCAACCGCATTTTTTCACTCGCCCGTTTTCGCGCCATTTCCCACCGAGTCGTGTCCCACCAATAATCTGAAACGAAAAATTTAGAACGACATTAGTTTAACACTTCCTTCAGTTTACAACTCTATCACACTAACTTAGGTATGTACAGGTAGAACTACGAACGTGTCTAAAGAAATGGTTCAAAATGAGAACCAACAGGCCTACAGTGCTCTCCTAGATTCGCAACATACCTTCGAAAATGGTACTCCAAGTCCATATCCACAGCCATACCCAAAAGAAGCAGCACGAAAAAGATAGTATTCTCCACTATAGGCGCGAGTCCCCTTACCTTGTGCAAAGAAGTATCGCTCAGGAACGTGAAAATCAAGTAGGTAAACACAACAGGGAACACCCTTCCGATATAGAGCCTCATAGTAGCCACACCATCTCTAAACCCAAGCACCTTATTCAAACCACCGTATACGGTCCTGCACACATCCAAAATCAGCCCAACACTACCTCTCTGCACATATGGGAGCTCTCTCTCATTGTTAATGCTGTCCCTAGTCACAAAAAACATCGTTAGCCGTTCAACCACATACGACATACCCCCAAACATGAAACCACCAGTGAAAAATGCAAGAGCACCAGTCCTAAGTTCCATTCCAATCGAAATTGGCGCTTCCAAGAAGTGATAGCCAACAAAAATACAAACATTCAACGGCAAAAGACCTGCCATCGTGAATCCAAGTAGTCTGTTTCGAATCACAGAAATCCGTGCCATTCGCTGGCTGTCCCGCAAAGGTACGTATGCCAATGAACCAAAATGCCTTCTATGCAATGCAAACACCATATCGAAGATAAACAAATGCAAAACAGTCTCCAGAATTACCACAATCAACATCTTCGGAGACATTCGAACATCCCCTACCACATAATGCATCAAAAGCGGTTTCAATACCCCATAAAGAGCACCAATGGCTAATGAAAACAGAAACGCATATGCGCACCAAGCCCATGCTTTTCGCTTTTCCTCGCGTAGTCGGCATTTCTATGTCAGGCCTTCGCAGCGAAGCGGATTTCCTGGGACAATGCTTCTTCGTCTTCGTAGAACTCTTATTCCGGCCGAGAACCACGCTGCAATCTTGAAGCGTTCGCGTGATCAAGTTGTCGTGGCACCCAGTCGCGTAAGATGCTCTCGTGATCACGTCTGCTCGGTTCAGGCGACGTGAGCATCTATACTTTTGAAATACATGGTATTGAAGACGTTTCCTGACAACCATTAAGTTCATTTAGGCGGCGCTGCAATGCACCTGTAATGATTTTGCATTGGTATTCGACGTTTGTTTTTGGGGGTGGAGGTCCGTGGACCGGAGTGTCGTGGCGCTTCATCAGGCGCCTGATGAAGCGCCACGACACTCCGGTCCACGGACCTCCACCACGTGGCGGCCAGCAGTTCCGAAAATCAAAAAATTAGTTTAAAATTAGTGTCTGGAATGAACGGACATCTGCGGTACGACCTAGTAGGTCATGGGCGGAAGATGCATGGTTCATTTTACACTAATTTTTTGATTTTCTGAACAGCTGGGTGGGGATAATGAGGTCGAAGAGGTGGTGGAGAGTGTGGCTGCTCCAAGAGCTACTACTGGTCTGCAGACAACGACATTGTCTCAGAGACTGACGTACAGCGTGAAGGAGACTGGTGTTCAACCTCCACCGTATCCGAAGACTTTAGATCAGTTGATGTCGTACGAGTACTGTGAGAGGCAGATGTCCCGCAGCTTCCGTCTTCACAACTGCAGTTTCCAAGACCTTGTCGAAGTCGACGACAACAAGTCCGGGGACAGCGAACTATCCATTGAAGGAAGGGTACAGTTCGTGCTTTCGGATCCCCCATATGGGACTCGTGCGGAGCGTAATCGGGAGAACAGTGGTCATGATGTTCTCACCGAGAAGACCATGGCCCGGGCAGGGAAAAGAATTTCAAAGTTGCTACGTCCCGGTGGGCATGTTATATTGTTCTGCTCGTGGGATCAGATACAGAAGTGGCGGGAGGTGCTGCGGAGTGTTACGTACAAAGATGACTCTGGCACAACTCGTTTTTCTTTTGTCGTGGACGAACAACCCTCCAGTTCGTACGATCCATGGGGAACTCGATGGGTAATCCGGGAAGGCGGAGCTGTCGGCTGTACCAGACGTCGGAGTATGCCGTACATGCAGTGCGCTCTGGGGTCCCGTATTCCCAACAGCACAGAATGGTGAACTATGAGAACTTTAATTTTATCCCTTCACGCTACCCGGCATATCACGCAATCATAGACCAGGTGCCGCCTATGTCTTATGGCGAAACTCTGCTATGGAATGTGACAAACTCGGAGAGAATCACTACGAGGAAAAAGGTGCGACCGGAACAGAAGTGTAGGGCATTGCTGAAGGAACTCATTTGCAGGTTTAGTCAGCCAGGAGACCTAGTGGTTGACCTCTTTGCGGGGACGTTCTCTACAGCGATGGCATGCATGGAACTGCCGAAGCACCGGATATTTGTAGGATGTGAAGACGATAAAGCTTGCTTTGAACACGCAAAGCATGCTGCTATTGTTCGTTTTGCTTCTATAATCCGGGAGGGAAACACCAATCTTGAGAAGAACCAAGAGCTCAGGAAGATGGCCCATACTGTTGTCATCGCATTTCCAATGGGCAGATTGAGGCATACCTTGTCATGGAAGGCAGTCAATGGCTTTTCTCCGTACCAGATGCTTCCCCCACACGTCGTCCAGTTCCTGTCGACGCTGTGGAGAAGTGAAGAGGTAGCCAAATTGGGTAAGAGCAGGACCTTCGATCAATGGCCTAGCGTGCTGCAGGGTAGGATGAATCTGGAGAACATGAACTCGCTGCTGGCAATGGAAGCTGTGCATTATGGACTACGAATCAGCAAGTCTACTATTCGCCACGATAACGCTGGTGTTGGAGTGTTTGCAACTCGTCGAATTGCTGTAGGGGAGGTAGTGTGCTACTTCTATGGGACACTCGTGTATCATGATCTGACGAACCGTAAAGAAGTGCACAAGACCTACGGGGACGGAGTTATGGGTGTGACGAAGGATCGCTTTCGAAAATATGCGGTGGAGGTGGATGTTCATGGAACTGTGATGCATTTGGCACGCTTGGATGCTTGGATCGGATGTGTTTTGACTGCGTTGGACACGAATGTGGGCCGTGGAGGAAAACGGCAGTTATTGTTTTCAAAGTTGTTTGGTGAGTATCTCCCGCTTGCTCTGGAGAACATAATTGGGGTGGCATGGGAGAGAGTGAGGGAACGGCACCATGAGGAATTGGAGAATGTTTGGATGTCTTGGAGTAGTGAGATTTGAAGAGGACGTGGGCATGTTCGAATATGCCTGCGTCGTTGAAGTGCAGACCTCCGTATCTACGTATGTCGTCGACGATGTGATCGAGGAGATGGAACTTGAGGGTACCGAGGTGCGAAGAGTGGTAGGGTCCGAGGACGGTGGTGGCTGTGAGTTTGAAGGATCTGATCTGTCGTTCGAGTGATTTGAGAGAGTCTTCGGTCCATTCGGAAGTGGAGTTGTATCGCATGGCGTAGAGAACGAGATCTGTGTACTTGGTGAAGACGGAAGTGATTGGGGAGGAGTCGATTTCGTTGCAGCATCTGTCGAAGAATGCTCCGATGAAGGGGAATACCATGTCGAGTGCGCGGTAATCTTTTGCTTCGAGCATTCCACGGAGTCCTTCTGTGGTGAAGAAGCCGTTAAGAGCTTGAGCGTTGTCGGAGGTGGAGAAGTCTATGTGGAGTCCAGTTGCAGGGGAATCTTTTTCGATGGCCGCAAGAATGGAGTTGGAGTGTTTGAGGATGGAGGTGCGGATGGATTGGAAGGATCTCTTGGATTTGCTGGGACCGACAATGGAGAAGAGGGAATCGGATCGGAGACGTTCGATTGCGGTGGCTTTGATGAGTTTAGAGACGCCGAGGTGGAAGTTATGCAGTGGCTCGAAGGCGAAGATGTTGTAAGAAGAGAGAAGCGGAGTGATGTTGAAGATGGGGTATGATTCGAAGAGAGAAGTGTACTTTGCGAGGGAGAGAGAATGAAGTGCTGTTGCTGCCTCTTCTTTTTTGGTGCGTGCCACTTTTGGTTTCCGGGCGAGTTGCGCTTCCTCGGATTCGCGGAGAAGGCAGGTGTGCTGTCTGCGATTGGTTCGAGTTTGGAGTTGTGTGCGGAAGGGGATGGGATCTGTATTGAGGAAGAGGTGTTCTCGAGGGACGGTGCATCTCGGGCAAGGGTGCTGCGGCCGTGTTCCGTGGGAGATGGCGAGGATGTCCTTTGCTTCGGGGATGTCTGCGCAATAGCTGGCGATGATGGGGTGGCAGTGGCGGAGGACACCGTGAGCGTCACGGAAGGAGAATCCTGGGAGCGCAGAGGTGAGGAGTGGGTTGAGGATGGTAGAGATGGCGCGCTGAATGAGGTTCATTTTGGTCTCGCGTGGGATGTTGGAGGATGATTTCGGGACGTAGTCGCCGCCGTCGTCGAAGGCGGTAAACGGGGAGAAGGAGGTTGGAAGGTATCCGAGGAGTGTGAGATTTTCGGATATACACTTTCAGCGGAGGGCATCGGAGAAGTTGAGAAACGTGACGTGGAGGGGGTAGGAATTGACGGAGGAGCTTTTCAGGGAGGTTGTGGACTTGTCAGAGTAGAGCTGGACGAGGCCGATGAATGATTCGATACCGGTTTCCTGGGGGGTGTGCCAGACGATGTCATCGACGGGGGACTGCATAATTTCCTGTTTGATGGCTGGGACGACTTTCTTTCCGAGGGCTGCAGCCATGGGATGTGCGAAAGCCGGGTGACCAGAAGACGAAGAAGATGAGGAAGATTGAGATACCGGCTGGAAGAAGGTGTTGTTGAGGTGTGCGAGTGCGAGTTGTTGCTTGAGGACGTCGATGGCACGTTTCTGGAAGAGGGTTGCGGAGAAGGTGTTGCGCTTGTCTGTGATGGTGGAAGGGATGAAGCCGTTGGAGCTGATGCGTTGCTTGAAGAGGTCCTCTTGCAGTGCGAGGCACTGCCTGGCGGAGGAGATGGAGGTCTGGAAGGAGGACTTGGAGAAGTCTGGATGGTTGAGGATGGAGATGAGCTCGTCTGCTTTGCGGGTGCTGACGGAGGATGCGATGGAGGAGATGTAGAGGACGAGTTGTTCGAGATGAGGGTTGTCGGCGAGAGGGGAAGGGGAACGAGAAGGGGGCGGGAGAAGGGGGTTTGAGGAGGAGACGGAGCCGATGGCGTGACTTGCGATATGGTAAGCGTCTTGGGTTTGAAGAGAGAGGGAAGCCTGTTGAAGTTCATATGGATCATCATCGGCGAGGGGGACGTTGTCGGAAGGACGGTGAGAGGGAAGGGGAGGAGAATTGATGGAGAGGTTGGGAACGGATTTTCGCTTCTTGGTCCTGGGAGGGAACTGAACTGGAGCGGTGGCTGTGGAGGAGGAACGCTTGTTGGCGGTGAGGCGATGGGGGCACCTGCGTTGGTGACTCTGAAGAGAGTATGTGGTGCGGCCGTGGAAGGAGCAGCGAGGGTAGCAACAGGGGAACATGGTGCGGGAAGGAGAGTTGAAGGATTGGAAGGAGAAAGGGGAGCAAAGGGGTTGGAGAGCGAAATGCGGGAGCGTAATTATTATGGCGCACGGGGATGAAGTGGAGCAGGTGATGCCGAGCGTTTTGCGCTGGCTCGTGGACTGGTGCATGCTATGCAAGGCCGCAGACACTGACAACGAGTGAAGGATAGCGAGGGCTATCATGTTTTGTAAACTCTAATGTATTTCCTATATATGTATTTATCTGAGCATCCTATCCTTCTATTTGAAGGGGCAGTTCCGGTGGTCCGGTCAGATTTTCAATCTCACGTTCACATGTGAAGGTATGTAGTAGTGGAGTCTGGACTCCACTTCGCGGAGTCCGGACTCGGTTTTTGGTCCGAAATAACTTGGAAATGTGAAGTGCTTTACTAGTTTATACTTTCAAAAAACTAGCAGTGTTGAATGTGTGAAAATATTTTGATGGAAATTGATTCATTCAAAAGTGGGTTTTAAGAGTCGATATCCGTCCATTTCAATTCTTTCCCTTTTGATTGTCAAACTAGCATTCCGAAAACACCGACGTTTAGGAGGTTCTCGCGAAACGAGATGAGGTGGGGGTCCGGTACAACCGGAGACGGTACGTTCGCTAGAAGTTGGGGCCCACTCATCTAAGTTAGGAAGCCCCACCCCTCCGGTGCCCCCAATTTGGTGGAAGTTCCAGCATTGCGCGAATCAACCGAGTCCATGACCGGTCCATGGTAAAGGCCGCCACTCTCGTTGTCCTCTTCATCTATCATCGTATGATCGAAATTCACTGACGGCTCATATTTGTCATGGAACGCGTCCTGTGCGATGACCCACTGGAATGGTCTGCGGAAGACTGCGTTGTTCAAATGTCGTTAAATCCATATATGGGTCGTAATAAACGAATAATCCAGCAGTTGGATGCCGGCGGCATGGGACTCTTCATGAAGATTTCCCGGGCCATGACCACGGTTGTCCCACGGAATGGTATCCCAGTTGACCTGGTCAGTCACATCTACGATGTACAAAGCTTCATCCACGTTGTCTTGGCATCCCAATATGATTAACAGGTCGAGTTGTTTGATGATTTTCAGAACCAAAGATGGTAGTTGTCATACGCTTCCCAGAGAAGGAAAAGAGCTACGCGTGCAGCCCACTCTGTGGCAATGAGTGACCAATAACCGGATTTCGGATTATCGCTGATACAGGATCTTGCATAAATCAGACAAGGAGGCAGTTCCGGGAAGTACGCCTTGGGTACCTTAAGCTGACGGCACCGAGGTGGTAAGGCTGCAAAGCGACCCCTGAACGTTTAAAGGAGATACCTCTCGGTTTCAATAATGATATACGCAATAAGGTACCCGTGTCGGGAACGCGCCTTGCGCTGAAACTGAATCTTCTCAGAGAGCACCGTTTGCGCTACGTAGCATCGGATGTACCGAAACTCCACAGGGATGATTGCTCTCACCCAAAAGAGCATATAGGACTCAATGGTTACATGGTTTCGAAGTGAGCATTGTCGAACTGGGGCAGGTTATTCCAATAGGATACTTTTCTATAGGTGCGATACCTCGATACGCCAAAGTCGTATTCGCTGGGAGTCATGTGTTAACTTGGAGTACGCATGAGTCTTTTATACGCAAGCTCCGTCATTTCGTCTTGGACCCTACCTAGGTTCTGTATATGGCAGATTTCTATACCAAAAAGGTTAGGATCCCACGCAATGCGTCCTCTCTAATTACGGGAAGTGACCACGTCCAGTTAAAGCCCACGTGGGACAACGCCATTGTGTGCGTAGGATTGGATCAGTGGTTGGTTAAAATCCTCAAACGGGTAGAACCAAAGAGCACGGGCCTAAATCAAAAGATTTTGTAGCGGATCCCGTGCATCAATATTTACCCCGTGGACACGTCCGAGTTAGTTGATGACGACCGAAGTACGCTGAGAGGAGTTCCACTTGTAGAAGTGTACCAGAAGAGTTATTAGAGCGTGACCCTAAGGCAATGGAGCCATAGGAAACTGGCTCAGTTCAAAGGATGGAGAAGTGATACGCTCAAAATGGGAAGCACCCGCTCCGGGGTTGCGCTGGTTGGAACTGTTGGAGTTCATTGGTAAAGATAAAGTATCGGAAATGATGTTGTTGGTGTTCTTATGTCACAATATCAGTTGAACGGGAGAATTGTCAGTGTATGTTATGAGCAGTTGAGTACTTTATACTCTTTTCCGCCAACAGGTCACTTAATCTCTTTGCGATGTTTCCCGGCCTAAGTACAGGAATTAGTAGAGCAAAAAGAGTACGCAGATTCTCTATGGGAATTGGATCATGATTGATTAGGTACCAATGTGGCATTTGTTCTACTTATGTGAGAGTGGACCCCCGAAAACTTTGAGAAGAATTTTTTATGATTTTTATTTGGAATTTTTGGGAGCTTTTACGGGTGGTTTCTATAATATCTAGAGTTCATGGACGCCTCGTGAGCGTAAAGACGTTACACATGGCTGCCATGATTCCTACGTGTCTGGTTGCGCTATGGCTGGGCGCACCGCTCAGTGACACAAACTCGTGGACCAGTGGTGTGATGAACTACAGTATTTAGTATTTATGAAATGTTGTAACCTAATAGTGTACTCGCCAGAGGAAGGCTTGGACGTTTTAATGTGAAGTAAATGCAAGCAGGGACAAGTCTCTGAGTTCATCGCTTA
This sequence comes from Gracilariopsis chorda, assembly GCA_003194525.1. Lineage (NCBI taxonomy): Eukaryota > Rhodophyta > Florideophyceae > Gracilariales > Gracilariaceae > Gracilariopsis > Gracilariopsis chorda. The sequence goes on from NBIV01000100.1 coordinate 106,407, forward strand.
AGCAAAGCCATGGACTCCACTGGGAGATCCACCGCGATTCATTTATTTATAGTCCCCTGCCCAATGTCAATCATGACCTGTCATATGTTTTATCCTGTGGGTTTGCGCAGTATCTACTGGTATTACCAGTTTTGTTACTATTCTGTTTCCGGAACAGATAGTCGTTTGACACAGTACTTAGTTAGGCTTTGCCGGCTGAATAAGAAGTAACCTCATGGTCGGGTCTCTTTTGGTTTTCCCGCATTACTCACCGTATTGTACCTTCTTCTATGGTTTCTTTCCTTATTTTTCCCTTTGGCTTCGCCATAAATTGCAACACCGCTTACATGAACCTATGCACTAATTCGACCCTCTGGTAACCCGATTCTCAGCAAACCCGTCGTAGTATAGCCAGAAGCCTCTTTTGTCTCCACTCGAACAACGTGTGGTACGGAGGGCTCTATCGCTGAGCCTACCTCGTAAGAGAGCTAGACCACAAACATCTCAAGAGTATCATCTATGGATATTGCTCCACGTAACTCTCTGCGATCCTTTTGTCATTATCGTCCAAACTTCGTAGACAAAAATCCCCATCAGCTTCTCACCAGCTCTCGAAAGTTCAGAAAAATCGAATGAGGAGATCTAACTTAACGAGGTAAATGAGCAGCGCCTTTTCTGCGAAAAAAAACAAGGCAAACACCAAAGCACGGAACTCGTCAAAGCCAATTCTAGCGCGGTTTTAAAAAGCGCACCAAACCTAAACCTAACTTCTAACTGTCAACAGTCTCCTTCAATGGCACAATCTTGATCAAACACGCCATTTATTGCAGATGAAGCCGACAGCGTCGGACAAAACAGCTTCGAACCAAAAGTGCGCAAGTTCGGTGGGTCGATGATTGTAACAAGCGCAAAGACTTTGACGAGGATTCTAAATTCTCTGGTCTAGTTATAATAACAGAACGATGTCGATTGCCAGAGTCACGATGCCCATTGACAGTGAAACATAACTGACTTCATCTAATCTTGATTTCATTCCCTCCCCTCGTTTCGTTGCATCATGTATAGAAAAGAGTATAAAAGCTCGATTACGTGTATAAACGAACTCTATTTCAGAAATTTCACCCTTCAATCCACCAGCACAAAATTATATTCTCCAAGAACAATGGCAGCAATCATGAAGAACGATGCCATGTCATCTTTTCAGGATGAAATTAGATGGGCTGTCTAGGAACGATTTGCCTGTCAAAAGTCTCTCGAAGAACTTGAGATAATATACAATATCCCGGAGAGCCTTATAGGCCAATGGTACCACGTATGGGTGCGCACGTATCCTCCACGTCAACTGACTCGTCCGGCTGAAGTGGATATTCTTCAACGTAGTGTTGTTCTCTCTACTGCACTAACTGACGAAGAAGAGAGAAAAATCGTAAAGGATGTCTTGTACTTCCAGCACTACGGTACACCGCTTACGAAGGTAGGCATTCAGAAACTTGTGCCAGCATTTGTACTCAACTAATAAAGAAGCACAGGGTCAAATCGGATTCTTTGGTGGCAGGTAGACGCTTGGATACCTCCATGGATTTGCAAAACGCTGCAGCCTTCAGTACAAACCAGTCCGCGTTATGAAGGTGAAACTCGTTGAAACTCTACCTCCAACAAGCGGTGCTCAACATATCGCCCTGCTGCAAGAGTCGATGAGAAGATATTGCATCCATATTCCCAAGCAGGTATTCAAGATAGGCTCATCGAGGGCTTTAATTTCGAAATTACTCGGTGGAAGTGTGTGCAAAGGCATAAAAAGATCCGATTCGGTTTTGACCCAAAATGCCGTTCGTACTACATACTCCAGTGCTGGTGTTACCGTTATGCCCGTGGTCTCCGCTGATGGTCGAGCATAGAAGCCAGTTGTGGTCTTTCGGGGGAAAATTGCCTATTTAATGTACGTTGACGGCATTCTTCAGACAATGCATGACTTCTTACAGGGGATTATTTCTAATGTCGATGGTGCGATTGTCTTTGAATGGGACACGTTTCTCATTGAGAGAACTGAAGAGGTTAGAAGTGGTGAGAACAATATACTAGTAATGAATGGTTATGCAGTACACCTGCACTTTCGCAAACTGGATCCCCTTTACAAAACTCGCGTCATTTGTGTCGCGCTACCATCCCCTACGAGTCTTATTCTTCAGCCCCTTGACGTAAGCGTGTTTTCTGCTTACAAACCATACTAGAAGCGCAGAATCCATCGGTTACCCAGACTGGTAATGGTGATGAATGCTTTCTATATCGCTAATTGTGTGAACATTGCTGTCCCATTCATTAATCGTGCCAAACATTCGAAACGGGTTTATGCGAACAGTTTTTTGGATACAGTCAGCTCGTTGCGCTTCTATAAAACCTTTGAAGGAGTTATTTTCTGTTGGGGAGAGTGATGGAAGTGACAAGGAGAGTTGGGAGCATTTGGTTGAGGCGTATTGCCGCAAGTCGTGGAGTTTTGTTCGGGAATAATTTATTCATAAAAGTGCATGTGTAAAACTTTCCACAAACTGCATGTCGTGAAATAATACGTGAAAGAAAGGGGTGGCCTGTAGTGGTAGCTAGGGGCGGCTCAAAAAACATGATTCCTTTGCTTAGAGAGGTACAGTTGATGATAATAATGGGTTGGGGAACAGACGAGAGGCGAAGGCCGAGCTCTGTTCCCTCCTTTTATACTCAGAGAGAAAGAAGCTAGTCGTATTTCTCGGTAGTTAGAGTCCTAACATGCTCGCATGAATGCGGCATTGTAAGCAGCCATCACACCATCCTCGGGGATGGTGAGAAGGCAGGATGGTGAGATGGTCTATTCCATCTCCTTTTTCCTCACCGTCTGACAAGGACTGTGAGCGGAGCTTTATCCTCATATTCCCTTCTCTTTTCGTATGGCTTACAATTGTCGCATAAAATCACGTATAACTAGTTGATCAATATCTAAAACGCATTTGGAAGTACTTAATATTTGGTTCAAAGCATCACAGTTCTTAACTTTGGTAAAACAATCGGCGGGATTGTTGGCGGAGGTGATATACCCAACATCAGAAATTTCGTGGTTCGAGTAGGGTTCACGAACAGCAGAAATGTCGATCATTAGTCGCTTTTCAGATGTCGATGAGCTTTTTGTTATTACGTCGAATATACTTTTTGAGTCAGTAAGCATTGTGACTGGAATTTGTTTTCCAATTATTGACTCTAAGTCATGTTTGATAAAATAAGCTATATCGAATTCATCTGCAAATGCGTATAGCTCTCCTCCTAAAACGGGTCAGGTAATGCGCTGGCTTTTGTGACTTGAGAAATGAAGAATATTGCAGTTATCGAACTTGTCCATGAGAAGAATAATGAATCCGATCTGGGATGAATTGTCTGCATTGTTGGCAAATGATGAATCGGAATATACCTTGAGGGGGAGTGAATTGATATCAAGTTTCACATATTTCAGATTTACATTTTGACTTTGCTGAATATGTTTTACGACTTTGTTGATGTTCTTCACATATTCGCTTGAGAAAGATTGTTCCGTAACTTGAGCAGCCATGTTGACAGCACAGCAAATGTCTGGTCGCATGTGAGTCAACCAAGCAAGTTTGTGTCTGAATGAACGGAAATCAGAAAAGTTGCAATCTTTTGGAAGAATTCGCAATCGTTTGGCATAATGTTCCTGACTTAGTGAAAATCCGTTACTGGTTGTGCGTATTCTTACGCCTGCAAATAAAGCGGAATCCATTTCCAAGTCTTTTGATTCAAATTTCTGAATGGAGAGGGTTGCCTGTTGCAGGAATTGATCGGTTCCGCATTGAATAAGGTCATCTACGTAAAAACCCGATAATCCAGTTAACTTTGACTTTTCGTGTTTCATAAATAGTGACAAATCTCCTTTTGTCGGTTTCATTCCTAGGTCTTCTTTCAGATGAGTTGTTATTATTCTGTACCAATAGTCTCCAGAGTCTGAGAGTCCATAGAGAGGGCGGAGAAGTTCCAACAACATGTCTGCTGGAAGGTCCAATTCTTTTGGAGGCTTCAAGTATATACTTTACGCATGAGTTTCTCTGCGGATTGTAAGTATGCTTGGCGAACATTTGTGTTCCATACTCTATATCCAAGAATAGCGGCAATGGTAACGAGAATTTGTGTTGAGTATTGTCTTAGATTAGGTGAATTGTGTACAAGAAGAGCTTTCTCTGGATCTTTGTGCCCTTGGACGACAAATCTGGCTTTGAATATTTCTACATCAGTTTCTGGGTTTTTGATGGCGAGCAAAAATCTTACAGTGAGAATATTGGCGTCTTCTGACACTTCGTCTTTTCTAATGACTTTCCACGTTCCGCGCGATATTAATCCTGCCGGCTCTTTTCAATTAGCTTCACTGAATGCTGGTAGGTTCCGAAGGTGATCGGAAGGACCTAACACTTCAGTGATTTGAACATCATAGAGTTCAAAATCACCAAGAAGTATTGGTTGGAGACAAGTATGAAGATTGTTTATTAGTTCACCACGATGGAAGGGTTTGACTTGCGCAATAGAATGTTGGACTGTTTCTCCATTGCAGTTAATGAAGACCTGCTTGTCATCAATTTTCACAATTCTGAAGGGTCCAGTCCACTTTCTTGGCTTCAAGTCCTCCCGATAAACAAGAACTTCTTGTCCAATCTTCAAGGTTGTCGATGCGGCAGATGGAATGCGAGCGACGATTGCACGGCGCAAACGAAGCTCCGAAGTGATAGTTTCCATCTCAGTGCGCGCAATTTGAAGAGCTCTCATTCGCTCTTCATGATTTGGAAGTTGTAATGCAACGCCCTCAGGGAGGGATTCTTGGTACTTGAACGCTTTCCCGATATTATCGGTTGTGTAGTGTGTATATGAACTACGCCCCACAATGGTGGATATGGACACGTGGGACACGGTTTTGGGTCAATTGGTGGTTGGCCACAGTAGTGGATGTTGCCACGAAATGTGGAGTATTTTAGTTAATATTATTTATTATTTTCACACCCATTTCTGGGAAGCTAGTACTTAGTGCGACGGCGCACTGCCGTCGCACCAGTAAACCTTCCCCAACAAGGGACCCCAACCTGGGGAATTGGCTCTAGTTGTTACCGCTTGCGCGCGTGCTCTACTCCTCCTTGGAGGGAAATGCCGTAAACCACGGGACATCTAACCCCCTTGCACATCTAAAGAGGCCCATCCTTGGGAGTATAATTGTTCCAACAACATTGGTGTTTCGCCCTGTATAGGGAGTCCTGTCCACCGGCATTGCCGTAATTGTTCGTCGCTCTCGCGACTCACCCTCGCCCGATCTTCCTCCTTTCCATTCACTCTCCTCCTTTCCCCCTTTCAGGGTAGTACATCCCGCTACCCGCGACCCCTCCTGTGTGCACCCGCTCACACTTCCCCACTTACGTGGAAACATACCTCTACTGAGGATCACACCCCGCTCACGCGGATACCAATTCTTCGCCTTCACCTCCCTGCGCAAGTCGCGACAGGTGTCCTTGGTCTTACAAACCGGCTTTGCCGTGACACCTCTGGGAGGGCTATACCCAACTGGGTTCACCTTGTGAGAGGAAGATCCCGAACGTCTTTCGGTGTTTTTCCCCCTTACGGCATTGCACCACAGAAGTTCTGTGCTAAAGGGCGGGAAGAGAGGAAGAACTCCAAATACGAGTAGCGAAGGTAGTAGTCCTTCGGGGTTCATTGTATCGTTCATAGCCTTGACATCAAGTCGAAGGGCTAAAGCGATGGGGACATCGGGCTCGCTGTATCGAATCTTTTCGTAGATACGACGTAAGGGTTCATGGTACCGTTTACCGGTTCCAAGGGAATTATGACTTTCAACGCCTGAGAACTGTAAGTTGATTCCAGCCATGCTTGTCAGTTCTTTTCATCGAGCGGATGTGAATTGTCTGGCTTTATCCAGTCTCATCTTGTCTGGATAGCTGGTGTATAACGTGGCCCAACAACCGATAAATGCGTACCAGATTGCTTCAATGGTCTGAATCTTGAGGAAAACTGCTGAGCTGAAGTGTGTTTGTGTGTCGACAACGTGTAGAGCTGGCATTTTGTCCAAGAACATAAGATCCAAAGCAATTTCACTGTTGAATATTATTTTGCCTGGAATGGATACTTGGAAGGACTGTTGCCGGGGTGTAAAACGTTGGCACGTGGCACATGATTTTGAAATATGCTCAATGAGTTTCCTGGTCTCAACCGTGGCATGTTCTGGCTTTGTTCGGGAGATCAAGTTGAAAAGCTTGTTTGCGCTTGGATGGTACAAGTGCATATGCATTTTTCGGAGTTCATTCTTTGTGTAAAGAATCTCAGAGAAGTCCCTTTCTAAGTACATATGACCGAATTTCCGCGTGATTGGTATCGACCAGTTGAACTTCTTGCTGAGTAACATGTTGTCCACGTTGTCAGGTACAAGAGCGTGTAAGTCCAAGATATCGAGTCCAATAAGAAGAGGTACAGAGGGGTCGACGACGTCAATCTCAAGTGGAAGAAAAGTGTTGCTAGGGATTGGAATGCGTACTTGCATTGTTCCACGGCTGAAGTATATGCCATCTCCAAATTTAAAAGCTTCGTTGGAGTGATTCAGCTTAAATGGAATGCCTACAAGTTTACAGTACGCTTGGGCTTGTTGTTTTCCTACTTCAGATTGTTGTGCCCCAGAATCTAGACATGCGCCTTGAAATTCGCGTCGGTTTCTCTCGAAGGAGCTTGTCTTCATGTTGTGAATATCAACAAGGTTCCAACGAGGTGTTCGTGAATTGTATCGTGCTTGCTTTCGTGTATAAAAACGAATGATTCGAGGTGAGCCATTGGAGGAGTTGTGTGGTCCTTTCTTGTTCTGCTGCTTGGGAGGAGCACTACGGCAGAAATCGTTAGTACTCTCGGTTAAAAATCCTCAAGGCAATTTGAGAGGGAAGGTTCGCTACTCTGCGTTCCAAAATTAGATGCAAAGAATTGTTCGGAAGGATGAGACTTTTGGTCATTTGCACTATTGTCTGCCATTTCATTGCAAGCAAAGAATGTTTCCGTGTTTTCAAATTCATCGGCATCACTGGACTCCTCGAGTTGTTGGCAGATTTCGTACAGGACGCGTTTCAAAGCCTTGTTCTGGTCCTTATAGCCATTGCGTTGCAAATATTGCACACGGCTGGCAGCATTATTGGTGAGTTCCTTGCGTTGCCTGCAATCGGCAATTACGTGTCCGGGTTTTCCACAATTCCAACATTGAACATTTCGTTTGTTCCTGGATTAACAAAAGTTTTTCCTGTTTGTGGAATGCGGGTGACGTACGTATCGGGATTGGCCAGCATAGAACGCTTCACTCGTGTCAGGGTTCTGAAAATCGTCGTTGGAAAGTGAGTCCAACTGAAGACTTTTTTGATCTCGCATGCGACCGATTTTCTCTTCTTGATCCAGTTGAATTGCGGCTTCCAACTGACCGTAAAGTTCATGATAACTAATCAGTCCCGCATTGGCCCTGATGCAGGAATCTTGCGCCCAGGAATTACCAATTACAGCATTCTGTAAATATTCGATTCTGTTGTGCTCGGATCAGCAGTGCAAAGGGCCTTGTGCGGACAACTTCGAAATTTCTTCCTGGAGTTTCTCCAAAGCGTCGCATAGTGAAGAGCTCTTTGAAACAAATTTTTGGATTCGTAAGTTACGTAAACAGCCAGCAATGCGGTTCTGACGGGAAAGAGAATTATACTCCTTTTCCATTACTGCTGAAGCTTCCCTGAAACTTCGCACTCTGCCATAAACGTTTTGTACGTAAAAACGTTTCGCGTTTCCACGCAAAATGTGGTGTAAGTATTGGAGTCTTTGATGGTTGGATAGATTGTAATCTAGAGCGGCATACTTATAGTCGCTTAGAAGTTCCTCCTAACATTCACCAAGGGCTCCTGTGAATTTAGAAGATTCATCTTTGAAACGAGACGCAATATAGTGAGCTATCCTGTCTCGATTGTCACCAAAGTTCGTTTGTGGCTCATTGGTAACGTTGTGAGCACGCTATGGCTGGCGTTGGCGACTTTGCTCATTCACGCGTTTCGGAGGTGAGAGCTCCCGTTGTTGCTCAACCTCAGTTTCTTCTTCGACGTCTGCAAATCTCTGTGGTTTTTGTCGGGTAGGCGGAGCAGGTGCCGGCGTTTGCTCGAATAAATCTATAGCAGTGAAAGCATCTTCTAAATGGGACTGCTCAAAAATTGTTTTAGCAATTCTTTTTAAGAGGTGACCGCTTTCATGTTCTGCAATACCAATTCCACGATCTTCAGAAAACTTTGCAAACTTATGCGTAAGCAATCCATCACTTAAAATTGTAAAAGTGAGTAGCTTATCTGGAGGGTATTCAGTTCTCAGAAGTTCTATTACTTGAGCAGGCTCTGCTTGGGTATTGTTTTCTTGAATATTCTTAATAAATTCGATAAATTGTCGTTGTTGCTGATTTGCATACCTAAAATTGGTACTAAAATTTCCGTTAAGTGGCAGCATGATGAACTAAACACTAAACAAATTACTACAGTGTTATGTATGCTAATAAAATAGAGTACTGTGTTTAACTAAGCTTTACTCGTAAAACATTAGCCTATTAGTATTGGTTAGTAATCGTATAGTAATACGCAAAAGCAACACTATTTATTTATTTAAATTTTGATTGTATAGCACTTTGAAGTGTGCCTTGCCGTTGTTGTGGTGGTTCAAATGATGATGCGACTCACCTCAGCGCTTACAGGTTGCACATTAAGGCGGAGTACGCTTACACTGCACGCAGTTGTGATGTGTTTTAGACTGACAGTGGTCAAAAAAGGTTTTTGCACTGTTGCACTGAATTTTGCACAACGTGCAGAAGCGTTTGGCACGAGCCACACGCGTGGTCTTCTTCTTTGGTTGCAATTGGTTTGCCAAACACCCGGCTTATTTTCTGCGAAGCTTCTGTATGCCACTGGTGCTCGGCTGCACTGGCACTTGTGCGTGTTGGCGGCGGCGGGGCACGGATACCTCTTCGGCTTCAAGGTCAAACACACTTGGCAGGTGGCTTGGTTCTGATTCACTGTCCAATTTGGAAGAGGTCAGATGGTGCAATATGTTCGTTAGTTGCTGATTGGTTGGTGGCGCTAGTAATACAGCACGGTGGTGACGATGCAGGGAAGGTGGGTGCTCTACGGTTACCGTAGGATAGATTGAATTGTTCATAAAAACAGTGCCCGGCTTTCTACAAGCCACTGTGTTTATATGCTGATTAGACACTAAAAGAATATAGATTGCAAAACATGTTTGGTTAGTAATTAAGTCTTACATGTATTGGTTACAAACCTGTAATAAGTACCAACAGAATTTTTCAATCCTTTAGATGTGGAACAACGTACTTGGAGACGGTAAAAATCGTCGATTATGTACGGATAATTCCGGAGTGTCGTGAAATAATACGTTGAAAAAAGGGCCGCCAGTGGTGGTAGCTAGGGGCGGCCAAAAAAGGATGATTCCTGTGCTCAGAGAGGCAGAGTTGATGATAATAATGGGTTGGGGAACAGACGAGAGGTGAAGGAAGAGCTCTTTTTCCTTCTTTTATACTCAGAGCGAAAGTTGCTAGTTGCCTTTATCGGTAGTTAGAGTCCTAACATGCTTGCATGCATGCGGCATTGTAAGCAGCCATCACACCATCCTCGGGGATGGTGAGAAAGCCGGACGCTTTTTCACGATCCCCAAGGACGGTGAGATGGTCCATTCCATCTCCTTTTTCCTCACCGTCTGACAAGGACTGTGAGCGGAGCTTTATTCTCATACTGCAGAACACATTAGACAGCTCAGACGGTTTCTCTGATGCACGTCCGCAAAAGTTGCGCTCTGTGCCGAGTGTAAAGAATTCAGCACTTGATTGATCTCGGAACGCGGCGCAATGCCTTGATAAAGAATGTCAGAGACACTCGCGTTGAGCGCCGTCGTGAGGCAGCAGAACGCACCGTGCGTAATCGCGCAGTTTCAGCTATGGTGGAAATGGCCAGCAGATGTGATAGTGATGAACCGTCGGATTGACGATCATGATTTGGGGGTTGAGTTCATGTAAAGGCATAGTGACGGTCATGTCATGTTTGTGGGAGTCACTTACCAACAGTGATGCATATTTTTGGTTGATTTTGGAGGTGTTCACACGCTGCGAACACGTGCGACGAATTCGATTTATATCCGAAAATAGCGTCGTCTGATGATGGTCATTGTTTTTGTTCTCGCTTCTAAAGTACGTGTACTGCGTTGTCCGCTATGGAACTTTCATATCTTGTAGGATGCTCGATAAACTTTCATGCGAACCTTTAAGGTTGTCAATCGGACGGCTACTAGCAGAGTTATGGTTTCTGAGATTTGTGCATGCGACAAAATGGCGGTCATGCGACGAATTACATATTGAACAGTTGCACAATGTTCATGCGCTTACAAATAGCATGTATTTACATGTTGGCCATGGTTTATAGCCGGCTAAGAGGTGGAATAACCGCTACAGAGGTAGTTATGCAGGGCCCAGTACAGAATAGAAAGACCAACTCCCTAAATTCCATCTAAGAGAGGTTGTACTGCAAACAAATGTTCTTATCGTTTTTAGTCATATCAATAGATTTCCAACAAATGACATGCAATTTGTTCGAACATATTTTATGGAAGAGACAACGAATTCTCTCATATCTTTCTTTTCAAATCTCTTTCTCAAAGATAAGGACGTTCGATCTTTCTTTACAGCTTTTGCAGGAGGCTTTTGAGTATACTTCGTTTATCTCCATTTGCTGGTATGGTGAAACCCTTTCATTTTCTCCGGCTTCTTAACTTTTTAAAAATTATAGAAGGCTTCTTTGAACACGTTATTGTTCAAGTTGATAAGAAGACTCTTCGAACGATTATCTGCAAAGTGCCAGGTCTATAACATATACAATGTTCAAATGGTAAGCTTGTCTTCTCTAATATTTACGTAAAACTATAATAATACTTCCAGAATAACTTGACCGATCGTTTACACCACGTCCCCAAAATTCTGAACTTTCATGCGTGGGTAGATGGAATTGAGTTTACAGTCAATGAGCCGTGCCCGTTTGTTGACAAAGGTATACACACGAACTCAAAAACGATAGATTAAGATATGAGATGTATATTGCTTAGAACTAGAAAGCTTTTGTGGCCCATAGGCCCATTTCCTTGTGGTGGCTTACTCTGATCTTAAAAGGAGGCTAAAAAGTGGAAAAATAATTTGTGATGACCGATTTCAAGATAAGAAATTATTAAGAGCTTACAAATGTCTCAATCCAGCGACAAAGAGAATCATGAAAGAAAAACGGCGAAACATGAATGTTTTAATTCATGGGTACGGATCTTCATTGTTTCGAACACTCGTTTTCCCCACACACCCGCAATGTGCAAGTACTGTTTTCACGTTGTTTTAAATATTGTTTACTTGTCCATCCTTAACGGAGAACCTGTTTACGACGAATGAATGAGTGTAATTTTTTCTGCAGTCTTTCAGTTCTATTCTGAAACCCAAAACTCTAATACTACTTTTCTCTTAGGACTAAACAGAGATACAAAGAATATATGGTGACGTGACATAGAAAACAGGTTGAGCAGTTGCTTGAAAGGAATAACAATCACACGTTATCAGTTTTAGCAGAATCTTTCTTGTACATAAAGAGAAACAAGGAAGAACTATCGCATGAAAATTCTACAGAACTCATTAGAATTTCAAGAAACGTGTAGAAGAATATTTATTTAATTCTGGAGGATGGCGAGGACAATGGCTTAAGCTCAGTGAGCGATTGCGATCAGTCGCATCGCTCTCCGTGAGATCAAGCATCGTCCTTGGAGTCTTTCTAGTTGGTTTCAAGTTTTTCTTTTACCCACCCATTTCCATCACTGGGTACAGCTCAGTCTGCTAAGACTGAGCTGTGGGCGACAAGGTTGTGACCCACCGCTCCATGAGACGCTTATACCTCTCATCTAATCCCTTTTGACCAAGCCATAAAGATCGTCAACCGGAAGAAGGACAATAATTCGATAATTAAGAGCAATTCCTGCAACTCCCAGGAGGACAAGACCACACGAGATCACAAGGCTGCATCAATTCGTCCACCGGTTCATGGGCGGACCGTGGAATATATTCTTCCGCGTGGCTCACTCCGCTTTAAGCCCGATCAATCACAAAAGAGCGAAATGACAATGCATTGTCAGCATCTCGCTTCGCCTGGCGCAGCAGTGGTTGTACTTTTTTGTAATATACCTTCGTGTTCTAACAAGATTCCGTACATCTGCAGAGAACGTCATCGAAGAAAGAAAGAACTATATCCTATTGTGACATGAGAACACCAAATGTAGATGCCCCGTTTTCCGTGTATAATGGAGTGCTGGTGGCATCAGTTGCTGCTTTCAAATAAGTTCATGAAAAAAAAAAAAAACGTAACATGAAACCGTAACGTGTAGTCACGGCGCTGTATTTCGTGCGTCCTGAGATGAAGGATGACGTTAGTTGAGCGACTTTTACTGAACGCCCTCGAAACCAAGTCGAGTGGGTTTGTCAACGCTGTTCATGAACACTGTCCAACAATGAAGCGGCATGCAAAAGAGAGGATTCGCATCCTCACTTGAGAGCAGAAACCATGAATAAAACATTGTGGAGAGGAGGTTACCAAAAACCTGTGTACATCATCACTTTTCACCTGAGTTGAGAAATATGGGACCATGCTACTTATGGTGTGCTTCTGAATTGCATCAATCTCAGAAAAAGTATGTTTGAAAGATGTAAATTCCAATGCCGGCATATTAATACTGACCACGTGATAAGTTCCATGCATCTCTTTTCTTACCCTTTTTTCTACTCCTGTCTCAACTGCGACCCCAAGTTCCTTGTTACTTGCAAGATATCTCGGCACACTCAGTTGGGACGCGATAGTTTATGGTGCCACGCCAAGTGGGATGATATTGGTGTTCCCTGTTGCTTTCTACGGTGCAACGTAATATTCATAGTTTTCGCGTTTATTACTTCCACGGTGTCCCACATGAGTTTACAAGGTGGCGGCATCATCATTGGTATAATTATTTGCAGTTTCTCTCTTCTTGGATGTGGGTGTTGCGTTTTTAATGAGAGGATGATGAAAATGGGCAGCCGAATGAGGTGGTACGGGTAAGTGTTATCCTTGACCGCTACCACCTCATTCGGTCTTGGTACTACATACGTGTCATCTACAACAAGGCCATGCAAGAAACAATTTTTTGGAGAGATGAGTAACGCGGCTCAGTGTGGAAGGGGATGAATCCTTGACATATAAGAAGCAACGGCACGGCACCCCTCTCTTTCAACGACTTCGGTACCAATCTAACCTCAGTACAACACATACTTCGGCTGTATCTACTTCTTCTCTCCGCTAGCAATGACGATTCCCAAGAATGTGCCCCCGTTGACTTATGATCCGTCTATCACCGACCCGAACACCTCGCTTCCGTACTACCTGCAGCAAGAGCTCCCAAGGAACACGAGATGGTTAAAAGACCAAAACATGTCTGATGAGTTCAACGCTTATCCTCTTGAATCGTGGTACAGCTCTCGGAAGTGGGTTCGCCACAACCCGCTCTGGGTTGGTCGTGAGCCGAGCTTTTTCTCAAAGAACAATGTCTACATCCGCGACGGATCTTTGTGGCTGGAAAGCCGCCAGGAGAGGCCTTCCGCTGAGTACCTCCGTGAGAACCATGGCCGTCCCATAGGAAACAACAGGCGCTTTTCCACCGGCTTTGTTCGAACTGCTGAAAAAAGAAAGTATGGTTATTTCGAAATCGCTTGCAAGCTTATGGACTGCCCGGTTAGCTGCGCATTCTGGTTCATCAACCACAAGGATACTGAGATCGATGTTTTCGAGTACTCAACCAGCGAAAAGACGCCTGATGTTTACGACAGATCCAGCGTGCCGTTCAAACGCAAGTTCAATATGAACACTCTTGTGTACTCCGGTCCGAACGGAGTGAATGTCCGTTCAAACCCTATGAAGATCGACGTCGGCCGTGACCTAAGCCGGGAGAAGATCAAAGTTGGTTTGCTGTGGAAACGGGATGTTCTGGTGTGGTACTTGAACGACAGGGAGGTGCGTCGAATTCGAAACGATGATTTCCATATCCCATTATACCTTCAGCTGGACTCGGAGGTTTTCCCAGTTTGGTTTGGTGAGCCAGGCCAGTATGGACCTAAGAAACTTCCAAATGCCTGGCAGATTTACTACGTCCGCAGCTATCAAATGGTTCCTTCCTAATTATCATTGTGGCTTTTCTGATCTCCACGCAGCTGTGAACCGAGCCGGAGGAGTTGAGTCTATAGTTTCTAACCGATGCCATCTAACTAATGATCTAATAAAGTACTACCATTGGATTTTGTATAAAGTGTGTCTGACAATGGTGTGAAAGGACTGTATATACCCTTCTACATGTATACTCTGGCCCACTTTGTTGTGAAACCTATGTTCTCGTAATCTAACAGTGGGAATCTGATTTTGTCAGGACCTAGTTTTTCGACAGGGCTGGGTACGCAATTAGTTTCGTTGCGGATCTTAGCACAGGTATGGCAAATTTTGCGAAAATGTAATGGTATGTGTGGTTGGATTCCTTTCGCTGCCAAACAGTGGATTTTACGGAGGGATTTTTATTGGGTGCCTGGTATCGATTTACAACAGAAGAAAGTCTCCGTGCTAACAGTGGAATATCTGTACCTTTTTAATGGGTGCTGACAAAAGCTGTGTACCCTCTCGCATGCAACCTTTTAGCACTCAGCCAAAGTAGCTGCAACACGTTATCAAACTCATCCGATCTGACAGCCTCTATGCGTTTTCACATTCAATTCATCGCGCGAATTTCAGTGATAAAAAGAGTCTATCGTTTACAAGTTATATTCAGGTCTGTGCCTGTTGCTCCGAACTACTCTTCTACGCCATAAGTATGAACAGGACTCCATTCATACTGTTCGTTCGAGCACAGCAACAATGATTGTTTCGCACGTCCAATGTACCGACTTTAGTTGTCAACATCGTGAACGTTGCTCATATGTCTGGCCTTGTCATGACTTCTAGTGAATTCTTGTCCACAAATGTGACATCTGGGATTTTCTGGTTGCCACATCCCTGGGTGTTTTAGGGTAATATGGTTTTGCAGGCCTTGCGTTGAATGAAATGTACTAGAGCAGTGCGGACAGCCAAGTTGCTGCGGAAGCGTGGCGGAGTGTTTCTGCCGAATATGCTTTTGCAGAGTTTTATACAGGGAATAGGCGTTTCCACAATGTTCGCAGATGAAATCTTGCGTTTGCGGTCGAGTCCCATGTCGTCCTCGAATGTGACTATGCAGAGCGTCTTTCGAGTCAAACTTTCTGTCACATTCAGGACATTGCCTTTGCTCATGCTTCGTTTGATGGCGTTCCATGTTCTTGGCAAACGGTGTTGAATAGTCACACTTGTCGCAGCTATACGCTATTGTACAGTTCTTCTGATGTTTCGCAGCTTCGATACGACTGTTAAATGGGTGCAGGCATCTTGCACACTCCTCCCTCCTGCGTTTTCGCGATTGCTGTGGCTCTGCAGCCTCTGATGAAGAGCTTGCTGGCTTTCGGGTGGTTGGAGATTGTGCTCCTACTGGTGTAGGTGGACCTGCACTGCTGGAGGATGGATGTTGTGCTCTTCCTGGTGTAGATGGACCTGCACCAATGGAGAGCGGACGTTGTGCTCTTCGTGGAATAGTCAGACCTGCACCAATAGAGAGTGGATGCTGTGCTCCTGCTGGTGTAGATGGACCTGCACCACCAGAGGGTGGACGTAGTGCTCTTCCTGTTAGAGCTGGACCTGCACCACTGGAAGATGCACCTTGTGCCCATCCTGGGTTAGATGGATCTGAAACACTGGAAGATGGTCGCCGATCTCTTTCTCTTCGAGAATTGTACTCGGTGCATATGCCTCAGGTAGTAGGATCTGAGGATAACGTTCTAACCCTTGATTAGCCTTCCCTTCATCCTTTAACAGTGCAAATCCTTGTTCTTACAAGATGCATAAGTTCAAAACTTAGTGCTTTCTCCCGAACCAATTCGGGCACATGTACCTTTGCCTTTTGCTTTGCTGTTAAGTGGGACAGATTTCAGTTCATTTTGGTTCTAACGTTTGGGCTTGCCGTTTGCCAACGTCGGAGGTACGCTAGCAGCTTCGTACTGCATTTATTAATGTACCAAAATCGCGAACTCATCCACTTCGTAAAGGCTTCTGTGTATTTTGGAGGAGCCATCAGATTTCAATGAATATCAGGAATCTCTGGTTTACGAAGCCTAACTTTTCAACACTTGACTCGCCCGATCACATGTTGCATCCGTTTTGTTGAGTGCCAAGATCTCAGACGCCATATCTTTGCTCTTGCTACTCCGTTTAATTCGCAGTCTGTAAATTTACGTGGAAATGTTACCCTGGGTAGTATGCTCAATGAGCCCGAAAGCTTCATAAGGAAAAGGCGCAGTTTTCGAGCTTGAACAGAAACAAGGGTATAGCGCTAAGTACTGCCACTTTCGCAGACAATTATAATTCGGTGCGCATACCAGAAAGTGGGTGCAGAATAAAAGAAATGCGTCTGGCGCTCACCACCTTCAAGACAGAGTATGGCGTATTTTGCAATAAGTGTAAAGGTGTCGGTGGTTCTATCTCTTTCCTTGGCAAGCAGTGGACTTTACTGAAAGACTTATGTAGGGTTTCTATTGTTATCGACCCCCTAAACAGTATATATGTCTCCGTGCTAACAGTGAAATGTTTGTACCGCTTTTAACGGAGGGTGCTAACAAAAATTTGTATGCTTCTCTAGGGATTAGCCAATGTAGATGCTACACATAGTAAGGAAGACCAAAATATAGTGTTGGAGACCTGAATAGGACCGACTTCATGTTCCATGTAGATGGAAGTTCTCATACGATTCGGTTCAAACTTGTAAGCTGGTTTGCAACTAGGAATAGTATTTGGTCGGTCTCGTCCACATCTATCTCATCTTGAACACATATCCTACATATGGTGAACCTCACGCATATGCCTCTGCAGGGTTCCCTTTGTTGAAAATTCATTTCCACAGATTTCACATTTAAATTTGTCTAGTGCCAACCCAGCGTGCGTTCTGGTTTCGTGGATTTCCGTACCCCTTCTGGTACTAAAGGTAAGAGAGCAATACCGACAGCGATATTGCTCCGTAGATGTTGTGTGCTTTTCCCGAATATGCCTTTGCAAAGAGCGCGTCGAAGTATAACTCTTTCCACATTCGTCGCAGGAAACACTTTGCTGTTGAGACTGACTCGCGTGTTGGGATCGAACGTGCCGTTGCAGAGCCGTTCTCGAACTAAAAGTCCTGGCACATGTAGAACACTGTGTTTCTACATGTTTTTCTTTATGGCGTTCGTAGTACGAGTGGTAGGGTGTTTCATAGCCACAGGTATCGCACCTATACCGTTTGTCACAGGACTGCAGGTGCCGTTCAGCCTCCCTTACCGTGTTAAATGTTCTCGTGCACTTTGGGCATTTATCGAACCGCCTTTTCTTGGGTTGCTGTTCTCCTATGTTCCCAACCTCAGGAGGTTGTCGCTTGCGAGGGACTTCCTGTGGTGTGATCTCTGCTGTAGATGGACCTGCGACACTTGAAGGACCCCCGCCCTGAATGGGATCTGGCATTCTATGTACTGCCCGTGGTACTTGAGGTGTAGCAGCTGGCGCAGTGCCAGAGTTTCTTTGATGACTGAGCTGTAACAAGCCTTGGGCAGCTTCATACCTGTCGCGCTGTTCCTTTCTTCTTCGTTCTGTGCTGTTTGTCGAGTGGTGGCTACTGGAATTGTTTCGTGACGACATTATCGTTTAAGTTCTGGTTTGTTTTTTGTAATGGTCTCTTTTTGGTTTCGTTGGTGATGGTTATTGTGATCGTGTTTTAACTATTTTGATTGTAATTGGAAAGTCGCATCCGCCCTTGCGTTCAATGTATTTATAGAAAATATTGGACTGCTTTGGAAAAAGGCTCCTTTCCAAAATATATACTCCGGTCTGTATATGAAAAAATCCTTCGTTGCATCGCATTACAGGTGCAATTTCTATTTCGTCGACTAGCGAGGATATATTTTATCCTAAAGCTTAGGGGTTTTCTGAATATTCAATATAAAACTCATAGAAACAGTGCCTGCTGGTGATGTTGAGACGCACTGGCAGAATTTCGTCTAATTAATCGGAGTTCTGTTTTCTTTTGTAAGAGTTCTACATCAAATCTGTCGGAACTTTGTTCATGTGTCGTTTCATAGCAGGCGCCCTTGTGCCTGATTGTCACAGGTGCTTCAACAACCGCCCCAGAAACCTCCGCGCTACATCGTACACCTCCCAGGGTTATGAACGAACTCTTTTTCTTCGTTCACTAATACAAGACACGAAGTAGTATCCTCTCGGCAAAGTACTGTGCAATTCATATGACGCTGTCATGACACTATCGACCACACATGAAAAGCGTCTGTCTTTGTTCAGAACGACCAAAAACACCCAACCATCCAAACAAAAACCTGGCTACAACTTTGAACGTGCACTGTTAGCCACCAATTTCGGTGCTTGACACACATTATGGCAATCCTCTGTCACCTTGGAAAGAGGTTCTCCCCACCAGCCAACACTAACGCTTATGCTATTACGAACGTCTTCATTGAAAAACTTCACCATACTTGAGCACTCTCTTTTCAATAGTACACCAATTATTCGCCCTTGTGTTACAGAAGTTCCCCCGTTGAAACTGCTATAAAAGTAGCAACTTCACACCAGTTGCACAAGGAAGTAAGAAAACATACTGGTAACGTGAGCCAAGCGATTAGGACGACCAACGCTGCCCCCTCTGTACCCCATCACGTCTACTAACCTTACCATGTCAGATTTTTTGCCTCCGTCTGAACTCCTTAACCTTCTTCAACTGACCTTTCGAGAAACTCTCGCAGGCTACAACATTCGAGAAGCTTGAGAAACAATTCAATGTTCTAGAACACAGAATCCGCCGTTAGTACAATATTTGGCTTGAGACTGCGCCTTCCTCGCAACCAACACATTCTTCTGACACCCATATCCCGATACGAAACTCTGGTCGTCCATCCGAACTCAATACGGAAGAAGAGAACATGATTGTGGAGTCTGTCCAGTAGTTTGTAGACAAAAAAATGCCACTTACTACAGTTGGAATATGCGACCTTGTGCAGAGCTATATATGTTCACTGCCGACTGAAAAGCAGGTTCGTATTGGATGTGATCAGAATCGTCCGTCGATTGGTTGACGTTCCCGCTTCATCATGCGCCATGGCCTAAAGTTTTTGAGCGTCCGTATTCTAGAGCAAGAGCAAACAGAAATCACACCGCAGAAGGTGGCACGCCACTTTGCTTTCATGGGTTCGCTCATCGATCCCTTACATATCGTAGATCCTATACGCATCTTCAACATTGATGAATTGGGTGTCTAAATCAACAAAATTTTAGACCAGAGCCTTCGCAAAGGCGTCGGCAGCAAAGGTTCTGTATTGATTGAGAAAAATGTCAAGGTCAAAATTGCAAACGATCGTGTCACTGTGATGCCGGTTGTGTCAGCTGATGGTCATCTTTAAAAGCTAGTGGTTGTATTTTGGGGAAAACGTGCTCACTACAACTTTGTGAATGGAAAGATGCAGACCTTACACGATCTTCTTCCTCCGTTCTATATGTACCACAGAGAGGTTCCTGGTGTTTACAGTAGGATCTTCAGGGCCTGGGCTGAGAAGTTCGTGTTAGAGACCCAAAGTCTACGCACTGGTGGAAGACACTTGCTGATTTTTCTTGATGGATATTCCAAGCATATTTAGCAAGATACACTGAGTTATTTGAAGCAAAACCAGATCATCGTCGTCGCATTTCCGTCCCATACCAGTCACGTTCTTCACCCTCTTCATGTGGGCGTTTTCCCGTACAAGTCATATGCGCAACGCCAATTCTATCCCATGGCAAGGGTTCGCTCCGTCATTTATGGCTTCGATGTGGCGTACTGCATCTCAGTTGTCCTGTCAGAATCTCTGACTTTTTCAAACGAACGTAGTGGTTTCGTGCGAACCGGAAATTGGGTGCACGCAAAAGGATGTCCATGCCCTATGGCTTTGGAAGACTTCATGTTTTTCTAACACTCTCGGAATGACGACTCCTTGACTATGCAGTACTTTGTGGATAACTTTCTGAAGAACGGACGTTCGCTTGTCATCGAAACTGAAGTAAATGAAAGCGAGACGCTTAAAATTTCAATCGTGTATGATCGTCACCTTACTGTGGACAATGTTTTCGAATCTCTGAAAACCCCCGCCGCTGGGTGGCTGAGTATCAAACGGCCTGGTGCGTTCGAACCACAGGTGCGAGGCGCACGGTAGTCCGGAGTGCTACTGAGGTCCACGGCAGACAAGCAGACACAAGGTAGATGCGCTGTTGAGGTCCCTAAGGACAAACAGACGCGGAGTAGCACGGCAGGCGCGAAGAAGCGCGGACGTACAGAAGAAGAAGTCGAAAGACGGTTGTAGAATAGTTTGTTGTTGTTCTAGTCGAGAGCTATTGCACTCTCAACAACTACTTAAGTATTGCAGTAACAGTAGACTACATGCACATACAATTTATATGTCCTACACATTATCGTAGACCCGCATTGCGCAGATTAGACCACCAATAATGTCAGTATCCATTACAATCAGTCCTACAAGCATCATTATCACTTCATCTCCGTCACCGTGTGACGTAGCATGCAGATGTACAATCTGGTACATCTCTACAGTACGCATGCATGAATATTCAGTAGCACAAGAACCTACTCCTCCCAACCACACGACACCCAATCACGTAGATATTCCACACTCAGACCTGAAGCGACTTGATGAGCTTGCACCTCGACGCTAGACGCTGTTTGAACACATGAAAACAACCCGTGTGGTCCCTTGTCGTGAGGCAGCACTGTGCTGCTCGCAATAATGCTGTTGATGCTATGTTACAGCTGCAGGGCGGGATTAATATTATTGAGTTTACGCAGATGGAACTTCGTAAGAATGTGAGTAAAATTGCCTTACAAGTTTAAAAGTTGAGAATGCTGTAACATTGTTTAGTGAAGTTCCTTAGTTTTGGACAGTAAAAAGTGCAGTAATAGTGAAGCCGCAACCTCAGAAATTCTCGCCTTCTGTAGCCGTTCCCGGCTCTGTGTGGGTAGTCGGAACCCAAATGGGAAACAGGGTTCCTCCCCAACGAACGCTGCGTAGTGTAGCCGTTTCCGGCTCTGTGTGGGTAGTCGGAACCCAAATGGGAAACAGGGTTCCTCCCCCCTCGAACGCGGCGTAGGTGGCCCCGTAGGTAGCAGTAGCTACGCGCAGCGTTCTTTTTGCTGCTCTGTCTTAAGACACGACAGAGCAGCCTCTGAGAAAAACCCAGAGGCATCGAACCTCGCCTTTCTTGGTCGAACAACTACCGTAGTTCGCCACAGTGATCACTGGTTTGACTACAACATTTTTTTTCGTTTTTTCTTCCCCGTTCGATCGAAATGTCTGCTCCACAGCCGACGCCACAATCTAGCACCCAGAGAGATGGCACGCAGCCTGACGTTGCTTATCAAGAGCCTACCTTTGTCTCTACATCGGTTATTCACCCGCGCTTGGTACAAACTGACTCCCCGTCAATCAGAACCTTTCTCCGCTGTACCATCAGTATTGCAATGAAGTCACCGCCCGCGCCCTTAAATTTGCTGTTATCGACGCGACAACCACCGAGATCGTCCGACCAGTCAACCTTACATACTGCGTGGACCCAGAATGGCTGGAATCCATCGTGGAACTCAAACTGATTCCGAATCTGACTGACGTGGACATGGTAAGGGACGTAATGTTGCGAACCTTTCTAGAAGAGCGCTCCAAAATCAAGAAGAATACAAGTTCTCTTCCGAAGCTTAACGCCATCGTTGAAAGAGAACTCAGAATGAACATGATCGAGACGTCCGCGCCGATGCGCATGGAAAATCTGTTCGCATCACATTTGTCACTTCTAAGACGCCACCTTTGAAATTGATAACGAAATCGAGACCCAAGATCGCTATTGAGCACATCATCTTGGCAATGAAGCCAAAATCACTGCGAGCGAAATTCGAATCCAATCTGGACTTTTTCTCACATGGAGTTGCAAAAGGACTTTAACGGATTCTTCACACATGCAGTAAAAGTCTCTCAATCGTTTGAGGATCTTGTAAATGGTCCAACCCCTCGCAGCACCAACTCCCGCACCCGCAAGAAATGTTGAGGGCAATCTGAGAGAAACAACATCCGCGGCGAGGCAAGCAGTGCCAGCAGCGAGCCACGCAAATCGCGTTCAGGCAACAGGCCTCCACCATATTGCCCTCATCCGCCTTGCAAAACGAAGACCGCCCGTCATTGGGTGGACGATTGCGATCTGGCGACGGATGAAGAGAAGCAAGAGTACAAGGCGGCATTTGCAGTGCAAAGGAAGTGGCAGACGGCCCGTCAAAATCTACACGTAGCCAAACAAGCAAGGCCAAAGCCAGTCGGACACACACCTTGGCAAGGCTCAGTCAACTGATTGCAACCACGTACAGCACCATGTTCTCCCGCATGATGCATCATCACTGTCTCTGACGGCAGCACCTCCTTAGACAGCACTGGTCGCTGCGATGGTGGAAGCGACGACAGCATTGTATCTCCTCGCATTGCAGAGAAAGCAGCGCTAAAGGGCATTGGCAAGATTGCAGCCATCGAGACCACAAACCTGTCTGTTGCGCTGAAGTCGGGTTCCACACCCCAAAGCTTCGCATTTTCACGCACATGGACAGCCCCACGTACTATCTTGCAGTTACCATCAGGGAGTTTGGCCCTCGCCAATATCACGTATCTCGTAGCAGACAATGACTTAGCGTGCGAAGAACTCCTCATCGACCGCCCCGTTCTGCGCCACCTTCGCGTAGACACTGAGACTTTGCTTGACAATAATAGTTTTGCGCTGAACGAAGCAGATTGCTCCGAAGTTGGGAACCCAACAATGGATTTGGAAAAAGGGTACGTCAGCCGTTTGATGATCGCGCGGCTCTACAAAGACGCTGGTCCAACCCCATCCACCAATACACCATCCGTGCTTCCTGCTGATCGCCCGAGGGTTAACTATCATGCTGCACGCCAGGAACAAGACCCATTTCCCGACCCCTCGCTGCTTCACTCTGTAAACAGTGCACAGCACGAAGAAATTGAAAACGCAGTAAGTGGGATGGTCGAGACCGCACGCCAAAATTGCATGGCAGCCCTGCACCTCACCGAGCTTCAAGCCATCTTAACGGAGCACATGGACATTTTTCGGGTATCTCTCTCCGTCGGGCCTCCGGCCAACATCAGACCGCTGAAGATCGAGCTTGTCCCAGAAGCCAAACCTGTCCGTGTTTGCCTCAGAAACTACTCTCGAGACCAGCGCATATTTCTCCAGAACTTTGTGGAGGACCTCATCCGCACAGAAATGGCATACCCCAACCCAACATCTCGGTGGGCAAGTGCTCCGCTCATCGTCCCAAAGCCAGGACCAGCCCGTTTTCGGTTCACTGTCGACCTTCGCCCAGTGAACAAACTCACTGTCAAGCACCAGTACCCCATGCCCAACATCGAACAAGAGCTTCTCAAGCTCGCTGGATCAGAATGCTTTGCCACTTTCGACCTCTCGCATGGCTATAGGCAATTCTCACTTGACAAAGCCTCCCAGGCACTCCAGTCTTTCATCACACTGGACGGCATCTTTTCCCCGACGCGAGTCCTGCATGGAACAATAAACGCGACAACCCACCTACAGTCAGTGTTGGCTGAGATATTCCCAAAGAACCTTAAAAAACTCCTTTTGTATTGGCTCGAAGACATTCCGCTCCATAGTAAAACTGTCGAGAAGCTTCTACAAGGAATAAGGAAGATCTTCAAAGTGTGCCGCGAATATTCCATTTGCCTCCACCCAAAGAAATGCATCCTATTTGCGAAGTCTATACGGTGGTGTGGCAGAATCATTTCCGCAGCTGGAGTAAGGTACGACTCGAGAAAGTTAGAAGGACCATTGCGCATGGAGCCCCCGGTTAACGGGGCACATTTGCAGCAGTTCGTATGCGCACTACAATGGGTCAAGATGAGCATTCCAGACTTCTCCAACCTCACCCTACCTCTAGATCATTTTCTGGAAAAGGTGTATTCGAAGGCGGGAAAACCTACGAAGACAACAGTCGCGAAGGTAGATCTTGACGCCCTTGGTTGGTCCGCAGCGGAGTCAAAGACTTTTCAGGCATGCAAGGAAGCACTCGCACATAGCGTCACCCTTGCCCACAGGGACGAGAGCCAGAGACTCGTTGTGTACACGGATGCATCAGACAATATTTGGTCGGGCATCATCCCGCAAGTGCCCCTTTCCAACCTCACTAAGCCACATAATGAGCAACGGCACAGTCCTTTAGCTTTTTGCTCTGGCCTCTTCAACGCGACGCAGCAGGGGTGGTCGATCATAGAGAAGGAGGCGTTCGCCATTCTTGCCACTCTTGAAAGAATGCACTGGCTCGTTGCTACATCTTCTGGCTTCGATCTGTACACAGACCATAACAACCTGATTTTGATCTTTGACCCGCTCTCCATTATCCCGGACCTGAGCCAACCGTCGTTTCGGAAGGTTCTAGGTTGGGCTGTCAAAATAAGCGTCTACAACTACATCTGCTTTCACATCAAGGATATCGACAACGTGTGGACAGACATTCTCACTCGTTGGGCTGCTTCAGAAGCAGTTCGACGACTTGTCAAGGTCCGAGCTCTCCCATGGAGCTCTGCAGCAAACTTTGTCAGGCCCAAGCCTGAAGAAATCCGTTCTGAGCAATTTTCAAACGCTCAACATCGCCCGGAAGGACTCCAACAAGAGGAAGGAATCTGGAAACTCAAGGATGGCGCTGTATGGATCCCGGAAACTTCTGACTCTCTGCAGCTTCGACTCTGCATTATCGTGCACACTGAACCAGCCGGGCACCGAGGCCGTTTGACCACATCAAAGGCTTTGAGGAAACGCTTAGCCCGGAAAACGCAGAACAAAGACGTCTTCACATTCGTGCAATCTTGCATTCATTTTATATCGACCACTGGAGGCGAAAAGGTCCCTAGACCGTTCGGTCCCGCAGTTCATGGCACAGCTCCAAATGACCTTCTGCAGTTCGACTATCTTGAAACTGGGCCAAGCCGAAGCGGCGAGAAGTATGTCTTGATGCTACGCAACGATCATTCGCACTATAAATGGTTCTTCGCGTTCGCCAACACGGCCGCTGAGAATGCAGCGCAAGCTATTGTCGATTGGTCCGCAGCCTTTCCAGTACCACAAGGGCTCATGTCTGACGGTCCCACTCATTTCCGCAACGAGACAATCTGATTGCTCTCTAAGTCTCTACGAGTGCCACATCATCTTACGCTGCCTTACACTGCTTGGAGCAACGGTGCAGTCGAACGTTTAGGGAGGGAAGTCATTCGCGCTTTTTCGCGCACTCACATCAGAGTTTCAAACGGAGTTTAAAGAATGGACCGACCACCTACCTCTCATTCAGAGCATCCTTAACAATGCTCCTACGCCGCACCGCAGAAACACAGCTCCGGTTACGGCTTTCTTTGGCATGACACCGACTCCGCCGATAACGTCTTTCCTTCGTACTACGACACAGAAGATTGTAGAAGCTTCAGACATTGTCGTGGAACGTTGCAGTAACGTTGAATCCCTTCAAAAGGCCTGCGCTGAGCTCCACCCGTTAGTACAGAAGATCCTACAGAAGAACCGGGAGGTGTCAAGGAATCAGGCTTCAAAGGGTACACTGTGCAACTTTGTTGAAGGCGATTTTGTTTTGGTGGCACGGGAAGAGTTTCATGGTGGTGAGAAATTGGCACTCCGCTGGCGCGGCCCACGACGGGTGCTCAAGATGCCTTCGGATTACGTTTATCAAGTGAAGGATCTACGAAATAGGGCTACAGAAGAAGTTCATGGGTCACGGCTCAAGTTCTACCACGACAATTCGCTCGACACTGCCGCCAACTTTTCGCATGTCATTGCTTCCGAATCCGGAATGCTGGTTGCACGCTTGATAAAACTCGTGCGCACAGACACTGACCTCAAAGTGCAAGTACGTTGGAAAGAACTCGACAATGCAGAAGACACCTTGTAACCTCTGCACCGCATTTTCGAAGATGTGCCGATAATGCTTAAGCACCTACTCAACCGCAAAAAAACTCCGCCGGAGCTTGCAGAAGCTGTACGCACTGCACTTTCTCTCTGAAAGAGGGGAGTGTAGCCGTTTTCGGGTCTGTGTGGGTAGTCGGAACCCAAATGGGAAACAGGGTTCCTCCCCCACGAACGCTGCGTAGTGTAGCCGTTTACGGCTCTGTGTGGGTAGTCGGAACCCAAATGGGAAACAGGGTTCCTTCCCACTCGAACGTGGCGTAGGTGGCCCCGTAGGTAGTAGTAGCTACGCGCAGCATTCTTTTTGATGCTCTGTCTTAAGGCACGACAGAGCAGTCTCTGAGTAAAACCAGAGGCATCGAACCTCACCTTTCTTGGACGAACAACTACCATAGTTCGCCACACCTTCACATTCTGTAATCTTTTTGCTCCAACTACATCCATATGGATGATCAATCACCAGCAACCCCTTCCGAAGCGATATCACTTCATCTATCACCAGGAACACATCGTTCTGATACCCTCAGCACACCATCCACGCCCACGTTAATTTCTCCATCTTCGTAAGCCTCCAAGCCCCCAAGCAGATTTTCGAAAGAAGAAGACTTAGTGATCGTACAAGAAATTGCCGCAGCTAAAACGTATGTAGAACCAAATGTAGAGACTAGGGAACATTTCAAAATAGCTGCCGCTAAACGAAATGCAAGAAAGCGTGTCAAGCACGCAGTAACATAGAAATCTGTACAAAAAAGATACAAATGGTTCGAAGAACGTTTTGAAAAGAATGAAGATATCGAGTTAATAATAAGTGGACTTGGATGTGACGTTGGATAGTTGGAAGATTCAATTTGTACCATGGAGGAAGCGCGTGACGAGGTAGCTAGATGTAGTGGAGAGCACAAAGGAAAGAAGGTGAATCTTGGTGAGAAGAAGGAAAGATTTGGAGCTCTCATTAGAAATCGTGTTACACGCCGGAGAGACGGCGAAGTGAATAGCGAAGGTGGTGCAAACGGTGACGATGAACGAAGTTTAAGGGAAGGAAGCCGAACGTGTCATCTGTGTATTTGTCACTAGAAGGCGAGGCTTCTTCGTGTACTGCAGGAATAGAGCAGAAAAATGCCAGCCGTTCTGATTTTCAAGAGGAGAAGTTGAAACTCGAGAGCGAACGATTTGAGGCATCACAGAAAGAAAACGTTATAGACAGAAAAGAGCGTTCATGAGAGAGGCGGGAGGCACAGCAACTAGAATTGCAAAAGTTCCACCTCATGATGGATGTCATACGGAAATTCAAGAATGCAGACAATGGTGCAACCGTTTCTCCTAGCACACCGACACTGCCACAAAGCCTACCGCCAGTAAGCGTAGAACGCAGCCTTTCCGGGAAGAACGAATCGCGTGCATTGGAATCTGGTAGATATGGGCCTCCTGACGCGGCTCATCAACCTAGTGTCGGTCAGAAGGGAGTCGAGGAACTTCAATCAGACAACTGACGGTCTCTCTACAGTTTACGGGGCTGGTTCGAGCCCTCTTATAGTGCTTGGTGGGCGCTCTAGAGAGCTACAAACTATCTACCGCGCATAGTCAGATGAATTCTATTCTATTACATTCATGGTTTCCGGAACGAGATAGTGTGAGACTCAAGTTTGAATTGGGTTGAATCAACTTGAGTTCTTGAATCACACTGTACCTGGCTGAATCCAGTTGAATCTACCACCTACGTAACGATACCCAGTGCGTTTCGTTGGTGTTTGTGGCAGCTAGATAAGCTTGTCAGGATGGAGCTGTACAATCGAAGTTATTTGATAGCTGATTCTCGTAAATGCAAGTGCCCATATACATAAGTAGGAGTGGAGTGACATATAAAGAAACAACTAGAGCCTGCAGACCTCTTCGTTTTCTACAAAATCGGTAACGCTCCAGTACAACTTGACTTCATTAAATATTCACTCGACTTTTATGCGTCCTATAGCCATCGCTGCATTATAGGCGTTCTGATCTTTGGTCAGTTCGGACCCATGAGGGGGAACTTGTAGAAACTCTCGTTCGTTGTATCCGCTATCACCGTATATGCAGCACTGCTTTTCGTCTATCATCAGTTTAGATTCCAGCTGTTCGTACATTTCTGATCTAACGTATAGAGTCCAGTCATGTCGACGTTCTTTCACAGGCCCGTAGGCTTGCATTACGATACCATCCGGCGTATTTTCAGCTTGAACTTCAACGCATGTGATCTTTTGTGCCCATTATGAACCACATTCTCTAGCCCATCGTCGCTTGGTCCGGCAATCTTCAGTAAAGTTACATCTATGGACCCAATACAGTTTTTGAGAGCCTCCGTTTTGTCGTGTACTGAATTTCCCCACCTCTACGCGTTCTGTGCGGTACAAGTGGGATGCAAGGGACCTAATAGAAGTTTTTCGTAATCATCGAAAAAAGTATCTACATCTTCTCAGGATATCTCGCTTAATTGGAGAGCATGTTTAAATTAACGATCAGTCCATCGATATGGCGACGCCATTCTACTTAGTAGAACACAGGTATACAAAAGGTTAGTCGTGCGATACCTGTTCCGCTCTGTTGGGTACTCCGCTGCACTGCGTACTACTGATCTGAGCTTAAGGACGATTGCTTTGAAGAATCTGAAGTTTGACGGACAATCTTGATCTGTCAGACTACTAAAGATGCTTCCAAAAGTAGTAGAGGGGACTATCTGGCTTCACAAAGAGGCCCTGTAAAAGTTGTTGTAGAACGGTGATACTGATTGTTTGAATGAATCATGTTGCGTTTGTCGCTCTGTCCTCCTCGTTGTCCTTGGGGTTTTTAACAATGATCAGTATATTGAATCAAGTTCTGTAAGTCTAGTGTCTAGACTTTGTGGCTCGTTCTAATGAGCGGCCACATTCAGTCTATTCACACAGTCCCTCGCGAACAACTTAGTTACAATCATTTTGCGCTGTGATTTATGTAATTGACGTAGGGGCTACCGTTGAAAACCTCAACACAGTGAAACCGCTCAGGAAAATTCTGTATCTTCAGGATCAGGTATAGCACTCGTGCCAATCTTGTCAAGCAAACCTGCAAGAACAACAATGTAGCCGCACGCAGAAAAAATAGAGTCCGGTATGTAAGAGATATCAAAACACAGAGAGAGAAAAAAAGTCAGTCAAATCAGAAAGAACTCCTATTCGATAGTTAACATACTTAGTCTAAGACATCAGCCACAAAGCAACTATAGTCGTTTTAACACTTCGTAGGAAACAGGCTTGGTAAATACTCCAGCAGCTTGCACTTCAGTTCCAATTGATTTCAGATCCACAACATTGGTCTCCATCAGTTCTTTGACGGGATGAAATTTAAGGGCAATGTGCTTGTTCCTTCCTGAAACCTTGGGCTTCTTAACAATCGACAACGCAGTCAAACTGTCTGTGAAAACAGATGTTAGGTACATTTCGGGTTCATCGTCTAGAACCGTTTCGTTGCGTAAGTGGCAAAACAATCTCTTCAACCACGTAAACGTTGTACCCCAATACGAAACTGCAATAGATTCTGCTTTTCCTTACGACAACGCAAGACCCGTTTGTTTCTTGGTCGTCCACATGATCGGAGCTTCATTCACTTTGATAAAAAATTCCGTCGTGGACTTCCTTGTCCCACAAAATCCCGCCCAACAGGCATTGCAATATGCACCCATTAGCGTTATATTATGCGTGGTTAAGAAGAAGCAAAGACTCTTCATACCCTTCAAGTATCTAAGTACTCTCTTTACAAGTCCCACGTGCCTCCTGCATGGGTTTTTGACTTGCCTTGCTTGCATAGAGGTAGCAAGCATTATGTGTGGCCTGGACGACACGGCCAAGTACATTGAGTTGCCGACCATCTTTCAGTACCGATTATGAATGCCGGGTGCAAGACTTCGTTCGTCTTTTCGTCGGCTTTTGAGGTGGCATTCAGAAGGCAATGGTGTCCAAGCATTGTTTGAGTTGCTCAATCCGTTTTCTTTGAAGATCTTTTCGACGTGCTTAGTCTGACGGACCTTGATGCCTGTTTTGTTCCTCTCAATGTCAAGTGCAAGAAATTACTTAACTTCTCCAAGGAGCTTGACTTCGAACAGCCTCTGCACCTCCACTTTGAATCCATAAAGTAGAGAATGTGAATCATATGACATCGAGATGTCATGCACAACGATCAGTAGTGTCAATGTACCACTTGTGGATTGGAATATGAAAAGGCGATTATCCGTACTAGATTATGTGAATCCTAGTCGTAACAATGCCTTATGTAGTAGTGACCTCTATATCTTCCCAGCTTGGCGTGCCTCATAGAGAGATTTGAGCAGCAAGCATACTTTGCCAGGGACGAATGACGATCCAGAGGCGTTTTATGGGTGCTCCATTATGAAGGGCTCGTCGAGATCCCCGTAGAGATACGCGTTGCTTATGTCTATCGTCTCCCATATTCGGCCTTGAGCTGCAGCTTTGGCGAGGATGAGACGGATAGTCTCTGGTCGTCCGACGGGATCGTACAGGTCGTAGGGGTCAAAGTCCAGGTAACGACGTTGTAAGTCGCCCCGTGCTACGCAGCGTGCTTTCGGAAGTATCAGAGCTCAAGTATTTCGCTATGAATCTCCAAGGAAAGGGTAAGGGATTCGTACTTGGATTTCTATCTACAAACCTCCACTTTCTGCACTAGGGCGTTGTATTCTCTTTCGATGGCGTCTGCACATCTCGGCATAATTTTTGCTTCCTCAAAGTTCTTAGGGACTCTTCCATGATCCCTGAGATCTTAAAAGCGAGATTTGACAGTCAAACAATGCGCCAAATAGCCATCCAAATGCTCTTTGTCCTCTTGCTCCTTCCTTCTCTCGGCTTCATGACGACGAAGGGAAGAGAAGTGTACTAGTTCTTTGATGGATGGAAGGGCTTCCTTGTTTACTTTGAAGTCCGCCTTGTGGCACTACTTTACTTTTCACATCGAGGGAACGTAGATTCGTACCAGGGGTCATGGGCTATGCGTCCCAACAAAATGTCCTGGAACAGCGCGAGGTAGAAGCGTCTTTTTCTCTACTGTTTCGGACCGATATATGTACGCATGTCCCTGTTGTCCGAACTTTAGGATATTCGTAAAACCAGTCTGTCATCAGAACCATAATGTGAAGAGGACTTTAATTCCTACTAGATGATTTGGTAGGCTGTTCTTTAGGTAGTTGGCGTGCAAAATGGCTTCCTTCCATAGCTGGCAAGGCAAATTTGAACGGAACAGGAAAGTTCGTGGACTCTTCCACAAGTCCTGGATGATGTCCTCCGCGACTCCGTTTCATTAAAGCGCATACGGTGGAGTGAATTCGAGTATCATTCCGTTCCCCACGGCATAGGTGACGAAGTCTTCGGAACTATTCTTACCCGCCGAGTCAAGGCGAACGCGTTGTATCCGGTTTGGAGAGGGTTCATTCTCTGTACGAGCCTTGGATTAACGTACTCACTCGAAGAACTGAGTATTTTTGTCGAGAAATTAAACGGAGCTTACCCTTGCGTTATCGTTGATAAGTACCTGCATGTACTTAGACCCTTGTAGGAAGCTCAGGATTATGGGGCCGGTGAGGTCCGTGTGTGTTTGTTCCAATGGCTCTTCCACGACCGAGTCAGATTGTGTGAGTGTAGCACGTTTCGTACCAGTGTCGATGCATAGGTTACAGAAAACATTGTTTATTTCTGTCGCAGAGAGTATGGGTACTCCATCGCATTGGTGGATTCAAGATAGCAGCCTACTGCGACCGTGGGGTCCAAGTTTCTCATGCAAGTGCTTGGCAGTATTGCCTAGAGAGTTTGACGCCGTTTGTGCACGAGGGGGAGGTATGGGAAATGGCAAAGCAAGATCCCTCCTTTTGTGTGGACTGGTAAAGCTCTCTGCCAGTTGAACAATGTTCGACGATGAACATCGCAGTCTCTTGGCAGTTGGAAAATTTAAAGTCTACGTGCCTCGAAAACACAGAGAGAGATACGAGCTTAGATTCGGTGGATGGCGTATGCTTGGAAGGTAACAGAATCACATTCCCAAGCGATATTTTCATTGTTCCAAAGCCTATTATATCAGATGTTGGCCACAATTGTTTACCTTTTGCGTTGTAATGGGTTAACATTCCCAAAACAAGTCCTTGTCTTTGACGAAGACGAGACTTGCGCCTGATTCTAGCAATGTTTTTATGATGTCATCATGATGAAAACTTGCATTTGCTACGGCAACGAAACCTCAGTAGAGACCACTTTTCTCGCTGTTGTTACGATTCTTATTTGGTTGTCGTGGGCTACGGTGCGTATCCCAGTTTCTGTCTGCTTTTTTGTTTTGGTCCTTGTAATGTTCCTTGTTCCGTTTAGAGTTTATGTGAGTTGGTTGCTCTCCGTTGTTGGTATGGTTTTTCTTTCGCGACCAGCACTCAGAACCGATGTGTCCTATTCGTCCGCATTTCCAGCAGTGCACTCCTGTGTTTCTTCTTCGATATGGTTGCTTTCCCCCAGTTAAAGACTTTTTTGATGCGGAGTATGGGTGAAAGCTGTCTTTGTTGGTTACTTCAGTTCTGAATGAGGAGGTAGAGGGTCTGCGTATCCGACGATCCAACTCAAGACGGACAAGTGATACTACCTGGTCGTACTCCATGTTCATAGTATCTGATAGTAGTGTTATGGGCATACGTGATTCGGGTGGGGTGCGAAGCAGAGTGGCAGCTCGCTATTTGTCCGTCAGCGGATCAACAAGTCTGGCAAGCTCCAAGTAAGTTGTTTCTCAATGAGGTGCTTATGCTAGTCCTCACCATTTTTAAACCATAAGGTGCCTAGCTGCTGCCGGAGGTTTAGTTTGGATTGCATGTTATCCTTCTGGTATGTGTGGAGCCAAAATTGCAAAAATTTGCAGTGCCGGCCGCGCGGCGCGTGCAGCGCCATATGCCAATTCCACGCCTGTGGACATGCTCTGTGAGATAGATATCAACACAGTAGTTGTGCTCAACTTCAACAGTCCCCGACGAGGTTCAACATTACCAAAGTCCCTTTCGAAGAGTTTCACAGTGCCTCCATTGGAGTTCATTGTATCGTAAAGCCAGATGGTGGTCCATAGCAAATCTCAGTCATCACTGATATTTCGCCACGACGGGTCCACGACAACAGCGCCCTCCAGGTAGAAAGTAACCGGAATCAGTAGCAGAGAACCAACTCGCGTCTGCGGCGAACGGCCTGAGAAACAGGTACCTTCTCAAACATGAGACTTGAAATCCTTCTAGCTTCTTCCCTCACCGTGGTAACATGGACCTTAATAACAGTGTCCCAGACTGAACTGGTGATACAATTGCGACCCCAACGTGGGTGTACGTGAGAATCTGTACCCGTAGCATTCGGAGTAACTGTATCGTAGTTGTAAACAGACCCAACGAAGGGTACGTACCGTTGACGCACCACTGGGGCGAGCGCCGAGCGTCTCGCGACAAAATGAAGATTCCTGCGTTCGGGACCTTCGATAACGTCTTCTTAGTAAGGGTATACATGCAATTCCCGACAGACTTACCAACCAAATTGGTGATTACTTCGCATCCCAAGCGGTAAGGTATTCCAGCGTTTTTAACCGAGTCAGTCGGGCCATGCATCTCTAATTTTGGAACAGTAGAACTCCCATCTATGAGTTGACCGGCTCACGCCGAGACATTATTTGAAGGAATAGTGTCCTCCTTTCACTCCTCAGAGAGAAATCCAAAACGCAGTATAACCTCCAATAGAGGACTAACTCCGCGAGATTTGTGCAACTGGGCATTTAATGGATTAGACGGAGTTCATTTGGGTAGCCAAATTGACCGATTTATCAGGGAATCTTCGATCTGGGTGCGGAAGAATCACCAACAGAGACGATGATGTATCTCTGTAGACCATTCATCTTTTGAGGATAATCCAAAGTTTGGAGAGCTCTCAAATGAGACGAAAACAATCTCCCGTGATGAGAAAGACAGTGCAAGCGGAGATGTGAGTCCCAACGAGGCGGGGGAAAAAGCGTGCAAGCGGAGATGCGAGTCCCAACAAGGCAGGGGAAAACCCTTGACCACACAACTTGTGTAAACTTTGAAACCTCGATAACACCAGATCGTTGAACAAACAAAAACATAACAAAAACGAAACCAACGTCACTACCCGCTCCTTCGGGTTTCAGTACCTCAAAATGAGGATCCCGAACCGTCAGTGAACAAGCAGTAACGACACATCTAAACAGTGACAGTAATATTTCACGAAACAGAAGTAAACCAAGCGTCCTAAACCGGAAGAACGGTTGAATCCTGATCTTTCGGTGACTTCAGGGGACCACATTGAACATGATGATGACTCTCTGCAGAGGCGAACAAATCCAAAGTACAATCTGAACCGGCTTCGGTATCAAGCACAGCAACGAGAGAACCAATGAAATGGTGACGACACGCAGGCTTGCGAGTCGACTCCATGGAGGATTTTCATTCGATTTGGATACGGATATGTTCCGGAAAAGCATCCCGGGTTGGCGGTGTGACCAAAAGGCTTCAAGTGTCCATGACCCCTGTGCAAATGACACATATCCCAGATGTGAAACTCCCACTTTTAGTTTTTCAGACCGGGATTCACTGCAAGTGGTTCGTCCTGTCTGACAGAACTATAATAAATCCCATTCGAAAAAACACTCCTTTGGAGATCCACATGAGCCGCAAGGGCCTTCTTCATGATCAGCTATAAATGAGTGAACTCAGCAGCACTGTAATGACCGTGGTCAGTCGCCAATGGCGTCGTACCCTGTTGGGCTACCTTTCAACCTCTCCAGGTCCAAATGCAACTGAGGGTGCTCTCCGAATGTTCGGAT
Source organism: Gracilariopsis chorda (assembly GCA_003194525.1). NCBI lineage: Eukaryota > Rhodophyta > Florideophyceae > Gracilariales > Gracilariaceae > Gracilariopsis > Gracilariopsis chorda. The sequence goes on from NBIV01000100.1 coordinate 141,536, forward strand.
CCAGGTTGTTATCATCCTGACTCTCGGGTGTAGGCGAGTGTCGTCGACACGGCGGATTGAGTGAAGAAGTTCCCAAGAACGGAGACCGGCAGCATCATACTGCAGACAGAATACCGAGACTGTTCGGGACAAAAAAAACCTGATCACGACACCTCCAAAGAGCTGATAACGAACACAAAAAGAACCTTCAGGAAACCTACAATGCAGCTTCGCTGGCTTTCAATCCTCATGAAGGAGTCCTTCACTATCCAAACTCCGGCTTCCAAAACGTCTCCCAAAAGCGGATGAAACCTTCAAGCGACCAAGAATGGTTCCAAACTCCAATTCCAAATATGGGTTCTAAGTCAGGAGAAAACTTGTGGAGCAAGACACGTGCGGGCTGTCGCTCTCAAGGCGTCCGAGTCGTTGCTCCCTATGGAGGGTAAAATCGGTGGACGAGCTCTCTACACCACACGAGTGTTGGGTGTAAATTCAACTGTGGATACTGCCTATACCGGTAGAGGTTAATACGAAGAATCATGAAGGGAACGAGATCAGAGAAGAACCCGAGTGAGGGGAAGTAAACAGCGTATGCAGCGAGTGTATTGTCCCAAAGGGGGAATAGAATCAGACAAGGAGGGGGCGAGGGTCGTGCTTACAGTAGCAACAGACCCGAGAACCGAGGGGTACAATAGGAACAACAACCAACGAAAGAACCCAATACTGGGGCTGAGAGCTGTCCTGCAACAGGATACACAAAATAAACAGAGTAATGTTAGACCCAAGGTCGGTGTACTTACACAGATGTCCTGAGCGGTCCCAAGGGGGTTGCCGTACTGAAACCAAACTTGGTTACTCTCTAGATGGAGTCGTGAAACTATGAAGGCAGTTGCGACCAGAGCCCACTGTAGTTTGTCAGACTAGAGCGATGGTTTTGAAGACCAACCTTGGTTGAGTTTACTTTTTGCTCGCGACCGCGAGGTCACTCCCACCTAAGTAAGGTTCACTAGAAACATGTACAATAATTAAAGGAATTAGTTCACACCTTCTCAGGGCCATACATGTGGAGAACCCAGTGTCAGGGGCCAAAGTAAGCTAACCTACTAAATAGATTCGGAAATCAGAGCCAAAAATTTGCAGGCGTGCCACGCGTTTGTCCTTACCGGGCCATCTAGAATTCACCCGAAGGAGAAAATTTACACCGAAGATTTCCACAATTGAACCCACAACTGGGGCAAATCCGTACATCGGTAATGCCTCTAAGAAGGGTAAAAGCAACTCCCAAAGGAGATGTTTACCTCCACCGTATGTGGAATCAAGTTTCGCCCACAACTCCAAGGCAGAGCAGTACTCCCGTTCTATAAACTCGGCGACAGTGACGATAGGCTGCATGCCCAAGTTCTGTACGATGGACGATCTTGCCTTTCGATCGGCTTCGTCTTATCGCTTGCGTGCTTGCTCGCTACCATCAGTTGGGCGTGGTTCCGTGAGCACGAATAATGCTTGCAAGTTATGCATGAGGTCCCGCACGTATATGCGCCATGTGTAGTAGTCAGCGTTCTCCTTTAGTCTGGGTATGCGTTTGGTCTTCTGATCTTTATCAATGTTTATCGCGGAGCAAACTCTACGCAACACACAGATAAGGTGGCAGATAGAACTTCCTCACTGGTGTCCTACTGGATGAGGGATCCTTCTTTTACTTGTTGAACGTTCGAGGCCACTGGCAGGAGATGACATCCCCGAACCCCTAAAGGTCAGACCCCTGGCTCCGAGTAAGACTCTCTCGGTGAGATGCGAATTCAACAGCCTGCCCAAGTTCTGCGCAATCCAGAACGAGGGTGCGTATAACTTACGGGATGTCCAGGAGCGGTTATTAACAGCACGATATTTGTTCACCAGTTTACCTTCTCTGATCCCTTTCGGCTACTTACGCGGCGATCGTGCTCCTATTCGCTTGCTGATCTATCATTGTAGTCCGGACCGAACGACGAGACACCCTGTCTCCGTATGAGCAGTTACGCTCACCCCAGCTGGGTCAGGTATACGGAAATTGCACTACCCGCAGACTTAGTGCAGGTCCCCAGTCGATTCACAACAGGTATTCGGCTTGCGAACATTAGCTCAGCCAAGTGCTAACTACCCTAAAGGGGAAAAAATGGCAGAGGCCTTATTCAGTACTTACGACGTAGCTGTTCTTATATTCAACTGCCCTTGCAGGGTATTGAAATCGCGAGGGCTTATTCAGAACTTTTTAATTCCCAGTTCACCGTCTGTACTCTTGGTCCAAGGTTGAAGGTGGTTATGCAGAGCGCGCAGTAACTGCGATGAGTCACCACTAGAAGGTTCAGGTGATCGGTCCAGACCGCAAGCCAGGGGCAAGGGTTCTTCAAGGACACGGTGGCTTTCAAGAAGCTTCTAGTGCGCACGCTCTAACGCAACGCCCAATACGGGGAGGCCGACAAAAAAGTAAGGTGTGCGGGGGGGGTGGCAGCGACAGCGCGCCAACCAAGTATGATGTGTGCAGGGGGGCGGGGGCCACAAGAACCAAGTACTATGAAAAGAGGGGGTATGTGGCGTCGTGGCAACCAAGAATTGTGCTGGAGAGGCGGCGGCGTGGCAAGAAAGTAGTGTGCTGGAAGAAGGGGAGCCAACGGTGCAGAAACCTAGAAGTATGTGGGAGAGAAGCGCTAGCATGGCAACCAAGTGATGTGCGGGAGAGGCAGCGGTACGCTAACAAGTAGTGTGTGGGAGAGGCGGCGGCCTGCCAACTAAGTAGTACGCGTGGGGGGGGGGGGGGGCGGCGTGGTAAGCAGGTATTGTGTGTGGGGAGTGGTAGCGCGGCACCCCTGTGATATGCGAGAAGAGAGTGGCAGCAGGTCAACCAAGTATTAGGTGAAGAGTGGGGAAGTGCGGCAAATAAGAAGGATTCGCGAGGAGGGCGGGCAGGCGACGCGGACAAGCACGTAAGGTGCGCAGATGGGGGTTTTTGGGCCGTGCGGACAACCACGGAGGGTGCGCAGGCGGGATGGTGTTGGGCAGCATGACAACCACGAAGGGTGCGCGGGCGGGGGGTTGTTGGGCGGCGTGACAACCTCGACAGAAGTGGGGTGACGAAGGTGGCACAGATTACTAAATCAGGTGCGGAGGGGAGGGGTCTGCGACGCAAAGCGCACCAAGGGCGCGAGGGCTATCGAGGTCGGTTGTTGGGGTGAGAAATGCAGTGGGATAGACGGTTGTGAAAGGTGTATATGGTCGAGTGAAAGCGAGCTGGAGACAGTCTACAACCAGTGTCTGTTTCGGTGTCGATGGGCGCTGTCTGCGGTTTTTCTCGCTATTGTTAACGATACGCCTTTTTGCGTCCACGGTGTTATCGATATCCGCAGGCGATGCTACCAGGTAGCTGTTTTTGTACTGCAATGCCCAGAAGCGGGAGCGCAATGTTTGGGATCTTTCCTCATTAGAGGTGAGCCCAGTTCGGTAGAGCCCTCCCAGGAGTGGCACGACTATGTCGGGTTGTAAGGCCGAGGCCACCTGTCGCGACTGCGCAGGGAGGTTGAGGCAAGAATCGGGTATCCGCAAGAGCGGTGTATGGGGGTGGTTGTCCTCTAGATAGGTGAGGTTTCCACGTTAGTGGCACGCGCGAACACGAGCCGTGGGTAGCGGGAAAGCCACCCTGTGAAGGGGAAAATAAGGGGGAGCTGAGTCACGAGTGTCGTGACGAAGACTAACGGTAGTGCCGGTAAATAAACCTTATACAAGGCGAACACCAAGACAGCTGGGATAACAATCCGAATACTCGGGTCCTTTAGATAGGCAAGGGGGTTAGACTTCCCGTATGCGACGGTGCTTCCCTCCAAAAAGGAGTAGAGAACACGCGAAGGCGGTGAGGTCTAGAGCCAATTCCCCAGGTTGGGGTCCCTTGTTGGGGAAGGTTTACTGGTGCGATGGCAACCCGCCGGCGCAATAAGTACTAACCATCCCAGAAATGGGTGTAAAAATAATAGATAGAATTATCTAAATTACTCCACTTTGGTGGTTCATGCCCACTACTGTGGCCAACCGCCAATTGACTCTTCCGTGTCCGACGTGTCAAATCCACTATTAGTGGTCGTAGTTCATGCAATGACTACATTACCGAAACATTCGGGAAATCAACCAAGTATCAAGAATCCCTCTCTGAGGGCATTGCATTTCATATCCCCCTCCTTAGTCGGGAAAGCAACCGCGAACGCGGGCGAATCCCAGTAGAAAAAGGGTGATAAAAGTCCAAACCTCTCCGGGTCACCGGGTCAAGCCTCTGCCTCAGAAAAACAACCTCCTGCAAAAGCTGCGAACCAGCCTTCCGCAAGTGCACGCTCCTCCTTTTTCTGTTCAACGCAGTCAGATCATGCCCTTTCGAAGGGGAATATGAACATCAACAACAACCAGCCTCCAAGACCGACTCCAGCCGGGAACTTCACAACCGGTTTCCGGTCAGTACCCCTGCCACAAGGGAGGCGAACTCCTGCACAGCTGGCCAACATTGGCACAGCTACCCAGCATGGGTTCCAACTTCCACCAGCGGTGGCTCCTTCCAGACTGATCCCAGCGGCGACTTGGCCTTCTTATAACGCAATTGTAGGGTTAGATCTGATGAATCGGAGTCACGCCTCTCGGCTCCGACTTGCGCCGTGGTTTCATCCCATCGCTGCCCTCAAAGAGGATTTGGTTGCGGCCTACGCGGATGGTTCCGGTACTTTGCCCGCGGATCTACCAAGCCTCGTCACCTCGTTGTGGGACTGGCGGCATCGAATCGTCATCCTAGTGCACCATATCCGACGAAACTCGGGAGAATCCGCGACTGCGGCTCATGGGGCGCTGGTGCGGATTGCGTATCAACGGCAGAGCCGTGCGCCTTTCGAATTCCGGGTGGCTACCAGCTTTGGCTTCGACGTCAGCCTATTCTGCATGCGCGGTGAAATCGGTTACGGCGAACGCCTGGCCAGCCTCGAAACCCTCGCGTGGAGGAACCTTCCCGCTGCGCAGCAAGAAGCCCTGTGTTGGGAACGACCGATACTTCGGGCTGAATTCCGGTACCTTTCCCGGCAGTTCCGGTCCAACTTCCTCCAAAACTTCATCCATCATGAACGGCGCTGGCGATTCCGATTCGGGTACTTTGTCGCGTATCAAAACGTGGATATTGAGCGGATTGCTCCGCCTCACCAACACGGTCCGTACGTCGCACTCCCCAGGTGGTGGAGGTTCCATGAAGCCTGCCAGGGTTGCTACGTTGAACTCCCGCCGGCATTCACGTACCTCGGTTTCTTTTTGATTCAGGATCCCCGGTCGGGGCTTTGGTCGGTAATCGTAACCGAGTGGGCTGCCCGCACTGCGGCGTATATCCTTGCTGAGGTTTATGACCAGTATCGACTGTGGTTCATCCAACCGCGTGTGCGGGCCGCTATCCCCAATCTGGACCTCAGCGTCCCCCTTGGGGGTATTGCCAATAATGAACAAGTACTCCAATTTCTTGGTTTGATCGACAGTATTGACTAGCGCGAGGTCCCGCTGGAACAGAGCGGTCGGCTTGACGGCAGCGGTGGCGGTACCGGTGGTCCGGGTCTTGGAGGGAACACCGCCCTTGGGGAGGATTTCATCTACTTCGATCCGTGGGAGTTCCGAGAGATTTCCTCCGAGGTGGCGAGGGAACTCCACGACGCACCGCGGCACGTGCCGGACGACCACCCGATTGCGTACGTCGATTCCGATGATTACTACCGCGCGTATAGCGGCGATGACCTGATGGTCGATAACGAACCCGAAGAGCCGAGGGACATGAAACTAGACGTTGCCGACATGGTCGTAGACGAATCCCCCGAGGGGGTGCTTCCGATTCCCAGTCCTCTGACGGCAAGTGCCGGGCCTTCACTCCCCAGCGGGGATACAGTCATTGAAAGCGATATCATTGCCCGCTTCCTCCGCGGAGCGGGTTTAAGCGCTGCAGAGGTTTCGGGTGACGTCACCGCGATAGCGGATGCCTTGGCTTACCGCTTTGCGGGTGGTCACGCCCCGGACGATGTTGAGGGGTCGAACCTCTAATCCAGTATCCTGGTCTCTTTCCCTGGCTTAGCCACTAATGTAGCTTAGCATCACACAGGAGTGCGAGGCTCCTGAGTAAACTTTCTCGTTTAGAACGGCGTTTTCTCTTTCATTCCCGTCCTTGACGCAGTCCATACAAAAAGAGGGTGTACTCCTTCTTTCCTACCTTCCCCGGCTTCGCGGCGTTTTTATCCCACGTGGGCGTTGCGCAGCGTACTTGGATTTGCGGTACCCGGGCTGCGGGGATATTGGACCACCTTCGAACGAGGGAGGTATTCGATGGGTTCCATGGTGTCCCAGCTTGGGTCATATCCGTACCAACGGACGCGGTATCTTAAAATGCCTTCTTGATTTCCAGGCATGCCCTACGATTTGGTCAATCACAAACTCTTGTTTGTATACCTGCCGGCCTTGCTGTGTTATGATGACCTCGCTTGTCAGGGGTTGCCCGATGGACCGGATATTTCCCCTCAGGGGTACGTCAGGATGCAACGTGCCGGCTTCGCTCGGAGGATGCGGCGCAGAGTGCGGAATAATATCCCTCAATTGGGTGTCTTCGTGGAACGGTTGCTGCGTACCGCGGTAGTTGGGTCATACCGCTAGTTTGCGGGGGTCCTCAGTCCCATGTTGACGGTATTCCGGTGTGAGCTTGCGGGTATCTTGCCGCTTTGGCGGAGTTGTGGAGGTTACTCCCTGGTGGGGCTTTCCGCGTCGCGCCATGATTGGTGCGGGGCGCACAATCTCCGTGCGTTCACGTGACTTCCACCGCATGTGGCTCTGGGCCACCTCCCTGCGTTCCGCCTCCCTTGGCTTGGGCCTTACACTGTCCGGCTGAGCCGCGCACTGCTGTGTTGTCACCCGGTATCCGGCGATTACTTCCGGTGCTCCGGTGTGTTGCATCAAACTCCCTGATGGGGCTTGGACAGCTGGCGCCGTGGAAACCCTGTTCGGGGACTTTGCCTCTAATTAAGGTGTGATGTCTTTCTCAAGAGGTGCATCATCCGGGACGACCGGTTTAACCCTGGTGACGACGCCCGGTTTTTCCGAGACGCTCGGTATATTACCGAGATAGCGCAGAGACTCCGGCACTTCTATCTCCGAAGTTCGGACAACATTCCTGTTATGAACGGTTCTCAAGTCCGGGGTAGAGCCAGGGACTTGAGTTGCAAGATGTGTATTCCTGCCTTCCTCCCTCAAGAGGGTCTTTTCAGTTTCCAGCGTTGCTGGTTTTCCAAGGCGTGCGTGCAATCTGTGGGCGAGCTTCGACCAACCAAACGAGGTAGCCTTTATCGTTCACCTCGAACGAGAGGTCTTCGCCACCGTTTAAACGGGCGCGAATCCTCATACAGAAGGGGTCACCGAATTGTTCTAGGATCAATTATTCCGGTGAAACCGGTACAAAACTTCCTGGTAAGGGGTTCTCAGGGGTCTCGTGGGATGCGAATAAGTTGTCAAAGTCAATATCTTCATCCCAGTCTTCTGGCCATTCCTCAAATTTCCACTCCGGGTCATCCGGTTCTTCAGCCATGAAGCATGGAATGTCGTCATCCTCCGTTAGTAGTGCTTCCCAATTTTTGGGTAAACGCGACAAAGTGTCGGCCTGGGTATTGAGCGCCCCCTTTTTATATATGACTTGGAAGTAATATTCCGCAAGGCGGAGTCTCCAGTGCATGAGGCGGCCCGAGGGATCGGATATGTTCATTAACCACCTCAACGAAGAATGATCCGTGTATACGGTTAACTGAACTCCCATAAGATAGGGGCGTAGGGTAGAAAGCGCCCACACGACGGCGAGACACTCTTTCTACGACACAGAGTAATTCCGCTCGTGGACATTGAGCGAGCGTGACCAATAACCAATTGGCCTTCGGTCCCCCTCTGGGGTGGTTTGGAAAAGAGCACAACCAAATTGGTAGTTGCTCGAGTCCGTGTCCACGAAGTACGGGAGTCCCAGTTTGGGTAGAGATAAGATAGGTGCTGACGTGACAGCCTCCTTTAAGGAGTTAAAGGGTTCCGATTGCTCGGGCGTGAATTATACCAATTGTGGGGGATTTCCTTTGCGTAACCCCGCCTTCAACGGTGCCACGATATCCGAAAAGTTCGGGATAAACCGTCGGTAGACGTTTACCAGCCCTAAAAAGGAGCAGAGTTCCGTTTGAGTGCGGGGTTCCTTAGCCCCAACGAGGGACTTGACTGGAGCCTTCTCGATCATTAACCGTCCCGTACGGATGATATGTCCCAGATACTTGACACTATCTGTGAAGAACTCGCACTTCCTCAACTTGAGGGTAATTCCCGCATCGCGGAGCACCATCAGAACATCCCTGACATGGGTGAGATGGTCGTCCAAATTATTGGAGAAGATGATAATATCATCCAGGGTGGACCAGGCAGCTCCGCCACTTGAAGCAGTTCAGTAGAATATCTATTGCACGCTGAAAGGTGGCGGGAGCGTTGGTCAAACCAAACGGCATCCGCTTGAAGCGGTACAATCCTGCGTGGCAGGTGAACGCGGTCTTATCGCGATCCTCCTCTCTAACAGGGACCTGCCAATAACCCCAATTGGCGTCCAAAGCCGTGAATACGGTAGCATCTCCAAGGTAGTCGATGCACTCGTCCATACGAGGGATGGGATATGTTTCCCTAACAGTCACGGCATTGAGCCGGCGATAGTTGACACAGAACCTCCAGGTTCCGTCGGCCTTCAAAACCAGTACAACTGGGGATGCCCAGGGTGATTGAGCGCGCTCTATCACACCTGCGCGGAGCATTTTATCCACTTGAGACTGCTCCTGTTCCCGAGCGTTCGGTCCTGCCCTGTAAGGGGGTTGTGCCATCGGATGTGCACCCGGTAACAAATCTATCCGGTGTTCCGTAGCATTAATCTCGCCGAGCGAGCCATCCCACATCGTGGTAGATTCCCGTAGTATTGTACGGCGTTTATCGCGGTGTGACTTCGGCACATGGCCGAGGTCTATAGCTTCGAGTGCCTGCCTTTATGGGGTCCACTCGGTCAGAACGCGCTGTAACATTGTCCTGTGATACAGGTGTGGCCGTCGGTTTCGAGTAATTTGGGTTGTTAGACGTTAAAACAACGGTTTCCTCTCCCTTCTTTGACGATAGTTCGTCAGTAGTGGGGGTGGCTTCCTCAGAAGAGGCGGCAATTCCAAGATCATCGGCGGTCATCATCCTCGTCGGGAGCATCCCAAGGGGGTGTGGAGTGACGCTTCCAATTACTTGGTTCGTTACCAGATGCTGGGGGCGTTGGCCAAGATTGGGAACGAGTATCCGAAAAGGAGCGTCTGGGGTAACGTGAACAGTTCCGTTCGCCAGCGCGAGCTGGTATTTCTCGTATAACGAGGACAGAGGTTGAATAACCCGAAGACCGTGTTGACGGTTATTGACTTGCACCCAGACTTGGGACTCAGGCGGTATAGAAACCGAGGCTGCGACTCGAAGTTCGATGGACTCGCGAGACGCGGGCGGTGGATCCTGCGCAGCAGGTAGTGGGACTTGCTTTTGCGAAGCCGCTTCAGCGGGCGACGGACGATCGGGACTGACGATCCGTCGTCGAGTTCCACAAGCCTAAGGCGGGGCCTGATTGCATCGAGAAATCTGTCGCAGTAATCACACCCCAGTATGACTGGAGCGGCCAATGACCGACAAACAATAAAGTCGAGCTTCACCACGGAGGTGCCCAACCGCACGACTAAGTCGACGGTACCCACCGTTTTAAACGGATTGTTATTCGCACCTGCGACGTCGGGAACCGTTTCGGAACGGATAGGAGACCGCACCTGTGGGGTTAGCAATGATTCCACGATGAAGTTGGGGCCTGCACCTGTGTCCAGGACTGTTGGAAATCTCACCATAAAATAGGTGTCAAGGCCAAGGTCGGCGTAAACCTTGTAGTTGCGCTTGGCCATGACCAAGACTCTATCCGGGATCCGGGGGTTTTCACTCCGTATCCACGGGCGACGCAGCACAGAAAGGTTTGCAGAGTCCGCGTCTGCGGTGTCCTTCCTTTGAAAGGATTTTCACCGGGGAGCGAGGCGGCGACGCCTCGTGCGTCAACAGCCTCATCTATGAGGACGCCTCTCCCAAAGGGGAGACTTTCTCAGTTAGTTTTCCTGGGAGGTTCTCGCCGTAGGCGGTAGTCCAGTATCCTCGACCACGAGAGCTTCGTTCCGGGGGCCGGGGTTTTTATCCGCATAAGCGGTGGTTGCGTCGGACGTTTGCGTGACTTCCCGATTCGGGTGAATTGAAGCTAACCACGCACGCAGGATATGTGGCAAGGCATGCGAGAAGTCCGTTATAGCACGGAGGTAGGAAGCCGTCGGAACGGAACGCTTCTCCTCTGGAGTGAGGGCCTCGTAATTTGCCACCACCTTGGCCATATCCTTCAGTGAGCAAAGACACTGAGGGGATGTATGGCCATGGGTATAGCAAAATTGGCAAATTAGAGCCAACACGGTGACGAGCCGGTTAATATCCCGAGCATCGGAGAAGCGTACCGCCGGGCGGGTGTCATTCCATCCAGGCCGTTGATAACTGGATCGGCCGTTCATAAACGGGACTCGTGGCGGCTGAACGCGATTGTTCCCCACGTACAATACGGGGTTGTGTTGCGCCGTTTCGAACGTGTCCTCCGTCGTTGAAGGTAAGTCCGTGGTTGGAATAGACACACCATCTCCCTGTGCAAAATGCACGGTGTCGTATCCCTGTTGGGGGGTTCTATCAGCAAAGAGCGAGGGCGGTGAGGAGTCACTCTCCAGCAACAACGCCTTGGCAGGCCTAGACCGAGGATTCGGCGTTCTTACACGAAGTGCTTCCCCTTCCGCTTGAGCTTGTTGAACAAGCTCGAGGTAGGTGATCCTCTGCTTGTCCTCGCGGTAAGGAGTGACAAAACTCCGGATTGCCGGGTCAAGGCCATCGATGAAAATGGTATAACGTTCCTCTGCGGGGTATACATTCCCACAACGGTGGAAGGCCTTGTTAAGGCGCACCGAGTAATCGGTTTCAATCTCGCCTGAGCGCTGACGAGTATCTCAAAAAGTGAGGATTGCCTCCTGAATGGCGGTATTGGTGGCATAGGAGCGCAATAAATAATGCATCGCCTCCGGCCAGCAGGTTGCTCCTCCCTCTGCGGCACGAGATGATCCTCTGACAGAGGTGTACTGGTCCTCTGCCACTCCCCGTAAGAAATACGGTTATGCCAAATAGGCTTGTCCCTCATTCATTCCGAGGATATCGGCTTCCGCTACAAAGCGGGAAAGAAAGTCCAACACCATAATTGGGTCTTTTCCAGTAAAATACTGGTTACGCAGTGAGAGTTGCATACGTTTTATGCACTCTTTCACCTTCCCCGTGCCACGGGGTGTACGTCCTAAAGAGAAATCTTCGAGCCGGTAGAACCGGTAGGACAATAGGTTCCGATACAACGGGTTCGTCGGTTTTAATTCCCTGAGGCCAGGGTGCCTTTTCCCCTTGCTGCGGGTCCGAGTCCCACCTTTGTAGTGCACGCCCTTCTCAAGGGGGGGGGGATTCCAGGCACTGGTTCATAATTTCCGATACATCGGGGATGGCACTTACTACACTGTTATGAACAGGAGCAATGCAGCGACAGTGGGCATACACGTGGTGCACGGCATAGCCGGAATGCGCCGTGGCAACGGCTCGCTCACGTGTCACACGGGTGGTGGTACTGTAGTGGATACATGGTTAGAAATATTTTATTTATTTATTTATTTAGTTATTACACTGGGTAGTCTACTGTACTTAGTGCAGCGGCAACCGCCGCTGCACCTCAGTAAACTTCCCCAACAAGGGTGTTCCTGCTTAGAATCTTCCCGAAGAAGGGTGTCTAACCAAGGACTTGGCTCCGAACATTCACGCCTTCGGCGGTACTCGACTCCACCACGGAGAGGTATCCCGTTGCATACGGTTTGTTCGACCCCCTTGCTCGCTTAACAGAACCCATTTCTGGGATACCAGTCTACTCACAGTTGTGGCTTCGCCGTGTATATGGTTTCACCCGGCCCTGCGGATATCCATCGAGTCCCTCTTGTGACTCGCCCCCTTTTCCCTCACTTCCCTATTCCTTTTCCTTTTCCTTTTCCCCATTTTGGGTAGCCCCCGCTATCCGCGGCTCACACTGACTCATTGTCGTGTGCGCCACCGTTTGGACTCGTGCCTCCTACTTGGAGCAATACACCGTGTAGACGGAGCTTCTCTGGTTTGCCAGCTACCCCTTCCTCCGCAAGTCGTGAAGGCTGACCTCGGCTTACAACCGACCTAGTCGTGTCATCCCTGGAAGGGCTCTGCTACTGCGTTCACCTCGTGAGAGGAAGATCCCGAACTTCTTCGTGGTGTTCTCCCGTCGCCGGGCATTGCACCACAAAGTGGTCTCCCGACCTAGAAGTTTTAACCACTATCGTGTGTTGTTTCCTCTTTCGAGGCCTTTATCCAGAAGTTTCGGTTCTTTCCGTGTGGGCGGGTCATTATGTCGAGGAAGCCCTCGGATGCCGAACCTGTAACCACTCGCATTCGCTCCCGCGACAGCGCTGTTCCCGGTGACCGGGTTGCTTCGAGAATCCCAATTCGGGCTGGCTCTACTCTTGCAACCAAGGCCCCACCTCGTCCTCCGAGTCGTCAACCGGAAGACCGGAATATTCCGCCAACCCTGTTGGACAACCTGTCTCCAGGTGCTGGATCGTCTACGGCTGTTCCCGCTGTACCGGTTCAATCCCCGACACCCGGGCAGGCTGACAACTCCCAGGTATCCCACCTGGAAGAGCAGCTTCGCGCCTTGCGCGCTGCTCACAACACCCTTGTGGGGGGTTTACCTCTCTCCGAGGCGTAGTTGAGGCTCATCCTGTGAAGGATATAGCCGAGGACCTCCGCATTCTCCGGTTAGACGCCAACAAATTGTTGGAGTGCTTTGGTAGCCCTGCAGCCTTCGTGGAAGGAGTTGAAGACCGATTCAATCGGGTACGGAACCGTCTGGAGACGTTGGAGCGAACCATTCACGTGGTACAGCCCCGTCCGGCGGAGCCGGTCATTGCCTCTCAGCGCGATGAGCGCAAGGGAGATCGAAAGCGCCGCAAAAAGGGGAAGTCGAAACCGAAGTATGGAACTGATTCGGACACGTCGACATCTTCGGATTCTGCACCGAGCCACTCGGATCCCTCCGATTCCTCGGATTCTGAACCTGAAGGTGATCGCCGAGGGCGTTCTTCCCGCTCCAAGCGGTCTGATACCACCGCTGGTGGGATTCGCTCCCGTTCGAAGGGTAGAAGACATTCCGGTCTCAAGGAGTTGAAGCCAACCAACAACTTGTACCGGAAGCTTCTATCGTACCGATACTATCGGCTGGAAGACTCCTCACTGGAGCGTACCCCCCGTGGAACGAGTAGAGTGAAAGACTGTATCAAACGGATGCAACTTTCACTCCGCAACCAGTACTTTACTGGAGAAGACCCCATTTTGGTTCTGGATTTCCTCGCACGCTACGTGGCGGAAGCCGATATTCTCGGAATGAACGAAGGCCAGGCCTACATTGCGCTGCCGTATTTCTTACGGGGAATCGCCGAGGACCAGTACAAGTCTGTGCGAGGGTCCTCGCGAGCCTCCGAAGGAGGAGTCACCTGCTGGCCTGAAGCAGTTCAATATTTGTTGCGCTCATACGCCACAAATACCGCCATTCAGTCGGCAATCCTCGCATTGCGAGATACTCGTCAACGCTCAGGTGAGCTCGAAACCGAATACTCGGTACGCCTGAATAAGGCTTTCCACCGTTGTGGTAATATCTACCCCGCTGGGGAGCGTTGCACGATGTTCATCGATGGACTTGATCCGGCTATCAAGAGCCTCGTCGCCCGTCACCGGGAGGAGAAACGGAAGCTCACCTATCTCGAGATCGTACAGTTTGCTCGAGCTGAGGGTGATGCACTCCGCGCCCGTGCTCCTGCTGCCAGGTCTAAAGCCGCGAAAGCGTTGATGTTGGAGAATAACTCCCCTTCTCTCTCGCTTATAGCGGACGACGCCCCTAAACAGGGATACGATAACGTTCAGGTTATGCAAGCCGACGGTCTGTCGGTTCCGACCACGGAATTGCCGTCGACGACGGGGTCCACCCGTGAAACGTCTCAGGGTGACACGGTTTTATACGTAGGTAACAACCGCATGCAGGCACCTCGAGTTCCGTTTGCAAACGGCTTCACCCGTAATCAACGGCCTGGTTGGATTGACAACCGCAATGCGGGAAGGTTTGCTGATACTCGGAATGCAGAGCCGCGAAGCGGAGCAGTGCCTGTCATTTGCCATTTGTGCTATACGCACGGGCACACCTCACCACAGTGCCTCCTCTAATTGAGGGAGATGGCAAAAGTAGTCTCCAACTACGAGGCGCTCACTCCATTGGAGAAGAATTCCGTCCCGATGACGTCGTATCTCCGTGCGAAGACAGATTTTCCGAATGCTTTGGCTCAAACACCGCTTGCGCGGACTGTTCCGGCTTATCGGGGTAACGCTCGATCACTCGGCGATGCGGCCAACACCGTGAGAACGGAAGCTCCTGTTCAACGGGCGTCAGCTCTCGTTGTCGAGGAACCGGGGCAGCACCCCGTATCTACCCCTTCACAGGGAAACTAATCGAGGGAGTCTCCCCTTTGGGAGAGGCGTCCTCAGAGTTGAGGTTGACGACGCCCGAGGCGCCGCCGCCTCGCTCCCCGGTGAAAATCCTGACAAAGGAGGACACCGCTGACGCGGATTCGAAGCACCTTGGTGTTTTGCGTCGACCGTGAATACGGGTAAGAAACAACCGGATCCCGGATAGAATCATGGTTATGGTCAAGCGCAACTACAAGGTTTACGCTGACCTTGGCCTGAGCCACCAGTTTATGGTGAGATATCTTTCAGTCCTGGACACAGGTGCTGGCCCGAGCTTCGTCAACGGGTCGATTTTACCCCCGCTCTTGCGGTCTCGCATCCGTTCTACAACGGTTCCGGACGTCGCTGATGCGAATAACAATCCGTTGAAAACGGTGGGTGTCATCGACTTGGTCGTACGCTTGGGCACTTTCGTGGTGAAGCTCGACTTTATTGTTTGTCGGTCGTTGGCTGCGCCAGTTATACTGGGATGTGATTATTGCGACCGATTCATCGAGGCAATCCGGCCACGCCGGAGAACAGTAGAACTAGAGGATGGAACCACGGTTCCTATTGTTCGCCGACCGCTGAAGCGGGCATGGCAGAAGCAAGTTCCGCTACCTGCCGCGCAGGAACCACCCCCCGCTGCACGGAAGTCTACGAAGCTCCGCGTTGCGGCATCGGTTTCTATTCCCCCTGAGACTCAGGTAATGGTGCAGGTCAATTCCCGTCAACACGGTGTTCGGATTGTGCAACCCCTTGCCTCGTTGTACGAGAAGTATCAACTTGCCGTTGCAAACGGAATTGTCAATGTGACTCCGGATGTCCCGTTCCGGTTGCTTGTCGCCAATCTTGGCACAAAACCCCAGTATCTGGTGAAGAACCAAGTGATTGGATCAGTTACGCCGCACCCGCTGGCCATGCTTCCTACGAAGACTACCGCTGCCGATGTCCTCGGAATTGTTGCCTCCGCAGAGGATTCGAACTCCGACGTCGTCGTGTCTAAGGAGGGGGAGGAGGCTACCGCGGCAGCGGACAATTCGCCGAGCACCTCGGAATCAACGCCTGAAACAGGAACGCACGTGCCCACGAGCTACGATAGAATCGATCCTATCAAGGCTCTGGAGGACCTTGACTTCGTTCATGTACCGGAGTCACACCGTCAACGTCTGCGAGACATGTTACGAGAGTTTACCACTATGTGGGATGGCTCCCTTGGGGAGATTAATGCAACCGAACATCGGATTGACGTGTTGCTGAATACGCGAACCGTCGCGCAACCCCCATACAGGGCAGGACCGAAGGCTCGGGAAGAAGAACAGTTCCAAGTGGAGAAGATGCTCCGAGCTGGAGTTATCGAACCGGCTCAGTCGCCGTGGGCATCTCCAGTGGTACTGGCCTTAAAGAGCGATGGAACCTGGCGGTTCTGTATCGACTATCGCCGGCTCAATGCCGTGACGGTACGGGACACGTATCCTATCCCTCGTATGGACGAGTGTATTGACTCCCTGGGGAGCGCCACTGTGTTCACAGCATTGGACGCCAATTGGGGATATTGGCAAGTCCCTGTTCGGGAGGAGGACCGCGACAAAACGGCTTTCGTCTGCCATGCAGGATCGTACCGCTTTAAGCGGATGCCGTTCGGTTTAACCAACGCACCCGCCACCTTTCAGCGGGCCATCGACATTTTGATGAGCCGCTTTAAGTGGCGGACCTGTTTGGTCTACCTGGATGACATTATCATCTTCTCGAACAACATGGATGACCATCTAGACCACTTCCGAGACGTGTTGACCGTGCTGCGTGACGCAGGAATTACCCTCAACCTGAGGAAGTGCGAGTTTTTCACTGACACCATCAAGTATCTTGGGCACATAATCCGTCCAGGACGGTTGTCAATCGAAGACGTTCGAGTCAAGTACCTCGCGGAGGCGAAGGAACCCCGTACTCAAACGGAACTGCGCCCCTTTTTAGGGCTGGTCAACGTCTACAGACGGTTTATCCCGAACTTTTCGGACGTTGCAGTTCCTCTCAACGCGCTCTTGCGGAAGGGACAACCACCTAAACTGGACCCCCTTACCTCCCCTCAAAGGGTTGCTTTCAACTCCTTGAAGGAGGCTGTCATTTCAGCACCAATCTTGGCGTTGCCCAAACCGGGACTACCATACTCCGTGGACACGGATGCGAGCGGCCATCAGGTCAACTTGGTCAGCGGGAAATTGCATGTCTTGGGTGACTCATTGTCACGAATCCCCGATCGTGCGGTGCTCCAACAGATACAGTGTGTGACCCCATCTTTTTCGGAGCTCGAAGAAGTCATTTCCGAGTATGAAAAGGATCAATTCTTTGGACGAATAGTTGCAGCTATTGCCGGCAAGTGGCCTGAGGACGCTAAGCTACGCAAACGACTGGAACTCATGTTGCCCTCGTTTTCGAAGGATGGCTTGCGCCTACTGTATAAGGGAAAGCTTTGTGTGCCCTCTCATTGTCATCGCAAAGTCCTGGAGCTGGCTCATGACTCAAGGATAGGAGGCCATTTTGCATTCTCCAAGACACTTGCGAGATTGGCTGAATTTCATTGGAAACACCAGGCCAAGGATGTGAAGCGATATTGTGCTGGTTGTGGCATTTGTCAGCAACAGAAAGACTATTCGGGACAGATGTTGAATGATCCTACACCTCTCCCAGTCCCGACGCGACGATGGGGAATGCTTGCCACAGACTTTATTGTCAAACTGCCAAAGACAGATCGTGGATTTGATGCCATTGCTACGTGGGTCGACAGATTGTCAAGAAGAGTGAGATTTGTTGCATGTAAGGAATCTGACAAAGCATCGGACGTTGCAAACGCTTTCTTTACTGACATCTTTCCACATCATGGACTCCCTGATTCTATTATTTCTGATCGTGACCCAAGGTTCATCTCTTCCTTTTGGCAGGAGCTTATGGGGCTTTGCGGCGTGAATACACGCATGTCTTCGGCTCGTCATCCTCTAACGGATGGATCATCCGAAGTGATGAATCGCATGGTTGAAAACTGTATACGATGCTTCTGCTCGTTTGAGCAAACTGATTGGGACCTACTGCTACCTAGTGCCGAGTTTGCTTACAACTCTTCCGTTTCTGAGGATATTGGACTGTCGCCTTTTGAAGTCGATCTAGGGTGGAAGCCAAAAGGGCCGCTTGACTCCTTATTTCAGACTACGCCATCGCTTGAGTCGTTGTCAGACTTCCGAGACCGCCTCCAAGCTGTGGCCAACGATGCTACATATGCTCATGAGCTAGCAAAGGCGCGCCAAACAGCCGAAGCCAGTGTGCACTTCAAGAAGCCAACGTATAAGGTGGGAGATAAGGTTTGGGTCCCGCAAAAGCTGTTTCGTGACTCATACTCTAAAGCACAGGACTCATCTAAGCTTTCGGTGCGACGGTTTGGGCCTTTTCGAATTGTGGAGCTGGTTGGGAAGAATGCAGTACGGTTGTAGTTTCCCACTAACATTCGTACGTACCCGGTGGTTCATGTTTTTCAGACAAAGCCACATCAGGAGCAGCCGGCCAGTATTGGGCAGTCGCCTCGTCAGACCCCCTCTCCAATTTGTCAGTCGTATGGAAGCAATTTGTACAACGTAGATCGCATCTTGGCCCATCGCAAGCGAGGTAGAGGATACCAATGGCTCACACTGTTGGAAAATTCTCACACTCACGAGGCTCAGTGGCAACCGACGAGAGATTTTGTCGATGCCGACGGTACACTAACTAAGGCATTTCGCGACTACATTGTAGACAAAAATCTTCTTTCTCATTTGCATTGACGTGGACGTCAATGAAGATAGAGGGCAATGGTGCAACGATGTTTATTGGAATTGAAATTATCCTGCTTGTAATTGGACGTCAGGATAGACCAGGTGCACGATATTGTAATTGGGCAGCACAGAAGAAGCGTTGAAAGAAGCTTTGGGGAACGGCATATAAGCCGCTGTAGAATGATAGAAACATGAAACAGAAAGAACATCGACCTGTCAGAGAACAGAGCCTCTATATTCTACATCCCTTGTTGCAACTGTTGTGGTGCTGTGAGCTACAGATGGCAGTCACAGAGAGTCACGATAACACCTTTGGTGGTCTCCACACCGTGAACAGCCATGGCTCAATCGGCAACCACCTTCGTGTGGTTTTTGTTTGGTTCAGGGTTCAGACCTTGCGTTGTTAATTTTTGTGGATATTGTGTCATTCACCATTAAAGGACGCAAACCAAACATACCCTGGGGGCAAGTTTCAGACGTCTCGACGGTTTTCTTTAGGGCCGGGTGCCCGATTCACAAAACTCAGCACAGTCTTCCAAGAGCGGCGGGTTGCTCTGAGTAGCTGCCAAGCCTCATACATGAGCGGTTTATTCTATCCATGCCTTTGACAGAGTTGGAAGCAATCGTGGGGGATCAATAACCCTCTGTCGATGTGCGTTTGCTCTGGTTGGAGCATTAAACTACTGTGTAGTTCCCGTTTTAATTTTTGAGTATTCTTTCTTCACCTACATCAGGTTTTCCATGTGCTTTTTGAGCGTGATGCGACGGACGCAGGGGTTTACTCAACGACGCACGGAAAGCGAAGATGCGCTCAATCATTGATATGGATATCGCAGATGCGTTGTCGAAATCAAAATGAATGGAGTTGAGTAGTGAAAGGTTTTGTTGTACTGTACATGTATTTTGTAGATAGGGTCGCGTGTGCTGCTTATAAAGAGGTTTTCTTGTGCTGTGTTTTCAGTGTCGAAGGAGTCGTTAGTATTGGATATGCGGACATTTTCGCAGCGCACATGGTCATTGAAAGGGGAGAAGTCGCAGTGAAAAGTGAAATGTCTTCCTTCTTCGTCACTGTCCCCCGCACTTGCCAGGCTGTGCCAAGCGCGACTCAGGAGTTTATTTTAGCTCGTCATCGGAGCAGCGCGAGCTGCACGAGTTCATGTCAGCGTAAGTAGTTGAGCTTACGTCAGTCGTGCAGCAATTAGGACTCCGTTTTGGTGTATTAGAAATTAGAAATTTGTATTCATTTGCAGCATGGTGCGTGTTTCAAACAATCTTCTATACTGTGAGGTTCGCAGGGGCACGCATGTACAGAAGAAGAACAAGGTGCAGCGCCAAAGGGTGTGGCACGTCACAGCTTGTTTTTCAACCAAGAACGGGTACGAGGGACAGACAGAGCGATGCGGAACGGCGGAGAAGCTGTAGCTGACTAGGAGCAAAGCACGTCGGCGAAGGGAGGGCAGGAAGATAAGAGCAGTGCAGAACGGGGAGAGAGCGCCACGGAAACGAAGCTGGTGAAGCACGAGCGAAACGGAGAACGGCGGGGCGGTGCTTTTGGAGACTGCGTATCTGCAGAGTTCTTAGAGCAAGGCTGGCAGAGAGCTATATCCACAAAAAGAAAGCTAATTGAAGCAACTAATGGGCGCTTGGCATCGGTACCGCCGTTTTTCATTGCCCTTTGGGCGACGCGGCTGATTTTGTTCTTTCATTTCAGTGCGCGGGAAAAGCAACTCCAGATACCGGGAGTTGAGAGCGTGTAGTGAAATTGTAGTCGGCATTGATATTTGCATTGGCACTGGCAGTGAGAGTGGTTGAGCTACATTGGGGTGCAGCACGGGTGGCTGTTGTTACAAAAACTGCTGGCGGCTCGTACAGTAGTCGTGGAGGGTGCACCAGCGGGGTGTTACATGTTCTTAGAGCTAGCAATGCTACACTTTGATCTTTTGGTTGTCATGTCGAACTTGCTACAGCAGAACATGCAGCACTGGTATGTAGCGCTGCTCTTAGAGCATGCGCAACGGGGTGTGCCAATGGGCAAGACAGCAAACTGGCTTCCACGGCTGACGACCACTGTTGCCGAAAGCGTATTCACGACTATGGTTGGTGGACAGAATTGTGCGCTTTCTATAAAGAATAAAGGATGTCTACACGTGTGATTTTGGGTGGCGCGGAAAAAAAAAAAAGGCTCGCGATAGGGTAGACTGCCGAAGGTAGGGATACGTTTGGTAGCTACCTTTGGTACACCTGGGGTAAACGCCAGGCGACGGTCAACGAGACCTTTCTACTGGACCACATGTGAGATTTACTGCACGTGTACTGAGATAACAAAAACCACTTAGGCCAGAAGTCCGGTGTAAACCATGGCAGTGACCCTTATGACAGCGCACATCTACACCACATGTACAAACGGCAGCAGTCGCACCCGTTGGCCCACATCGCACGCTGCCTCCCTCACGCCATCCCTGTTGTTGTCGCCGCCATCTATTCTTCTCCCTCGCGCTCCTTTTCTCCCACATTACTACGCGGTGACAGCATGCAGTGCTCGTCGGGCAACAGTGCGATAAGCGCCTTATATTGAACACTTCGCGCAAGCGCAGCTCTCTCGCGTGCGCCCAAAACTTGCAGCGATCCCAACCCTTCTTGTAGCACGCCTCAACCCCCACAGGTGCGTCGATAGAAGTTATTACGCTTGGCAACTCCTCCAAATGACCAATCCAATGGGCGGACACCGCTTCTGTTGTGTTCTGTGCAGCTTGCGTTGTAACTCAAGATAGAGCCTGGCGGCGTCCCGTTACGTTTGTCTTGCGCGGCGCAAAGCGGTCCAGTAGTAAGCTGCAGGTCACTGTCTCCGCAATTGTCAGAAGGGCGCTGGTTGTTCAGGGTTAAACTCCACACGGCATGCAGTGCTATAGCTCTGTTTAAGACTCGCCAAACACATGGAGCTGCACTGTATTATGCCAACGTCACCCGCGTCAGACAGCGCGCTCCATGCAGCAGTGGTTGGGTGACATAACCTTATATTGCTAACCCTGAACTCGCCCCTATTCTGCAAGGACAGCAACTTACTGATAAGATTGTACAACGGTACCATTTACACGAGAAAGAAGATTGCACGTGTATCATCGTGTGACTCCAAAGTCATCACCTTCGTGTATAAAGCGCTTCCGCCTTCCCCGTGGCGCTCACCTGAGCGTCTCCAAAAATGATGTCGTTCAACAACTCTGTTGCGTCACAAAGCGCGCCCAACTGCACTTGTTCGCGCTTCTTCTGCTAAACATCAAGCACACCGGCCCGAAACCACCGCCGTCACTAACAGACAACCTCCCAAGCTCTCCGATGGACTACAAAAGTCGACCGGACCCGAACCCAAAACACCCTACGTCTAACATTCGTTATGTTTGCCACCCCAACCAACCTTCACCTCATGACCATCCTTCTCCTCCTCTTCCTCAACAGCTGGTACGGAGGCCGGCTCCTTCGCACCGTCTGTTCACCGTCTACCAACACCATGCCGCCGCCGACCGCGCCAACCGTCACACTCACGCCAACCAGTCAGCCCAGCCGCCCCTTATCCGCGCGCATCCGCATCACAATACGCACGTAGTATACCCACAACCTTCTCACCCTAATCGCATTCCCGCTCCACCGCCGCCGCCTTCTTCCGGCGCGCTTCCGTTTCCCGAACCGTCTCTGGTTGGCCGCTCTCGCCCACACGATGAGCCAATGAACCACACCCGGGCAGTGGCGCCATCGCAGCCTGGCGCCCTTGTAATACCATACGCGGCACAAATGCACATGATGCCCAAGCTGAACAACATGCATTCGCACTTGTCTCACCCCCAGCCTATGGCGCACGTGGCCCAAATGGGTGCGGTGCGTCCTTCCGCCGTAAGAGCGGGTCGCAACGCTCATGCAGCACACAGCGAGCGCTTTCTCGCAAGTATGAGCAAGGAACAATTTGTGGAGAACGCAAGTCGCGACCTGGATGAGTGCGCCAGGCGGAATGAAGGCAGGTTCGCACTTCCGGTTTACTCTGAGCCAGAGAGCGTGTTTTTCAGCGTGGTGAAACCGGAGATTCCCACCAAAGAATACCTCAAACGGCTTGTAACGTATACACACTGCAGCCCGGCGGCGTTCATAGTTATGCTCATCTACCTGGACCGTGTTGCACGCAATGAGCCTCGTCTAGTCGTGACGCTGTTCAACATGCATCGACTGCTTATCACGGCTTTGACTTTGGCTTGCAAGAATCTGGATGACCAGTGTTTTGCGAATGTACACTATGCGAAAGTGGGCGGTATCCCGACTGTTCGGGAGATGAATCGGCTGGAATTGCAGTTGCTCAAGTATCTGGATCGGAGGCTATTTGTGACGGAAGAGGATTACAAGGCGAAACTGAACCAACTAGCGGGGATGCAAGACCTCACAGGCGGATGCGACGGCAAAGGGCACGGTCCAATGAAAGGCGAGATGGAAGGGGGTTGCAAGAACTCACCAATGTGTATCGCGGACCAGATGTTCATTCACGGGGGAAGTGGAGCGAGTGGAATGAATACGAACGGGCGCAAGGGAACGATGGAAGATAGGGGTAATGTTCGTCGAGCAAAATGTGAGGTGATGACAGACAACGGGTACTACTCGGAGATGAACCACGGGGTTGGCCAACGCGAGGCGACGAAGACGACGCACGGCCGCGTGAGTGTGGCGTATGGTGGAGGACACGCGAATGGGGTTGGTGGAGTTGGTATGAGCGGCAATTACGGCGGAATGCTGATGGATGTTTGTCGGAAGGCGTTGTAGGAGCTGCGATTGGCGGTACGCCTTTATATGTCAGAGTGCGAACTGTCTTGAGGAGTATCCTACTTTTTTTTTGTTTTTCGCTTGGCATTTACGGGCGCAGGTCGGGGCCGGCGTGGTGTATCCCTCAAATGTTGTACCGTACGCCACGAGGGTACAAGGGTACGCCGTTTCATGTTATCAAGTTGTTGACGAAGCGCGTCAATTGCTGCGGACAACAAGTGTGCCCAAGGTTTTTGCGAAGGGTACCAACGGCAGATACCACAACCGAAGGAAAGAAGGTTAGTCTTTTTTCGGCATCGCGCACACTACATGACATGCGTCTTCGTGGCAAGCAGACATGCCATCTCGCCCACATCTTTGCCCGCCCGCGCTGAGGCGCACGTGGCGCACTACCGTTTACCCTTGTTAGCCGCCGCCAATCCCTCCCGCACGTCCACTGAACGTGATTAAATTATTATCTGGACGAAGACAGCCAATGCGCGCCCCGTACGCCGCGTGTGAGCCCCGCTTCCGCCGTTCTAGCTGACATGCACTCCGTATAGTTATGGAACGTTGGTTCGAAAATGTTGGGATAAGACAAATTTGTGTAAGGTGCATCAAGTTGAGATAAGGAGTGTGGTGAGGCAAGAGAAGGGACGGAATCCCGTCCCTTTTCTTGCCTCACCGCCTCTTTGTTGCAGCAGTCGTAATTCGACCCAGACGAGTAACGCCTGGGTTTCATAAAGCTTCTAACAGTACTCCAGATATTTTCCGTGGCTCTGATAGCACCTTTGCCTGCGCAGGTCAATTAAGCAGATCGCTAAAGAACGCAGATCGTCTAAAGGCGGCGGGCCCCCTGCATACAAACAACTGTTAGGCCTTTTGGAAGCCTTATGAGACATCACAAATGTTTCGTGAGTCCTTACTTGAGACACCTGCGTCATTTTGCAGTCAGATGCGTATATCTCATTCGCGCTCGCCGCACATGCTTCTCAGATGCTAATACTAGAGAGTGTGCGAATATGATGGCTAACCGTTTAGTTTTCCCTGTACCCTTCAATCATGCATAGTGACAAAATCGGGCACGTATATCTTTGGTACCTTCTACTAACGGCGTATGGAGGGTTGGAAGTCGGTTCGATGGAAGACATTCACGTGGCTCTCTCTGTACTTAACCTTCCTTGTGGATTGACGCATTCTTGGTGGACTTCGTTTTCGTTCTACCGTTTGGGCTTCACGTTTGACAACATCGAGTATCATACGTACATGTGGTCGTGTATGCTGGCAGCTTCTTGCTGCTGGCTTTATAGAGTAGCAATGTGTCGAGCTCATATCGATCCGACTGTGTATACGTGTTGTGGTCAAAATTCAATGAAGAAAAGGAATTTATCGATACAAAGGCTACTTGTTCAACGTGGAGTCCGTCCGAGGGCCTCACTTCGGTTGCTCGCAAGATCATCGACGTTTATCGCACGCAGCCGATGAGAATATAACTTTTAACTCAGTCCATGCTCTCACACCATCGGTCATGATGACGATATCATCTCTTTTGTTCATTTCCTAACCATTTTCTGCTTTAAGGTTGATTGGCTAAACTTCGGGCAACAGTTCGATAAACACGTTACTTCTAACAACTCGTGCAATTACCGGTCACTCGAAGGGAAATTGGTGCCTCGCCTGCGGCGCGGGACCTATTTTGCCACTTCCTGTGCCCCACAATCCGCACTGGTTCATCGATACAATTCATAATCACATTCATTTTGTGAGCCCTGACAACGCGGAAGGCGCGAGGGTGTGATTTACTTGGAGTTCGTCTGCTTATCACTGGTGCAGGCAGCCGTCGGCGGCTACTGTACTGTGCAGTCTGACACATTTTAAGTTTGTGTAAGAGCTCATCGAGCATATCTACGACTTGACCACGTGGTATGCTCAATGAGCCCGATAGTTTCCCAGAAAAAGAACAGTTTACAAGCTAGAACAAAAATAAGGTATAGAGCAGAATAATTTGGCGCTACACCTTATTTCTGTTCTTGTCTTTGAATGTATACCCCTTACAACTTAAAAGAACCCTAAAACACAACCCCCTACAACCGCTAGGCCAGAAGAGTTCAGAGGGGTTCAGATGACATACTCCCAAAAACATGTATGTATAGACTTTTCAGATAACATATCTATAAATATATAGTCTATTCTTTCATATTCCTTTTTTTTAGTTATGGAATCAAATGGTAATGCGGCGAACATCGCCGTCTTGTCAATCTTTCACACATGTATGTCCAGTTTCGACATAACTCTTACCTATGGTGAACACCACTCATATGCCTCTGCAGGTGGTGTTTTCTTGAAAATTCTCTTCCACAAATTTCACACCTAAATTTGTCTTTCGGTCTCGTCTCAGGGTGTATAATGCCCACATGGATTTCCAAACCATGTTTGGTAGTAAATGAGGAAAGACAGCGCGAACAGTCAAATTGCTCCGTGACTATTGTGTGCTTTTCGCGAATATGCCGTTGCAAAAGTCTTACCGTAGAATACGTCTTGTCACATTCGTCACAGTGACGATTTTGCAGTTCTCCGTGGTGGCTTTGCATGTGCATGGTCAGAGATTGTTTCGCCCTAAACTTCTCGCCGCAAACAGTACATGGTTTTTCCGCATGCTTTTCTAAATGGCGTTGGAATAATGCATGGTAAGATGTTTCGTAGGGACAGTGATCACAATTGTACCGTTTGTCACAGGACTGCAGGTGCTGTTCAGCGATTTTTCTCGTCTCAAATTGTCTCATGCACTTTCTACAGGTTTTATTCCGCTGTTTCTTAGTTTCACGTTCGTCTGTGGCATCAATATCAGAGGCTGGTCGCTTGCGGGAGACTGCAGGCAGTGCGCTGCCTGCTGTAGATGGACCTGCGGCACTCGATGGTTCACCTCCCTGAACAGGATCTGGCATTCTGTTTTCTGCCCGTGGTACTTCAGGTGTAGCAGCTGGCTCAGTGCCAGAGCTTCCTTGACTACTGAGCTCTTTCAAGCATTCGGCAGCTTCATACTTGTCGTGCCCTTCCTTTCTCCTTCGTTCCGTGCTGCTTGTCGAGTGATGGCTACTGGAATTGCTTTGTGACGACATTAACCTTGTAGGTTTAAATTTGTTTTTGGTGATGGTCTCTTTTGGTTTTGTTGGTGATAGTTATTCTGATAGTTTCTTAACTATTCTGATTGTTACAGGAAAGTCACATCCGCTTCCGTGCTCAATATTTTATGGAAGATATTGGGCTGCTGGAGAAGAAGGCTCCTTTCCGAAATACAGATTCCAGTCTGTACATGATTAAATCTTTCGTTGCATCGCATTACGAGTGCAATTTCTATTTCGTCGACTGGCAAGGATATAGGTTATTGACATAGAACTTAGAGTTTTTCTGCATATTCAATACAAAATCATAGAAACAATGCTGCTGGTGATGTTTAGACGCATCAGGAGAATCTCGTCTTGTGAATCAGCGTTCCTTTTTTCTTATATATATCCCGACCATGATGCGCGTTTGGAATTTTGAAACAAAATCAACCCTTTATTTCCTTCAGCTTGATTCACATCTTGCCTACCACAGAAAGACTAAAGCTCATCTCTCTCTCTCTTTTACAGGCACACTAGTCTAATTCCTACGTAGTGTAGACCGCTTCATGTGAAAGAAGCGTTCTCTCGCTAGGAAGACCAGCATACTTTCAGGCCACTTCTTGATGATATCGTTAACCGTCATTCCTTGCCTTTCTCGCATACTCGGCAGGCAGATACGACGAGACCTCGTTCTCAGTGGACATCTGAGAACAAAGTGGTCCACGTCGTTAAGCACTCCTGGTCGACAGGCGCACACGATTCTTCGCCTGAGCAGGTGCGAACCAAGTGGGTGCAACTGCGGGGTATGTCCCACTGCAAATTGCGCCAAAGTAACCTCGGCTTCTCTTCTTGTTACTACGTTTGCTAACTCCTCCGGAATGGACTGGATGATGCTTCGACAGTGTGCTTGGTTGCTAACTCTTTGCTTAACATCCCTGTAATCAATAGGCACCTGTAGATGCATTTCCTGTGGCAATTCCAAGGCTTCTTTGGCTAAACTGTCAACCAGATCATTGCGGTGCAAACCACAATGGCTAGGTACCCAAACCATGTCTATATTACACAAAGTGCCAATCTCATACAGTAAGATCGAAAGTTGCTGCACAGAAAAGGGCTGACCTCGTACCGCTCCTCGAACATTTTCCATCACACTCTGCGAATCTTTGACTACTCTGATGCGTCCAGTCCAACCAGCCCTTATCCTCGCTCGTACTGCCTGAAATGAATGGTATACTGCCAATGTTTCTGCGAAGAAAGAAGTCGTTCCTATTCCGGCTGGTTCCATTCCTATTTCAGGGGTCACGGAGGCATTCCACCAAATCGCAAAAGCACTTCCGCCCACCTCTGAGATGTTGAGTACTCGCCATTGCAGCTTATGCCCATCTGAATCTAGCAATTCTGTATTTTCTTCATCTATCTCGTAAGCCATGACAAATCCATCATCATATCTGATAACTACACTCGGTAGACGATTATGCTTCTCTCGAAAGTCTGATACTGTTCTTGCATGTGACGAAAATGTGTCTGGATAGTGAACTGCACCTGTGTACCATCCCTCGTCCCATTCTACTGCTGCGCGAATCGGTTTCGCGTCCTTAACCCATTTCGGTTTACCGACTGAGCCATCACTCCATATCTCGCAGTCCGCGGGCGTCAAAGTACTCAATGTTTGAAGCGCTTGGTGCCTCTGATATTCTAGAGAATCTTCTTTCTTGCAAGGCGTGTATGAAAAACTGATGCTTCCGGTATGGTATAATCCTCTCTCTCTTGGTAGGGGTGCTCTACGGAGTTACAAAACTCCACACTCCGCCAGCAATTGCTCCGCTGACTTCTTGAATGACGACCTCTTTTTACGTATACGCATTGAGGCTTCACTGTTGACCGCAAACGCCAGAGGTGTCGGATCACGTTCAGAGCATCTTTTCGCTTTTTCGTACAACTTTGCTGCTTGAGTAGCAGCAACTTCTTGAAGGGAGGGTAGATTCAGTAGGTTTCTCAGCTTTTGCACCGGTGAAGACTTCGCACAGCCTGTTTGAATTCTGGCTGCCTCATTTCGTGCTCTTTCCAATTCTCCTATGGCGCAATTAAGAGCGTTCGGTATGACTACACAGGCTGCGTATCTGGCTATGGGCTCGACGAAGCCCATTCTGAAAATGTTCATGGTCTCCCAATCAGCACCCCATGTGGTCCCCGTTAGACATCGCAGAATGCGCGATCTTGATCTATATCGTGCAGCTACTTTGTGGATATGGTGTTGGAATGTAAGGCGACTGTCCATGATGACTCCAAGAAACCTTGTGAAGCTTGACAGAAAGCTCATCTAGCCCATTAGAGCCGTAAAAGATTATGGAAGTTTACCGGAGTACGCACATACACCTAACGCTCTTGCTACGCCGTCGCCCGTTACTGTTCCCTACGTTTGCTACTTTCTCTGAAAGCCCTTAGCAGCTAGATTTGGGCTCGACGTACCAGAAGCTCTTCTCCAATGTCTGTGAAAGCTCACTTATACGCCATTGAGAAACTGACACATGTTCTTGTTATTAGCACCAATTAACAACATTAAAAACATCAATAACATACGAATCGGATTGGAGCCCACTTTACGAGTTCTGCTTTCCGAGTACCGCCGGCAAGTTTACATGCTGCGCAAAGAGAGTTGCAAAGAATTTCAGTTCAATGAGATATGAACAGTGTGTGACACACTATTAGGGAAACGGCCGTATCAAGCTTAATCTTCTTTCTTGTGCTGATCAAACAATCTGGTTTCGTATAGAGCAGAACCCTACGAAGAATTTCACAAGCTATTAATCTATAGATAGGATGAATTACTAGTCACGGAAGACACGAGTTCGTATCATTATTGCAGTCTCCATGAGTACATCGTCCTGCTTCTTCAAAAAAGCCCGTTCGTATGTACAGATTCATAACTCTCTTCAGTTTACGCGGGGATCCAGTCCATAGCCGTCGCTGCTCTGACCAGAATCAGCATCAAGCACCAGCTCTCCACCCCAAGGCTCCACCATATCGTAGTGTCCGCTCATTTCAAACTTGAAACCAGGCTTCACATATTGTCGAATATGGCCTTCTCCAGGACCACTCATCAACTGCTGTCCACTAGCATCTGTGTAAAAGGTTCCATTCACCGATCGCCCTCCAAAAATATCGCGCAATGGGAATATGCAATGATCCTCCCCAAATTGGAACTCTCGCATGTGCACAAGACGTGAGGATCCATCGTGTCTGATGAACTTGTCGGATCTCTCAAAGCCGAGGTTAACACTTTCGTCAGATCTCTCTGCGGAGACGACACCTGTTATAGGGTTTCGCATGTCCATGTTCAACATTCCCCGACGCCCACGCCCTGAACAGATCGGATTCGTGCTCCATTCTTCGTACCTTCCACGCAAGAGGTCATCATTGTACTCGTAAGACGGATTCAGATTGTCCACGTCAATCACATTTACCGAACGTTTATTCGAAGCCCAACCGTTTTCTCGAAGAGATTGTTGCATGGTTTCTTCCTCTTTGGTGATTCCGACGAAGCCACCACCCTTCTTCCTTGTGCCAATGAAGCCAAAGAAACCCTTGTGGGTCACTTCGGCAAGAACATCCTTTGTTTCAGCGTCTGCGACGACGAAAATAATTGAATGGGAACGAGTGTCTACCCTTCGAAGTGACGATGTCTGAGCATGAATGCAGAAACATACGTAGTAGTCCCCAGTCTTGAATACGGTACATTTGAAGCCCGCGTGTGACTCTTCTTCTCTCCCGTTTTTCCATGGTGTGTATCCAAATCTTGGAGCGTAGTTCATCAAATGAAGTGCAGATGATCCGTGCTCATGATCATAGGCGCTTCAACATCAGAAATAAGGAGTTAGTGAAATGTTCGAGGGCCTTTTTTGAGGAATGCCGACAAGTATATCACTCGAAAACATGAAACTTACCACCAATAACACGGATCCCACTGTGGATGCCATGTTGGCCACATTCTTCCCTTCACATCTGGATCAGATTCATCAGTTTCAGGAGTAACCCACAAAGCGTGTAGCTCGTCAGGACATCTCTTGTTGGGAAGAATTGAATCGACGACGCTTGAAGGAGATGTTGGTGCAAGCGAAGCAGAGCCATCGATTTCCGCAAGCATCACGTACCAACTCCCAACAGGCTTCACACCAGAAATGTTGTCTTTCACCCATGCTTGTGATGGCAGCGTTGCAGATTCGCCAGCGTTTCGCGAGAAAATGTACACATACTCCGGGAGCCACCTAGTAGCTCTCTGGTGAACACCAACCGTA
Organism: Gracilariopsis chorda; assembly: GCA_003194525.1. Lineage (NCBI taxonomy): Eukaryota > Rhodophyta > Florideophyceae > Gracilariales > Gracilariaceae > Gracilariopsis > Gracilariopsis chorda. Next base: position 172,217 of record NBIV01000100.1, read on the forward strand.
AACTCGTTTTCAAGTTCGTCTACTCGACGAGCCCATCCTTCACTGTCCCAATCTTTGAGAGTAGCTGGCGGAAAATCTCGATCGTAGGATACAGCTACAACAAGAAATACCTTGGCAGGACGATGAAGGTTCAGGCGAATAAAGTTATCCGTATTAGGTTGTTCGTAATTGGAAGCATAGAACCAGTCGAGACCTTCGTATACCGTGGAATTTTCGTTCGGAAGCGGAGCGAATCTATGACTCGTATACCGGGGATGATAGTCTGCATCCGTTCCGCGTCTGGCATTGATAGGCGTCCAAGATGAAACTAACACAGGATTGAAACCATCGGAGTATGCTGGATGGTCGTGACAGGTCAAGGGACCCGCTCGAACGAGACAGAGGAAGAGCAGCTGTAGCAAAACAATTTGAAAACATCCAATTTTTGTGAAGATCATGATCAATGAACTCCGATATAGCCCTCTTCACCTGCGCGATGTAGACTCGAAGACGGAAGCTTGTTCGGTTGGATTCAAGCTTTGGACGGCACTTAAAAGAATCCAACTTCGATGCTTGCCCCATTCTCCTGGGAATGTATGACATATGTGGTAGACTAAATGGCATGATGTTTGTATGAGATGTGTAAATGTGCTGCAAGGATTAAGATCCATGAGAAGAAGTTCCCATCGGCAGTTCATGCCGGTCAGTGCGGGTTATACCGAAAAGAAACAAGGCACATACGTCACCAACACCAATGGACGTAGCCATCTGGGAACGTAGAGAACGCACAACAACGATCAGTTCCACGTATTGAGGCTACACTGGAACTAGGAAGAATCTAAATCAAGTCCAAGCTTCTTTTGAATCATTCAGATATGTGAGACAGCCACGATGCATTAGAGTTTGGAGATAGCCTTATGCTTCAGGTGTCACGATCGATGCAATTCTCAACAATTCAAGTGTCGAGAACGCATAGAATTCAAGACTGAAGGGTTTGAAGTAAGAATATGGGAGATCCCAATCTGGAGGGATATCGGGGCTATCGGGGCTATCGGGGATACCCAGTATGCTATTAATGAGCCTGTTGAGTCACGATGAAGGACCGCGGTTTGCCCTGTTGCACTTCAAGCCGAAACAAATGGTCAAAGTAAATTACCAGATTGGCCGATGTCAGCAGCTGCCCTCATCAACCAGGATATACCTTAATCTAAGGGAAAGCTTTGTGGAACTCAGGAATCACGGGCGTTTGCAAATCTCACCAAAAATATGACCATTCTCGATCTGGAGTAAGCGAGATCTGGCTCAAAATATAAGTTTTCGAGCAGCACATAGATGCATGGAATCAAATGGTTTGGTTCCAAGTTGAATTCAACGGTTGCACTCCGAGGCACCAAACATAAGTAATCATTGATGCATCCCCTTCCCTAAACCGTACGTGCTTGATCTGAAAATATGCTAGGCTTGCGTCCCTTTTCGCTACGTTGAAGCTTGAAACCGGGCTCCAAGCCTTAGGCCTTTTCTACACATACAATGGACAGCAATCTATCTTGTCAATTGTTCACGATTTTATGGTCGCTTTTGAGCGACCCCACAGAAGAGACACTTCAAAATCGTTCTATCAGATTTGTTTTTAATTCATCGCTTAGTAAACAAGAATTGTTTTTAGTTCTTTTCCTGGTGCAGTGCCAAAAAGGCATGTCCATGTCCATATGTAGAAAGGGGGCCTTATATTACCTGCCCAGTGAACATCGAATACTGTGATTCACTGCTACTGTACGTAGTTCATAAGTGTAGACCGCAAAGCCGTGCAGTGGTCATGTGATGTTTATTGTAAACCATGTCACAGTAGGTGTCACGAATCCAACAAGTCAAAAACCTAAGAGATCAACCTCTCCATTAACCTTATAAACTAAAATCCAGTATTCTCTGTAAATTGAACAGTAGCATTTATCCCGGTTTTCAGTATTAAAAATGGTCAAGCATATGACTACCCAAAAACTCTCTAACAACCTATTTTCATAGTATGACCTTTGTTACACTTTGCAACTTGCCCTCCTGTTTCTTGGCGAGTTACTCTTTTCCTATTTTTCATTCACTGCTTATCATTCTATCGTTTCTCGGATAAACTAATTACGGATAATATGCCTTTTCAACATCAGCGAATCAATCATTCACAATACTGTATCATATGTCTTGAAAAGCTGGAACGAGAAGTTACTGAGCTGCATTGCAACCATGTGTACCAAATTAAGTTTTTTGAGCCAGTATACAAACCACCACTCATTTTTACTATTGAAACGGATTGAAATTGTGATCAAATAATAGTTCAAAACATTCTGCTGCCACTTAAATGTCCCGCTCTCAGAATTCCTATTGATAATGAAAATTAGAAAGCAGAACTACACCTGAAATTGTTGAGTTAGCAGGATTGAAAACGTGTATTTGAGCGTCGCAAAAAAGTGCATAAAGCGACGTATATGAGAGATCGATGTTCAAGAGATGTAGAAGTGAAGAAATGTCAAAGGCTATGCTCATCAACGAAAATAAAAGTTCTGAAGTGCCATCATAGCCTTCCAAAGAGATGATTCCACAATTTCTTCAATATCCTGATAACATCGCCGCAATGCATATTACAGATGCTTGCTTTAATAATGATGTTGAAAAGTACCAGCTCAATTTGATGGATTTTGATTCATGCATTGTTGCAAAAAGTTTACCTCTAGATATGGAGAATTCAGATTTTGAAAAGCGGACAATGAAAGAAGAGGTGATATCATAAATCTGCTTTAAGAAAGAAGGATAACCCCGAAGATGAAGCTGTGGTACAACCGATTGGGTGTCCAGTACTAGCAGGGTAGTCCATTTGGAAAACATTTGGTTGAAGGGCGACGAGCGCTAGAGATGAAGGCTAGAAGTTTGGTAACCGAATGTGTGTGGGGGAATCAGACTACAAATGTACATCAGAATGGTGCACTGATCTCATATGAGGTCAGCGCAAAGGCACTCAAAATTAAAAAAAAAAATTGAACTCTTATCCGCATTGCCCCACATCTCAAATTTGGAACTTGAAACATGGCCAACCAGGTGGTCTTTTGACTATAAGATCTGTACATGGGGCCATTGTGTACGAATATTGTTCACGATAGTGCTTGATGTGACAGCGACGACTGTTGGTTATGTGTTGTGAACATTGTTCAGCGCTGCTGGCGTATAGGACATGATGAGAAGATCAAAGTGAAAAAGTTTTTGGAAAAGTTTTAAATTTTTGATAAAGTTTTAGAGTAATTAAAATTGACCTCATATGAGGTCGCTGGTCAGATAGACACTAGGGGCGCAAGGTAATCAGGAGGGCTTACTGTAACCAATTGGTAGGGTTGCGCTGCACCAACCTTAAGGGGAAGCGAGGCTCAATTTCAGGTGCATTAGGCTACGTGGCATACGTTGGGGCCGGCTTTAGTGGCATGGCCCCACACCACAGTAGCTGGGTGTCACTACCTATCTAAAATAATTAAATAAATTAGAAAACTAATTAGTTAGCCACTCTGACCCACGTGCCACACTAACTAATTGGTCCAGAGCGCGTTGCACTGCCTGCGTGGTTCGATTTCACTGTATTACAAAAGCCACGCAGCGAGATAAAGTTCTCCAAAAACGGAACAGAATAAGCATTGTGCTGCCGAAAAGAAAAGTTATCCACCTCGCTTTCAGACCCTGCTACCTCTCTGTTCAGAATGTAAAACTATCAGGCAACATGTCTCGTGGCACGTCCAGTACAATATTACATCAAAGGCGAACAACAATTGGGATATAACTGCATTGTTGCTTTTTGCAGTCTATGATTGACTGCATATAGTGGGCACTGTAGCTGTGTCTAGCTTTGCGGCTTCTCCACTGTCTCTTCCTTCCCGTCATGCTGGTGAAGGCAGATCAGCGAGGTCATTTATTTGGTGCCTCCAGTCGGGACGAGAGGACTGTAAACCACGTCCCAACTGGTGGCCAGCGTGTCTCCATTCACACCATCCCTCGCAAGCAAGTCATTCGGCGCAGATTGCGACTAATCTACTCTATGATTATGAAGCATAGTAACCACCATTAAAAACCTTTACCACAGCAAAACCTTATAGGAAAAACCTGCAGTCTAGGAAAAGGTATGATACTCTTATTACATCCAATACTAATCACCATGAAATATAAGAATCTACTTTCAAAACAAAACTTGGTAGTATAGAAGCAAGGTTAGTTAGAAATCAACATATTCAGATAATAATTACAAGTAGCAATACTACTTTGTCAAGCCACAAAGTAATGTCAGTCTTATGAGCTTGTCAAAGACAACAGGCTTAGTAATTATGTCGGCAGCTTGCACAGCAGTCCTTATTGACTTCACGTCAATTATCTTGGTCTCCAGCAGCTCTTTTATGTAGTGATGTTTTAGAGCAATATGCTTGTTCCTTTCCGAGACCTTCGGACTCTTCACGATCGACAAAGCAGTCGAACTGTCCGTTGCTATGGATATAGGGTACATGTGAGGTTCATCCTCCGGGACTGATTCGTTGCGTAGTTCCCAGAATATTCTACGCCACCACATTAGTGCTTTTCCACAATATGACAGTGCAATGTACTCCGCCTCTCCAGACAACAGAGCAACAAAAGTTTGCTTCTTGGTCGTCCATATTACAGGTGCTTCGTTCAACTTTATTAATAATCCTGTCGTAGACTTTCTCGTCTCACGACAACCGGCCCAATCTGAGTCACAGTATGCCTCCATTGGTGCTGTGTTATTAGCGGGAAAGAACAAGCAAAGACCCTTTGTACCCTTCAAGTATCTCAGTACTCTTTTTGCATGCCCAACATACCTCATGCATGGATCATGGACCTGCCTTGCCAGCATTCATGCGGCAAACATGATGTCTGGCCTCGATGAGATGGCTATGTACATCAAACTTCCTACCAGTTTCCGGTAGCGGTCATGTACGCCTGATGGAATACGCCGTTCGTCCTCTCGACGAGCTGTGATGTCGCGTTGTGACGGCAATGGAGTCCGAACAACGTTGGAGTTAACCAGACCATTTTCCAGCAGTATCTTGTCAATATACCTGCTCTGTTGTACCTTTATTCCGTTCTTGTCCCTCGTTATGTCAAATCCAACGAAACGTTTCGCCTCTCCAAGTACCTTAACCTTAAAGAGGTTCTGCATCTTTGTCTTGAAGTCTTCCAGAAGAGACCGGGAGTTACAAGATGTCAGTAAGTCATCAACGACCACTACGATGGCCAAGGTTCCGCTGTTGGACTTGTATATATATAGTCGGCTATCGGTGCTCGACTGCTTGAATCCCAAGCGCAATAGCTCATTGTGCATGAGAGATCCCCATATTTGACCGGCTTGTTTTGCGCCGTATATTGACTTTAGAAGCAAGCATACCTTTCCAGGAACAAATGAGGATCCAGATGCGTTTTGGGGTTGTTCCATGATTAGAGGCTCGTCTAGATCACCGTACAGGTATGCATTGCTAATATCCATAATCTCTAGTATCAGGCCCTGAGCTGCGGCCTTTGCCAACAAAAGACGAATGGTTTCAAGACGGGCAACCGGGGCGTACAAGTTGTCTGGGTCGTAATCCAAGTACGGGCGTTGCAGGTCGCCCCGTGCTAAGCAAAGCGCTTTTGGAAGGATACGCGGAGGGTCGGGGCTTAATAATTTTGCTAAGAACCTCCATAAGAATGGCAATGGTTTCATGCCAGGTTCTCTATCGATCAGCTTCCAAGTTCCTCTTTCCAACAACGCATCGTACTCTCTGTCGATTGCTTCTGCCCATCCTGGCATCACTCTGGCTTCTTCAAAGCTCTTGGGGACTCTGCCATCATCCCCGAGGTCTTTGGAGCGTGAGTGTGCGATAAGGCAATGAGCAAGAGAAGCGTCTAGATGGTCTTCATCATCTTCACCCATAATTTTCTCGGCTTCGTATCGTCTGAGAGACGAGAAGTCCATAAGGTCTTTGATTGAAGGGAGGGACTCCTTGGTAACCTTGAAATCTGCCTCGCGGCACTTTATTACCTTTCCCATGGATGGGATGTATATTCTATACAGTGTCCGCGGGCTTTGCATCCCCACGAAGTGTCCAAGAGTAGCGCGTGGTAGGATCTTCTTATTTTTGACGGTTTCAAGCCTATATATGAGCGCATGGCCTTCTTGCCCGAACTTCCGTAAGTTTGTGAAGTCCGGTTTTTGTCCGAACCATAAGGTGTAAGGAACCTTCATTCCTGCTCGATGATTTGGTAGGCGATTTTTCAAGTAGTTTGCGTGTGAAATGGCTTCTTCCAATAGCTCATGCGGTAGCTTGGAGGCGAACAGGAATGTTCTAGCCATCTTCCACAAGTCTTGGATGACTTTCTCTGCTACAAAGTTCGATTGGTGTGCGTACGGTGGGGTGAACTCCAATACTATGCCATTTTCCATCGCGTATGAGACGAAATCGTCTGACCTATTCTCACCCGCTCCGTCAAGGCGAACGCGGTACATTAGGTTGGGAGGTAGTTCGGTTTCCACGCGAGCATTGTACCAGCGGACAGATTGAAAGAATTGTTTCTTCTTACTTAGAAAGTATATTGAACTTGCCCTTGTGTTGTCGTCAATGAGGACTTGCATATACTTCGATCCTTGTAAAGAGGTCGGGGTTATTGGTCCAGTGAGGTCGGTGTGCGTTAACTCCAAAGGTCTCTGCACTACCGAGTTTGATTGCTGAAGTGGAGCACGTTTGATGCCGGCGTCAATGTACGGAGTGCATATGACGTTGTTGACTTCGTCTGGGAAGAGTTTAGATACCCCTTGACACAAATCAATGCATGTCAAGAGTTTCTCTTTTCCAGGGTGTCCGAGTTTCTCGTGCCAATCCTTGGCTCTGTTGTCAGGTGCATGTGTTGCAGCTTGTACCTGTGGTGGTGATACGGGGTTCGGTAGGGGATAGAGTCCGTCCTTCGGGGTGGAGTGTTGTATGACTTGGCCCGTTGTGCAGTCTTTAATTACGAATCCGTTTGAGTATTGCACCTCGACGTAATTCACCAGGACAGATAAGGATACCAAGTTAGAGTCGAAGGTTGGGGTACGTTTGGCCGGTAACATGAGTCCAGTTCCAAAGGGTAGCTTTATTTTTCTGCAACCTACGATCTCTGACTGGTGGTCGCAAGTGTTTACTGTTTGCAGAGGTGTTTGGTGATATTCCCAGAACAACGATTTGTCCTTGATGAAAACATGACTAGCCCCAGAGTCCAGCCATGTTGGGGTTATGTTGTCCTTGTGGAGACTGGCATTAGCTAATGCTATGAATCCGCGGTAGTGGTTCCTGTCTCTGTCGCTGTGGTGGCGGTTAGCGTTTGGTCGCCCTTGGTTGTGGGCGTCAGTGAAGTTGTTAGAGTCCCAAGCTCAATTGTTATTGCGTCCTTCGCCTTTGGTATGTTTATTATTATTGGAGTTTTTATTGTTGGGCTGTTGTTGGTTTTGATTTTTCTTGCGCCAACATTCGGCCCTGATGTGGCCTATGGGTCCACAATTCCAACATACAACTCCCTTCTTGTTCCCTTTTGCATGCTGCTTGCGTCGGGTTGTAGTCTTCTTCGAAGCGGGGTAAGGGTGAATGCCATCTTTCTTGGCTTCGGTAGCCTTCGTGGTATATGTCGATGCCCGATGAACACGTCGGTCCATTTCGGATCGCACATCCGAAATGACTTGATCGTATTCCATGTTGGTTGCGTCTGCCAATAATGTGATTGCCATTAGTGAGTCTGGCAAGGTACGGAGCAGAGTCGCAGTTCGCTCCTTTTCCGTGAGTGGGTCACCCAGTCTAGCAAGTTCTAAATAGGTTGCCTCCAACTCGAGTACATGTCTCTGTACGTCGTCGCCATCCTTGAATGTCAAGGTGCTTAGCTTTTGGCGGAGGTTCAATTTGGATTGTATGTTGTCCTTCTTATATGTAGACTCGAGTTTATTCCATACCTCCAAAGCAGAGCAGTGTTCTCTTTCGAGTAGTTCCGAAACTGTGATGATCGGCTGTGTGTCAAGGTTTTGGACGATGGCCGATCTTGCCTTTCGATCGGCGTCGTCCCATCTCTTTCGAGCTGCAGCGGATCCTTCATTTGGACGAGGTTCCGAAAGCACGAATAATGATTGGAGGGAGTGCATGAGATCCCTAATGTATATGCGCCAAGGGTAGTAATCGGCGCCCCCTTTTAGACGGGGTATACGTTTATTTTCTTGGTAAGTCTCAGAGTCCATCGCGGAGTATCACTCAACGCGAGACTAAGGGAGACTGGCAGATAGAATCCTTCACCGGTCCCCTACCGGTTGAGGGATCCTTCTACTACTTTTGCGTAGCCGGGTCCACTGGCAGGAGATACTATCTCCGGTTCCCTAAAGGTCAGACCTCTGGCTCCGAGTAAGACTCTCTCGGTGAGATGCGATTTCAGCGGCCCGTCCAAGTTCTGCAGAATCCAGAACGAGGGTGCGTGCAACCTACGGAATGTCCAGGAGAGGTTACTAAAAACGTGATATGTGTTCACGAGTTGGCCTCCTCTGTTTCCTTACGGCTACTTGCGCGGCGATCTTGCTCCTTGAAACGTTCTTGTCTTCACTAAGGTCCGGGTCGAACGACGAGACACCCTGTCCTCTTACGAACAGCTACACGCACCCCAGCTGAGCCAGTTATACGGCTAGTGCGCTATCCGCAGGCTTAGTTCAAGTCCCCAGTCGATTCCCAACCGGTATTCGGCTTGCAAACCTTAGCTCAGCCAAGTGCTAACTTCCCTGAAGGGTTAATAGCGGCGGAGGCCTTATTCAGGACTTTATATAATAGTTCCAGTTCACCGTCTGTGTTGGTGGTCCAATGGTGAAGGCGGTTATGCGGAGCGTGCAGTAACTGCGATGTGTCGCCACTAGAAGCTCCAGGTGACCGGTCAAGACCACAAGCCAGGGGCAAGGGTTGTTCAACAACACGGTGGCTTTCAAGAAGCTTCTAGTGCGCACGCTCTAACACAACGCCGGATACGGGGGGATTTTGGCTGCGACTCAACAATGGGCGCAGGCGGGGGAAGTTTGTCCAGCGTGTAGTAGGCGGATTGTGCACGTGCACGGGCTGCCGGGGGGGGGGAAGATTGTTCGAGAGCAGCACACCAGTAGGCGCAAGTCTTGCGCGGAGAACGCGGACTGTGCACGGGCTGCCGGGGGACATAAGATGGTTTGGGAGCGCAACACGAGTAGGCGCAAGTCCAGCGTGGAGAGGGCGGAGTGTGCACTGGCTGCCGAGGGGCGCGAGATGGTCTGGGAGCGCAAAACGAGTAGACGCAAGTCCAGGAAAAAGTTGTTGGGCGCAAGGCGCGCCGAAGGCGCAAGTGCTATAGAGAGTGGAGAAGGTTGGCGTTTTTCACTCTTTTGTGCAGATAAGCCATGCGTTTTTCGAGAGAAGCCTAAAGCAGGGTTTATTCAGTGTCGGCTTTTGTGCCGGTGGTTGCTGTGTCTTTTAGGTTTTCGATACTGTTCACGATACGTTTTTCTCACGTCGACGGTGTTATCGATAACCGCATGCGATGCTACCATGTAGCTGTGTCTAGCTTTGTGGCTTCTCCACTGTCTCTTCCTTCCCGTCATGCCGGTGAAGGCAGATCAGCGAGGTCATTTATTTGGTGCCTCCAGTCCTGACGAGTGGACTGTAAACCACGTCCCAACTGGTGGCCAGCGTGTCTCCATTCACAGGCACTATTCCTTGAGCTTGCTCTAGAGAGATGACGTCAGTGACCCGCCTCGAGCTCTAATTGAGAAAATATCAGCAACTGATACCAAAACTCTGGGGTGATAGAAAAACAGTGCGGACAATAGTTGCAGCCTACACATGCCGTAGCTGTCGTCACTGTAGAAAAGCTTAGCATCTTAAACCCTCGCACTCCTGCGCATTTGTCAAATGACATCATCGGCACAGTACAGAGTGCCCTTCAGCTGCGTAGTGGTCTGCAAAAAGGCAGATAAAGGACGTTCTTCTTCTTCTTCTTTATGGGCACACATTACTAGATAACGGCATTGTGGTAGAATCTAACACTATAGAAGAGCTTTTCTTCGTATAGCATGCTAAACTCTATGTAAGTAAAGCTCTTCGGAAAAAAAAGATTCCCTCTGGCCCGTAGTACCAATCTCTATTCATGTCCCGGAATGTAACCGATTACTGGTGCTTGCTCTCACTTTGCAGCAACCGTGTTGCGCTCACGAGCTACAATCTCGGAATATTGAAAGATTGGCACCAAGCTTCTGCGGGAAGACCCGAGATCGGATCCATTTTACTATGACGTGGCTCGCCTTTTCCATTCTTTTCTCTGCTATTCCTTCCCTTTCCACCAGAGGACGTCAGCTAAGGGGCACACCACGACAAGGCAGATTTTGGTGTGCCCCGTTTTCGTCGTCTAGAAGCACTAACGACGTTCTAGCCACTCTTTCCTCTTTACCTTTGGCGATTTCGGGTAGTAAAACCGACCTAACACTCGTTCTTTCCTTCAATCCTGGCCCAAGTTCCATATAAACCCTGTAAAACCATTCAGATCCCTGTACAGGCGGGCCTGTTTTCTTCCATCATCCACGCGGTGCTGAGATGCTGCGTGAGTTAGTGTGTAGACTGCCGCCTCATTTTCCTTGGGAAACTCCTGACCAGTCCGGGAGAATTCAGGGAAAGGCTGGCAAGATCTTCCGGGATGCGCGTGCGTCGTGCCTACCGTTTTGCACAGCGTAGCGGGGGTCTTTTTTTGACAGTGCCACCCAGGTCGCTTGGGGCCGTCAGTCTGCCGACTGCCTGGTCGCTTTCAGAGACATCCCGGGTCGACGAAGGCAACCAGCCCGCCGATCGCCTTGGCGAGTTTAAGAACATCCCGTGTTATAAAGGACGTCGATAATGTGGTAGTGAGACGTTGTTCATTTCGTTTCCTCGCTGGTCCTAATCCTAAAATTATATAGCCATAAATTTTCCAATACTGGTATCAATTCATAGCCACAATCCCGGCGTTTTTCGAGGGATAGGACTGTTTGGTCTTGATCCCTAGTGGCAACTGCCTCTGATCAAGATCAGTACTTCCGTTCTGTAGTAGAATACTATGTCTAGGAGTTCTGGTCCCGGTTGCTCACCATCTTAGTTGCTACATTAGATCCACGACCTTCCAACAACCTTCAAGTCACCAGTCCAGGTAGTTTGGTGCCGCTTGCACCTCTCGTCCCTGCCCGCATACTGCAGCAATACTTGGCTCTATTGAACGGAATAGGTGTGAGGTGTGGTGGCCGTAAATTTAACCAAGACGAGAGAAGACTTTGCAGTGTTTATGAAATGAACGGTTGTGACAAATGCAGATGGAGATATTCACTCCTTCAATGAATTGACAATTTAATTAGGCTTCCGCAAATCTGCAACTTGTGTAGTGCAGAAATGTATAAGCTCAAATCACCTGAGCATAGGACGCAACACTCTAACAAGTGCTATAACATGATCACCAGCCGTTTCTAAAGCAATACCTTGGCGAATGCTACGAGCCAAGCATTGCCTGCAACTAATGCAAGACTTCTGCGACAAAGGTTGCAGGCAATAATGTGCAGCATCAACGAATGGGCGCAAAAGCAAAGCGGAGCCCAATAAAAGGCGTTGATAGACAGAGCTTAGAAGAGAAAAAGAAAGGCAGAGGACGAAAAAGGGATCACAGTTCTTTGCGAGCCATTGTGCTCAACACTTTGACTGCAGAGTTACGCCCAACCACCAGTCGTTATCATATCTATCCATATCTCTTTTGCTGATCAAGTCACGACCGGTACATTTTTATGCAAAAGTTTTGGGAGTGCCTTAGAGAAAAGCATGCGAGAAAAGCATGATACAAGCAAGGCGAAGGGAAGCACCGAGCGGACTTTTTTGCACACCTGCCAAGAGGCTTTGTAGAGTTACTGTGCCTCCTCAGGCCTTTTGTAGTTGAGAAGGGTGGATCCGTCGGCCGCGGCGGTGGGCGAGTCTACAATCGCACCCGCCGGCAGGCGTCATATCGCATTAGCATGGCGATCTAGTCTGCTGTGGTCGACTCCTGCTTCCACGAGGCATCATGGAAAGGGTTGCAGTAGCCGATATCGCTTGGGCTGAGGCCGCACCCGTGGCGAGGACTATATTAGGGGCCAATTCAGGCGTTGGAGTTATTGCAGCTCTCAGTGGCAATGCAGCGACGGCATCGAATCCAAAGACGGATAACAAGTATAAAAACAAAGTTATACTTGGTGTTGGTGACAGCTTCCAAGTTGGAAATAGTCTTTGCTGGTACCGTAACTAAGACTAGGAAAAAGGCGGAGATGAAAGTTTCTACGCATCGGACATTATATTGCAGCTATAGTAGATGTGAGCGCCTTTGTTAATGTAGCCGGGAAGCATACGCAAGCAGAACAAGGGGCGCTCAAACGACAAGGTGACGATGTAGCTGCAATCTGCTACGAAAGCCAAATTATGTAGACATCGCTGGCACGCTCGACGTACTTAAAGAGCAAATGAGAATTCCATTTCATGCTGTACGTGATGTGCATCCGATTGATATATTACCTCTTCTCTTCTCGCCATATAGTGTATGTAGATTCTGAATGCTCTCGTGAGACTTGGGATACGCGAACCTACCTTGCACAATAATTGATAACCTTGGACTCGATAAAACGAAACATAAGTGGTCTAGTACCCATCACACGAAGCAGTTGACTAGTTCTCAGTTGAAACCCTTGCTTTTAATCACTCAGATATGTCGAATCCTGCGAACTGCTCCTGAGCATCGTGAAACTCTTGCAGCCAACGCAGAAGCCATGCAAAAGCAGAAAACGCAAGTCGAGAAGATGCCGAAAGATATTGCAATTGAATATGACTATTTGGACAATCTTGGCCAGCGAGTTTCATTTGACCACAAAGAGGTCCCTGATCTATCGTGCTTCTTCCTCATGTCGGCCTGATGGCATCATTGATAATGTTACCAAGCCCAATCTTGTTAAAAGAAAGAAAGAATGTAGTTTTTATTCACATGGAACGGAATGACCTGATATCTGGCCGTCCTTGTGATGTAAGGGTCCCAATCGATACCTAATTGCCAGTTTGGCTACGATACTCTCCATATTTTTGCCTTTATGCATTCCCTCGTGTGGAACTGTGGAAGGAATCCGAAACTAAACCACTCGATGGTACCTTTGGTAACACAACCACGCAAAAATGAAAGCAGAACTGGGTAACTTTAGTTCTCTACGCTATCCCTGCACCTCTTAAGTCTGTAAGGAAGCTGTTAAGTTGGCACTTGTAATAACCTTGTACGTGTATCTGATGGACCAAGCAAATCATTGGCAGCGCTTACCAATAACCATTTACATATAAACCAATAAGGCATTTCATCTAATAATCGACTGTACCCTTGGTAGCAAAGGCACGCCTGCTGTTTTAGACATATATCTATACTCACCCAAAGTTCATTGCCAAATCCTCGCGCGGAGAGACTTTAAATCTTGATTCGGCAGGCGTCCGCGTCCTAATCTCTCCGGTTGCACATTCTCACAGCTCTACCTCTGATGGATACCCTGGTTTGGGTCATGTTAGAACGTCAAAATGGAAGAACATATCCTTGCCCATCTCGGCGTCGGATACAAACTAGCCTCATGTGTGGTAGCTAGGAGCCCCCTATATCAACTGGCTATGGGTAGGATCGGTTTCGCAGGGTGTACGATCGTAAGGGCAGTAAGATATAAGAGTAGTAGCAGTGATTTGTATCCCGAAGAAGTAAAACGATAACCATTCTGTATCAAATTCTAGCCTCTTAAGTTAAAGCAACTACTCTCCGTCCCCTTGCTGTTCGCCATTGTCTCCATCGCCGTCACTCAGGACCCAAGCCCAGTCGGCACTTGTGCGGAGTTCGTACAACCGCTCCTCCAACTCCAGTACCCACGGTCTCCCCTCGAAGAACCCTGACTTTGTCATAAACTATGCACGTGCACGCGACCACGCATAGACCCAGAGCACCATTCACATGGGCACCGCAAACCACAATCACAGTTTAACTTACCCTGTAAGTTAGCTGTTGTCATCTTACTGTCCGTCTTCACCGTCATTCCGGGTAGGGGGCAGATCAGTGATGTCATTTATTTACTGCCTCCAGTTGGAACTATGTAGTGGACTGTAAACTACGTTCCAACTGGTGGCCAGGGTGGCTCCATTTACATACCCGTTCCCAGTTTACCCGTTAACCCTTACCCTTGGTAAGTCATACAGTAGCCTTATCTATGACACATTCGGGGTATGTTTTCTGAAGTACTTGGATGCCTTTGGTACTGTCGGCAAACCAAGCGGTTCTTTAGTGGCATTGGCGCCTCCGTCACGGACGGGTGTGTCTTGTTTTGTCTTCAATATCTAACGCACAGCACTTACTAACGAGTTGAACAATAGACCGCGAGCGCGCGCACTGCCTCAAACCACGTCAAATAATCCGACATGAGCCACGGAAGTTCTTGGCCGTCTTGAAAAGAGAAAGCTTTTAATGAAAGCTCTCCTTCAGCTTTGTAAAAGAAAGCTGTTGTCCACAATAAAGAAGAAAGAAGTAGAAGACGTCAAATAACGAGGTATCTTTCAGAAAAGGTCAATTTCAACCACAAGATACCAGAAGCTTGTACCGGCGTTAAAGCACTCGATACTATCTGTGCTGTTCATTACCGCCTCCGACTACTATGGGTCAGTACAGACATCTTTCAGCCGCCCTTCAACCACCAGATTATAAAGGCTTGAAGATCTCAAGAATGACTTCACCAGTCCCGTTATCGCCCTGTGCGTGATTTCAATGCTCTTCGCTCTGTCCCATGTATACCCGTAGTTCTTCAGGGGATTTTCATTCGCGTCAGCGATATCCAGGCCTGGTCCACCACGAATGTGAGTCCGAAGAGCCGGCGGTACTAATTCAGAGTTGATAAGGTTGGGCGCGGCCCTTGTATCTAAAAGAAAACTGGCAAACCATATATTGGTTGGACAGGCCAAAACTTGGCATAAACGTTTTAGTTTCTCTTGGCCATGATCAGAGCTCTATTTGGACTACGAAAAGTATGACAACGTATCCACGGATGACGTAGAACCAAGATGGCATCTCAGCTCACGGTAGTTTCAGCCATGTTCCTAGTAATGATCTTGACGGCGGGGGAGCGAATCCATACCGTTTTTGGCGTCAAATACGGCTCGAAAGGCGCCCTTTTTATAGACAAGACTCCCCAATCTAGTTTTTCGAAGAGGTATTTACCGAAGTCGATGTCAGTATCCCATGTTGCGAACCAGAATTAATCCCATTCGGTGATACGACCAAGCTCACTGGTTGATCAGGTTTTCGTTTAACTAGGGAAATATTCGTTCGTGCCAGTGTGGTTTTTGCGAGTAATGCTTTCAATTCTTAGTATGAAGTACTTGGCACTTGGGCTAAACCAGGCGGGTCAGCACTTCGTAATTCATAATGTTTCTGCGCACCTCTCGGAAGTTCAAGTCACATTTTGGTAGAATATGACCGTAATGGTAACCTATATGACAGATAACCGGTGCTAGTTTACCGTATGGGCGGTGGCTTTCCGTTTGACGTTGCTGTTTCGGTACGACCTATCCAGAGCGGGTAAGACGCTATGTGTTTGACACGTGAGCGAGCATAGTGCCCTGAATCCTTGCCACACGGGCGTAGAAAGCGTGTTTTTCTTTCAAAATCGGGGCCCATGTTGACGGCAAGTTTATAGTCCCAAACGTATCATAGCGACTTTCTGCGTACTGGCTGTGGTTCATATCCGCATTCGCGGTTCTGCGCAGGGTGTAAGACATCGATTGTGATGATTCCTGCAGTAACAAAGCTCTCGCAGCTTGACGTTTCGTTTGAATCCGTGCACGGTGAGTTTCTCCCCCAGCTTGGGCATGCTGGACCTGTTCAAGGTATGAAATCGTTCGTTTATCTTGAGGGTGCTGCGCGACGAACGCTCGTATTGCGGGGTCCCATCCATCAACGAACATCATACACCGGTTTTGGGCGGAATACACATTACCACAACGGTGAAAAGCTTTATTCATGTGGGTTGAATAGACTGTTTCGGTTTCACCAGGCTTTTGTTTCGTATCTTGTAGCGCAAATACCGCTGTGTGGATGGCATTTACCGTAGCGTATGACCTGAGAAGGTAATGAACTGCTTCCCGCCAGCACGTTACTACTCCTTCCGAAGCTCGCGAGGATCTTCGAACGGAATTGAACTGATCTTAAGCCATACCCGTTAGGAAACACTGTAACGCGAGATACGCTTGGGCTTCACGCATTCAGAGTATGTCAGCCTGCTGAACGAACCTAGCGAGTAATTCAAGCACCAAAGTTGGATCTTCTCTTGATAAACGACTCAATTGGAGAGTAATATTCATGCGTTTGATGGAACCCTAAACCTTGGCAGTACCTCGTGCAGACAGAGTAGATGAGGAATCATCCCATCGATAATAACGATACGATGACAATTTCCGGTAATTCGGATTCGTACGCTTTCATTCTTTGATTCCCATGTGACTTCTGCCTTCCTCACGAGAGCGAATGACTCCATGAGTAGTATAAATCGCCTTCGACTTCGTCGCGCGGTACTTCCTTCGTTCGTAATCAGAACCCACTGAACGGTGATCAGAGTAAGAAGCTGACGAACCCGAATCAAGGTATTGACTATCCTTTTTGGGGTTATGAGACTGTCGTTTGTTCAAGAGGCGAATTGAATGACCTCGTTTTCTGATTCCGCTGGCGCTTCTGTATCTCTAAGGATGGTCGCTTCCAGCGTATCCAAACGAACGTGCACACGTTCCAAGGCCACCTGAACGTCATCGACAAACTTGTTGTAGTTCTTGAAAAAAGTACCTGGGGCACCCAGACATTTCATAGTGGAGTTAATGTCTCGACTTAAGAGTCGGATATCTCCCGAGATATCCCTAACTTGGGCAATTTCAAGTTTTTGACAAAGCCCGTTTATCTCTTCGAGAAGAGACACATGAGCCACCTTAGAGATGTGGATCATCGACTCCAGTCGAGCAAACTTAGCTGAATCCATACGACGGTAAGCCGCAGACGGCGTCTTGACCAGTGGGGTGGTACCGCCTTGGTTATAGCCTGTGGAGCAGATGCAACTGAGGGCGTTCTTCGGGCATTCCGACTAACTTCATTGTCGTCCAAACGTTCCGGGCGGGTGTCCGCGTGCGCGGTGCACCCTGCGTGGGTATACCAGCTGCATCGATAGACCCATTCCGAGAATTGGAGGCCGGTGGCGGCATACTGCATGCCAGTCAACCGAGTGTTCGGAACTTTAATAAACTCGAATCAGAGGTTTCCGAAGAACTGTGGCAACACAACGATCTTGATAGATTCTTTCAAGAAACTGGAACAGCACAGAAATCCGCAAAGTGATCAAACCAAATATAGGTGAACCGACTCTAGGTCAAGAGACCACTTTTGGAGCAATATCCTTAGGCGGGAAATCCTCCCAAGGTGTTCGCAGCCTTGCTCTCTTGTGAGGTAGGCGCAGCGACAGAGCCCTCCATACCACGGTGTTCGGGTTTAAAACCGAGGGGACTTCCGGCTATACCGACAGGAATGATACAGGAAATTGGGTTACCAGCTCGTCAACGTTGTAGTGCAATACCCGCAAGCGGGACAACACACGCAGACGTTCGGAATCTTCCCCTCTGGAGGGTAACACAGCGAACAGAGGCTCTCCGGATGAGCACGACGAAGTCGGGTTGTAAAGCCGAGGCTCACCCTCACGCCAAGCGGGGAGAGTTGAAACGGTAGGATTAGGATCACCACGAATGGGAAAACAGCCCTTCCAAGGAGTACGAGTCCACGTAAGTGGGGGAAGACGTCACGGGATACCGGAACGAGAGACACGCGTCAGCGGTGACGAGCAACCACACAAAGGGGTAGAAACCACGAGAGCGGGGTAATGGAAATACGGGGGATGCCCGATTGGTGGCGACGGGGGTGTGGGCCAATGGGACCACGAAAAAGGTACAAAGGAATCCTATACAGGGGCGAGAACACGGCGGTGGTGAATTAAGTGACAAGTGCCCAAGGCGGTGATACTCCTAGTGACGCAGGGTGGATAGGTCTACCGTTAGTAACGCGGCTTTACCTCCGGGGAGTGTAGAAGACTCGCGAAAGCGGAAAAGACTTAGAGCCAAGAACCCTGGTTGCGGAAGTTTACTAAGTGTCAGGGCGAGGTCGCGGAGCCACTATATAGTGTAGTAATCTCCCTACTGTAGCGTAGATAAATAATAAATGATAAATATAAGTTAAATAAATGTCCACACCGTGGTGCCAACCTCCTCTTGACTATCCGTGTCACACGTGGTCCACTCACGCCTTGGGCGGCACACGGCGCATGCACAGTTGTGCACCTGGCGCACAGTGCGGATCCGCTGAGGGCTGAGACACCCGTTAATAGCGGTAGTAATCATAAAAACGCTAAAGCGGCAAAAACACCAAGTCCACAGGGCATCGCTGAGTCTTCCTCTTTGAGGATTGCACTTCAAACGTAGTGCACAGGTCCGTATGAGCGGTGTTACGGTCCACGGAGAATCCAGAAAGGGAAAAGGGAAAAAAGGGGAGAAACAAAAAGGGAAGGTACAACCCAGCGGGTCGTGCAGAAAGCCGAAAGAGACCCGGCGGTGGGGGGTGTTGCTTGTTCAGCCAGCACGGCAAAACTCAATGCTGAGTCGAACGGCTATCTGTTCCCACAATAGAAAGTAACCAAAACGATAAAAACAGTGAACACTGGGCGAACCCACTTGGTAAGACAGATCAGGGGTCCTTGGTGATACTGCACCGCTGAGTATAACGTGACCGAACGCGGTGAAACCCCGGCAGGATTTGGTCACTTGGCGCAGGCGATAGACTCAGAGCCAAGTCACAGCTTGTCTTTACTTCAGTGTGAAACGGGAAGGTCGTCCTCCCGTAAGTACTATAGGGTCACAATAAACTAAGAATACTACTACTGCAGTGTGCCCAACTTGTGGTCTACACACTTGTGTCACTTCGTGGCACTGCTGGCCACAGCACAACACCACACGTGTGAATCATGCCAACTATGAATAATATCCGCATGCCTGCCACGCGTACACCTCTTCCAGATACCACAGAAATCACCCACAAAGGTTCCAAAAATACCAATTAAAATTCATATCGAATTTCACTCAATATTTCTGAGGGTACACTCATACCTGAGTTGAACCGATCCCACGTCGGTATTGAATCATTGATGATCCACCTCGCTTAGAGGGTATGCACGCACGCATTGCTCTACAATAACCTGTGACGGGACACATCCTTGCCATGAAGGACCGGTTTGGCAAAAGGTATTATACTTGTTAGGGTATTTCTTGTCTACATTATATTTGGTGATGGCACCAGGTGATTTGAGCAAAATCCTTTCAACGATCTTCCCATGGCTAAGCATCCACGTCCGAGTGTGAGCCAGCTCGTTTTAAAGATATGTGAAAATTTTTCCCCGGAACCGCCCCCTAAGCGCAGTCGTTTCATTGATGACGAAGCCTCCGAAGCAGGGCCTTCTACCGAAAAAGCGCTCTCAGTTCAGGCACAGTATGGTTTGACGCCTCAGGACAGCGCCATCAACCCATCTTAAGGTGTTGCTCAGTTTGGTGGCCTATTTGTGGGGCTGGCGGATGGCCACCGGAAAGCAAATGAGGTGGACGACCTCTCTTCAACATCGTTTGGAGCGCCTGCCCCTTTTGCATATACAATGTATTCTGGAAAGAATAATACTCTTGTCGCGGACTCGTAGGCGTCCCCTTGTGAGGGGTGTTATGCTAGCAGCGGGCACAGCAATAGATGAATAGGTACAGAGATAGGATTAGTATGTACTACCATCCTTCCTCATTATTTCAATAAACTGCTTCTTCTTGCCTGTATACGTTCCAATAGAGATGCGGTAGTGCGGGTGGCGGCCCAAGGCCAGGGGACGTTCCGGCGCGAGGACTTGCAGCGCCAGAATAGTCACACTGGGTGCACCGGCACGCAACAGCGCGCAGGAGCTGAACTGTTGGGTGTGACAAGGGCCGGATGGGCGGCGATAAGCACGAGGTGAGCGATATGATCGACGGTGGTTTCTGCTATGGCGTGCAACATATGGCAGTACACATGTTTTGAAAGAACCAGTAACGATCTTGGATTCAAGAGCAGGAACGAAGCGCGCTGACCGACAGCACCGCGCTGAGTGGTATGATGGAAATCCATAAAAATCGTGGCTTGAAGGTAGATTATGGCAGCTGGCTTGTAGGCTGGGCCGTCTTCATCGGCTTGAATGCTCTATCCCTGAAGGTAGCGATTGATAAGCACTTAATTCGGTGTGTTGTAAAAGACGCGCACGCCGGTGAGCTGGGTGACAAATGGATGCAGAAAGGGCAGCAACATCATTTGCAGCATTCCTTTGATATTCGGAAGAACGCCCCAGTTTTTGAGCGTGCGGTTGTTGAGTCGCTTCCACGCGGTGCGGTGCCAGGTGATGTGGTGCATCAAATGCTGTTGCAGCTTGGCGGTAACAAAATTGGCGTATTATTGCATGCCGGGTAGGGTTTTATATTGAAACGGCTGCACGAACTGCGCACGGGCGCCCTCACACGCGTGCATAGGCGTTGCCTTTGCGGATGCGTCTGGAGAAGCGCCGGACGCAGTAACGGTAGTTCTGCAATGACGGGGTGCTGGGCGCGAAACCGGCGAGAGGGCGCCGGCTGTGGAAGCGGCGAGAGCCGGTTGGCCCTCAAAACGAGATCGAATTTTAAAGGGACTCCACCCACTCTCCGCCTTTCTCCACCTAGGGCAACAGACGGGGGGGGGGGGTTGCCTGACAAGTAACATACTCTTTCTATGACCATAGATTTGTTCTTTAAGATTCTGCTGTAATAAAGGTTCCTTAAGGCTGGTTCCTGGTCTATCTAATCATAAAATAGTTTAGTTTAAATCTGCGCTAAGGATGCTGCTTACAAGAAACGGTGAAAATGAAGCTATCCTGGCGACCAATTGGATCGTGGTGTAAGTTCTCATTTCAAACGGAGACGGTAAGTAAAAGATCCTGCTGATCTGTATCTCTGAATGACGGGAAGGAAAGACAGTGGGCGCAGGTACAGCTAGAAAAACATTTCAGTTAGATGTTGATCGGTTTTTTGTTAGATGTTTGAGACTAACTCAGAGTCAAATTATTCCTTATTTAACATGCCTTTGTTTTGTTTTCTGGTAATTAAAAGGTGAGAATAATGGCCCTGTTTGGTGTTAAGCTCTCTCTCTATCATTGGGCATATAGCGGTTTCTTATGTCTTAGTTTCTGCCTTATTGCTGCGACAAGTATTGCCACAATAATGGCTCCTTCATCTTAAATAACAGCAATGAAGGTCTTTTTTATTTGCAGCGACGTGGAATGCTATACTTCAAGAAGTCAATGATGCAACCGTATTAATTTACAGATATAGACTTGAATAGTCAGAAAAATAAAATTTGTCCTAATAAGATCATCGCAAAATGACAAGTGTGATAGTCATAATTCCCTATAGACGAGATACAAGGATGATGATCTGGAAAGATGGCTCTTCAATATGACAGAAAAGGATGCCCCCGCAACCTTTACAGGTGGTCTTGACAAGAATATACCTTCGGATCCATCTTTGGCTTGGCGCAGCAAGGATGGTTTTGCATGCAGCGTCAGAGGAAAACTATATTTGATGGATCCGACTAGAAACTAGTTTCATAACTGCATTTATTAATTGAGTTTGACCGACGTGATTGCAACTGGGTGGCACTACACTAGTGACTGCAGTGCCAGCGAAGCTGCTGCTGAGTGGCTGACACTCCTGCAATGCCAGCCACTGAGCAGCAGTGGCAGTCAAATCACAACAGCAGTCAATGATCTTTAAGTTTTGCTGCTACTGTTGCTGATTTTTGCGCATAAAACAGAAGCATTGTGCGAAGAGAGGTTTTGTCAAGCACCTAAGGGGGCGTGCAAGGGTTTTTATTGACGGAACATCTCCATTCAATCAACGTGTGCAATCTCCTCTCTCTACAAATCCTTATAGTGAAGAGACTAGAGAAAACGGCCTTTGGCCACGGGCGGCGATGCGTGCCGCTAAATGAAGTGGGTTAGGGGGATCTGTAGGCCCTTTCTGCTCGCTATCGCTCGCAAACGGCCTGCAAACCAATAAGGGCCGCGGCGCCGAGAGCGACTATGAAATAAAGCTCCTATTGACTTTCTCTGTGTTGGTGAGAGGCTGGCACTGCTGCCCTTGCACTGCCAAAATGAATACAGGACCAGCCACTGTGCAGCAGGGTGGCTGGCACTACTGTAATACCATCCACTGAGCAGCACAGATAGTCAAAATACAGCACCAGCCAATGAGCTATGAGCTTTCATGCTGCTGCTGAATGTTTTAAGTATAACGGGAGGCCTTGTCCCAAAAGAGCTCTTTGCAGTTGCTGAGTGGGGCATGCGAGCGTGTTTGGTTTCGAAATGCCTCCCTTAAAGAAACACGTAACCCCTTAAACCTCACTATTTCGTTATAGTGGAGAGATAAGAATATGCCTCGGGATGCATATTTGGCTCGTCTTAGCAAAGAGGGTTGTGCATGCCGCGCTAGACACAAACTTTGGTTCATGGATCTGAAGAGGTAGTAGAGAACGAACTCAAAATAATTGTTACTCTTCAGCCACAAATGGCGTCTGAGGTACATTTCATTGCAATTGGCGTACACTGCATTCGTTTACTATAGTGTCAGCCACTCAGCATCAATGAAATTCAACAAGCAGCAGCAGGCAGGCCGCCAATAATTTTTTAGCTTTGCCGCTGCTCTCGGTGCTGCGGGTGCTGCTGAATTTTTCAAATAGCGTTGTGCCAAAGTTGAAACTGCATGCACTGAAAGGAGCGTGCGAGGAGATTTCTCGGCGCAACGATTCCCGTGATTCAACAACAATTCTCTCATCCATCAGCAAATCATCATAGTGCAGGGGGGTGTTCAGATATGAATATGTTTTCAGATCCATCTTTGGCTTGGCGCAGCAAAAAGCGTTTTTCATGGTGCCCCAGAGCCAAATTTCGGTGGAAGGAACCGAAGAGATAGAAGAAATACAGCTCTTAATTTGATTACTTTTGGACGAACACCTGGCGATCCAAGTGCACGTGGTTGCAGTTGGCTGGTACTGCCGTCATTTACTGGTACTGCTGTCATGTACTGTAGTATTAGACACTCAGCAGCAGGCGCAGTCAAAATGCAGCAGCAGCCAATAACCTTTGCGATTTGCTGCTGCTGATGGGGCTGAAGTTTTTATTGACGTAGAGGCGTTGCACCAAATTGACCATTGCATGCTGTGAAGGGGGCGTGCAAGGGCGGGTTTTGGCCCTACAGCTCCCGTCAATCAACAACATCCACCTTATCTTTGTGCAAGTCATTACAAAAAAAAGAAAGTGGCCTCCGGCCACGGGTGGCGCTGTGCACCGCGGTGTAAGAGTCTGAAAAAGCAGTAAAGAGAAAAAGAGGGTGGAAAAGGCAAAAGTACAAAAGTAAGTAGTTTAACTCTAACAAAGAAAATCGGATGAAATATGATTACTTTTGCGAACGGATGCAGCACCGAATTGCTTCAGGTAGCACTGGGTTCGCGATGGCCACAGGCATGAATTGAATTGTTTTTGGATTACCAGTTGTGAGCTGTGGGTCATGGAGAAGCAGCAAATTATCGCTCCTTTGAAGGCGTGACAATGCCACTTACAACTGACCATCGCAGAAGAAGTTAGATTCCTGGTTTACAACCAAGCCATCCAAGTTCTCTTCCCGTTCTTTGTGAATTGTTGCTGCAAATGCAACACGAATGGATAGCTGCCTTAGATTCATGCGATTGTCTGCAAAACGAAACTAGAAGCCAATGCAATGCAGGAGCTGTCGTTCCAGTACCTGTCCAGTCTCGTCAAATTAAGCCACCTGCATGGTACACTGATCGACACGCACATCTACGAGCAGCTTATCATTGACTAATGCGGGATGCAGCCCATTCTGAATGACCATAACTGGCACAACAATGTTCAAGTCCAAATTATGAGGTTATACTCCAGTGGGTGCATACTGATATGCAAAGTAGAGAACACAAGTATTGGTGACGTCGGACTCAGAGTTCTATCCACTGTCAAGGTTTACCGTTGTAGCTGAAAGAAGAGTGAAGTGTTCACCAGGAAACAGATTTAGGGCTGCGGCGTTATGTTGGTCGATGTAGTAGAATACTACGTCCTTTGG
Source organism: Gracilariopsis chorda (assembly GCA_003194525.1). Taxonomy (NCBI): domain Eukaryota; phylum Rhodophyta; class Florideophyceae; order Gracilariales; family Gracilariaceae; genus Gracilariopsis; species Gracilariopsis chorda. The sequence goes on from NBIV01000100.1 coordinate 196,528, forward strand.
CCAACTGCAGTAGTATTCCACTGAGAGGTAGTACCCGCAGAGAGCAAAACACGGGGGTGATAGTCTACTGGGTCTATTGGTAGCGCCAGCACCAAATGGCAGCTAGACGCAGTGAATGGGCGGTTTCTCAAGTCCCTACAAGTCGGTAGACTGGTAGCGATGGCTTATTAGCTGCATACGGTAGCAAGAGGACTGCAATGTTGCTTGTCTTTAATATTTGGATGTCGATGACACTGGAGCCAAACTATATGGTCGACGAGGCGCTCTAGCCCCTATGAACAACTAAAAAGAGCTAATTGCAATTAATACATAAACAAAGCTGAGATCACAGTACTTTGGCACTCGGCAAGTCCCCTCGTATCTCCTTCACCGGCACCCATGTTGGTAATGTGGAACATTTCGTCCAGCAATTTTTTGACCACCTCCGCCCGCTTAGCCCCATGCTTACTATCCCACGCCACCTGTCCAATGGTCATTCTCCTGCAGACATCTTTCCTTAAAACCAGACGACCCTTTGAATGCCTTCCAAATTCAAGTCTTTTCTCCACTCTATATTTTCACGCACTGTGCGCTTCCGGATAATGTGATAGGTCGGTTTGGACGAGCGCATGAGCGAAGTGCGTGTCCAGTTCATGAAGCTGATCTACCAGCGAGTAATGCGAATCATCGGGATGGTCGCCGTGGACGACGCCTGGGAATTCGATACCTGGATAGCCAGAACGAATTTCGAAGCATACGTCTACGTAAAGACACTCAGCAAACTCCGAACAAGCCGTTGGCGGGGTATCCGTGATGTACGACAGGAGGTGCTGTGCTTCCAACAACCACTGCTGCCCGCAAAATTCCACTACCGTCGCAAACGCGACATCTCCTCATAGTTTTCCCGTTGTGAACGTCAAACCAGGTTCAGAATGAGATATTAGCACCCATACTATATATTCGTAGTGGATTGCGTCCGCTATGCTTCTCGGGTGGGCCGATACGTTCCTCTTCCAGAACACTGGGATGCGATGGAGTCGCTTCGTGGCTGCCCTGTGGAGTTACCTCCGGTAATGACCTAGTTAGGATCTCACCTAGTTAACGATCCGTATTATAGACTCTGGGTCGTGTCCTCCACGGATCTCATCGCCAAAATGGCGGTTTTTGTGCTCTGGAACGCATAAGACACCCACAGGTTGTGGTTCATGAGTCCAACATCTCGTGAGTATGCGAGAAGTCTCGACCTTTCCGTTGTGCTTGCGTCACGTGCCAATCAGGAGGACTTCCGTCACTTGATGAACGTCGTTGACCAGATTAACTGTTATTTGGGTCCTGCTGACCAAATATCACGTGTCAGTCGCGCACGGCTACGCAAGTAGTCCCCCGGATGGATGGCAGAAGCCGGTGACTTCATATGGTATGATCCATGGACGCGTCACCACGTGAAATCCGAACAAGCTCGCTACCTGCGGCAGAATCCGCGTACGCAACCTCCCACGAAGCCTAATTTCTATGTCTTCAAGCCAGAAGTGGCGTTGATGGACTACAAGTCCGACAAAGAAGACGTTCACTACGACAATGAGCTTTACGAGATGGAGGCAAATGCTCCGATGACAGGAGACGATATAGCGGTGGCTCCGCAAGCGGCAAACCTGAGTTATGAGCAACCTCAGCAGAGTAATGCGAACGACGAGGTCAAGCTCGAATTACTGGGGTGGGTGGCCTTCCACCACACATAATTCGGGATCATCGTCGGCAACTGCTAGAATTGCTACGCAACAACCTGGGACAAAACCCAACGGAGCCAAGTGCTTGAGCACGCGTCCTATGCGACAGACCTAGAACTCTCCTTGCGCCTGGCATAGGGCGATCCCTGATCAATAACCTTAGATTAATTACGCCTTGGTTGTACTGCTTACAGTATCCATTTCTTTCCTGCGATCAGGAGTCGTCCCTTTCCTTCCACTTCGAAGGTCCAGGGCATCCATTTCCAGCATTTCCATGAGCAAACCGACGAGAGCATCCACGAGATTCGCTGGTAATGGCAGTTTCTTCCTGCGTTGATAACGCACCACCTGCGACTGAGGTAGATTCTCGATAGGTTCCCAAGAGTCCGCTTCTAGTGTGTAGCCATACCATCGCATTCGATATCGCAGCTCGAGGTCACCCTCGTCTAAAGCGTTATAAACGATGCGGTCGATAACGTACTCCTCCACTACTTCGCGTGTCTGCGCGCGGGGAATCCCTTTTGGCGTGCGTACTCCCTTCTTGCACTGCGGTGCGGTTAGGGTCTTCACCTTCCGAGGTATCTCTATTTCCCACGGGCGTCCGTGTGTTCCTACATATTTCCAGGCTTTTCCTGAAAAAGCTAGAGTTCGGAATATTCGACAGTTTCGGCGAAGACGAAGCCCTTTTGGCTACTGTACGCCTGGGTCGTCCTTCTCTAGGAAGGTCCATATTGTCCAAGTTTGAGTCGGGCTTACTTCGAGGAGAAGCGGCTTAGGCAATTGCCAGTTGTCTGGTGGTGGAGACCCCAGGAGTCGTTATCCGTTAGTCCACCAGTGTGGGGTCAGCGCTCACGATCTTCTCCCCTTGGAGTTCCTTTTCATTCCAAAGTGGGCAAATTGTTATGGATTTCTTGGCCCCGTGGTCAGCGGTTGCGGTTCTTCACGAGCTTGTGGATCCCCGACGGGAGTGCGCTCTCCTGGGGGAGGCAAAACGGCGTTTGCCTTACTGTTTCCCGAGTCTACCGGGTGTCAGCATCGCTAGTCCAAGAAAGAAGATTCTAACAATGTTTCCCATTCACTGTCTCTCATAAATGTTAAATCATGTCCCGTACCCGTCTGAGGCACGTGGAGCGCAAACATCAACCCGTCGGGAGTAGAGATAGTCGAAAAGCAAAGAATGCATGCGCTTATGCCCTGAATAACATGAGCGTTGTAGCGAGGGATGTCCACCTGGTCTTTGGATTCTTATTTTAGTGCAGTCTATGAAGCCAACGCATATATCGTATGGCGCGCCCATTCTTTCGATCACATTTGCATACTGTGAAGCTCTTTGTTGAATCATTGACGGACGAATTTTGAGAACGTATTCAAAACGCTTGGTAAACAGTCCACATGTTTCCCAGAATACCTCACTTAATTTCGAAGAATTCATTCAAAAAAACTTCTCAACATCTTTCCATCGAACTAGGGACGCAAATCTGTGACATAAGATGCATATGGCAGTTACCGGGTCACAAGTGTAACGATTTCTTTCTGTGGGGTGCGACTAGGGAATAAAGTTTGCTATGTAACATAGATTTGTCTTTGTGAAACGAAAGTTGCTTAAACATTTTTGATCTGAAAAGATGTTAATGTTGAAGGTGACTGCTTTGAATTCTCGAGTGCGATGCATTAATAGTTCTGTTACATGTTGCTCTTTTGTTATTTGTTCCGTAGCATGAAGGATAATAGGATCCTCGAGTTCGAAAAAAAGCGCAAAGTAGAGACGTTGTTGCCACAGAAGCCGTGTTCTCTGACGTTGAGCAAGGGAGTGGTCTGTGATTCTCATGAAGGTGAGGTTGGAACGCACAGGAAGTTTCTACTTAGCGCTGACGTAGGTGTAATCTGGTCGGTGGCATAGGGACAGCCACGGAAGACCCGTGGAAAGATTTTCATTCTGTCCAGGGTACGAATTTTGTGTTGCGTAAACTCAAAACAGTACGAAAGTCGTATATCAGTTTCGTGAGAAGTTACCACGAAGAAGATACGAATTTCGTACTGCGTAATTCATCTTCTACCTGGCACTGCATTCATTAACTGTAGTTTCAGGTGCTCGACAGCAGGCAGAACCAGCATTCAGCAGCAGTTAATAAGCATTGAGTTTTGCTGCTGCTGTTGCTGCTGGATGTTTTTTAATTGGAGGAGAGGCGTTGCGCCAAAGTAGAATTTGCATGTTGTGGAACGGACAGGTACGAAGATATTTTGCGCAACGGCGTTCGTCAACCAACAAAACCCGCTTCAAGTTCATGTAAATCATTATATTGAGCAGGGTATTGGGATAATATGAAGGTTTTTGATATTTTGTTTGCTATAAAGAAAAAACAAACCAACAAGTGCTTGGAATGTTGCACGATATGCGAAAAAGTGGCAACACAGCTTCCAAAAGACTTTTTGATGTTGTAATCGTCCTGCAAGCCATTTTGCTCTTGACATCGGGCTTTATTCTGCTCTCAAGCTCTACAGAAAACCCTTTATCGGCCTATTTTGGAGGTTGCATTGTGCGCTATTTGCTTGGAAGCGATCTAGAGCAGCGTAGGAGACATCAGCACTTCTCCATCAAATTCAAACTAATTTAAACTGGGATAGTAGAGCTTACCATGAAGCTAGTGTCTATCCGCCCGGATGTAATGTTGCCAAATGATTATTTTTTGAAGGTTTTGAACCTTTCATACACGCGTCAGAAACGGTGTTTTTGAATCAAAAGTACGTTTTTGATATCAAAAAAGCCGGTTTTCTGAAGCTCTGTAGTAAATTAGCCATATTTCACAAGCACATCTCTATCAACCCATTTGGTTGTCTTAAGTTTCTGCTTCTCACCTAGCATAAACAACAGAAGCTTAGAATTTTTGCTATACAAAAACATGTTGCATAACTTATACGGACTACAAAAGGCAAAAAATTCCGATCAAAATAACTAAAATTAAACGTAAAGTTGATTGTTTTGACCTCATATGAGGTCAGCGGTCCGATAGACACTAGTGGAATGCGAATTTCTCGCTGTGAAATGTTTTGCAGTGACTTTCAAATGTCAATTTTGACAGTGGCTTTTGGCAAACCCACAAAGGCCCCAACACTTTTGGGCGCGTGAATTTCCGTCTTTGCCACCGTGTCTGACCATTCCATACAGCCATTACGTCTACAACCCACCTTTTTACAGCTACAACGTTTGCACTCGGCTCAAAAACGAACGATTTGATCCAATCTGCGACAACTCCGCGCTGGATTCAGAAATTTATGTAACGGTTCCAGGCTATAAGATGTTATCAGTGCGAGAAGCTAATGATGTCTCCGGCAAAGCAGAAACAAATCGCGTGTGAGGTTGCATTTCGCCTAGGGGAGCTAGCGCGAGATTTTCGGTCCAATCGATTGCAAAAAGAAGAGGTGTTCAATGCAGATGAAACGCGTTTATACATGAAAATGGATGATATCAAAACGTTGGCGATTGTAGGAGAGAAAAGCGTACGATAAGCCAATGTAGTATCTTGCGACAACAGCATTACCATGATGGTATTAATTTCGGGCGGTCCATCTGCGCGATTTGAAATTCCAATGCTAATCTTCAAGAATGCAGAGAAGAACTACCCAATCCGCGGAGTTCTAGATGATGTACCTGGTGTTGTATACCGCACTGGCCCAAGAGCATGGATTGACAAGCGCGTGTTTTTAGAACGGCGACGTAGGTAACGGGTGTTCAAGCCACTACCAAACGGGCAAAAACGTGTGTTGTATCTTGATAACGCTAACACCCACGATATTACGTAAGATTTGAACAATGCGCTTGCAACGAGTAACACAGAGATCAGATTTTTTCTTTGTAACGCAACGCGTTTAGTGCAGCCTGCCGACAGTTTTATAATTTAAAAGCTCAAAGCTTTCTGCAGAAAGCAGTGTTAAGACTATAAGAAGAGATTTTTGGAGAGCAGTTTGTGGTCAGATGGTCCGAAACGATCAGGAAAGCTAACAAACTCTGGAAAGTGCCATTTCTTGAAGCTTGGGGCAAAATCAGTGAGGTAAATTAGCGCACAGCGGAACAAAGACGGTGTGAGCTACGCGCGGAACGTTATGACAAGATGTGGGATGGCCTTGAACTTTAACGGGCAAGGAGAAGAAAAACAACTTTTCTCAGAGCTGCAAGCCATCATAGGCAAGTACAGGGAGAAATCTGATGGACAGGTTATTGGCGGGAGCTCATAAAGTGGCAGGTCAAAGACCAAACTTATTGCATGAGTCTTGAGTAGTGTGGTACACACTAATAAACCCGTTACCATAATAGTGTGGGTACGCGTATTAATGTGGTCTACACTATATATTTTGAACTCCCTCAAAATGGGACATACAGATTTAGTGTGGTCCACACTAGTTGCAGTTTTCACTTATACCGTCGGGTTTTTTGAGTGCTTGCATCCATGTCTTGCGTGAATGGTCAAAGTAGAATACCGTTGTCGGTAGTAGGAGATAATGTTGTAGCTTAAGACGATTGTAACAGCCTTCTTAAGCTCACACTGCCGCAGTGGGGGGCAAAGTTTGAGGGTATGATCCGATGTTGCTGATGTTTGATATTGAAGCCAATATGTGACGCCAAACTCAGCGTACTGTTGTTGCTTGAACTTCTGACATGTGGTCGATTTTCATTGTCGTAAACGCAGTGTGAGAACGTTCAACTATGCTTAAACAACAAATGCGGCACAAGTCTGCCGGGAGCTTCTCTTAGCTCCGGTAGATTGGTGGGTTTATATAAGGTTACCTACGTGACCTTTGGGCTACTTGGGGCTTCACGTCCCGTGCTCTGGTCCTTCGTTATTGTACGTGTTTAGCTGACAATATACGTGTTCCGGCTTTTGGAACTACCGAAAGAGTACGTAACCGAGAACTGTACAAAGTGCTAAACCCACATCAGGGTATTCAACTTTGCGGACAGCATTTTAATCTCCTTTTTGCCAAAAAAACCCACGTACTTTGCTGTCAACTCTATTAAATCGGGTAACTCTGGTTGCCCAGTACGAGAGCACTACACCAAAAAACCTACCAAACTGCTCGTTACATGGACAGGTGGTTTCATCCTTTGTTGCACAAACGCAATATATTTATTGAATAATACGGCAAGTAATGGCGCGCTTTCATGAAACTGTCGGTGCAAATGCGCAACGCTTACTGTAGTTCGCGCAAAGGCGTGCAGCATTATGTTATTGCGCACAATACGTTGTCGTATTAGAGGCACGATAGATATTGCTAGCAGAATACTACATCAGTAATAGTCGACGTCAGGTTGCGCACGCAATCCTTTTTGTCCAGTCAGCTGTTCACTGACTCAGCAAGGGTGCTTATAAAGGCCATCCGTCTTCTCGGATGGCCATTCACGTGAGCAAGCTATTGTTGGTAAGTGTACCCATTGTTTGTGTTCCGGGCCAATCGCTTTACCACTCTCTTTCTACCCTTTGCATTTCTTCGTCTACCATTTATTTTCTTCCTTCGTCCGCTATGAGATTGTACTCCTGCATTGAACAACAATACGCGAAGAAAACAAAACGCGAGATTACATGGAAATGTACAACTCACTTTGTTACACAAAATGGGAGTCTGCAGCAAGAATACGACTACTCTGTGCTTGTATTGGAGAGGAGGTGCTTCGATACGAACTACCAGGGACTAGAGTGGCTATTCTGGGGGAAGAAGAATAATAATAATAAACTCAACATAAACCAACTGTCATTACACACCATTCGGCTTTACTGGCAATTACCCCGAGAAGTTTTTCTCTGAAATGACGCGCAAAATTATCGTCTCTGCGACTGATTACTCCGGGGCCATCGCCCTTTAAACAACAGGTACTAGAAGAGATGTTTTTGCTTAGTGCTCCGGATCTGCCTGCCTGTCTTGATCCTAAACGGGGGCTCTACAGTAGTGATCCACAGCAGACAGGATCTCTGGTTGGCAATCTAACTTGCATTACCAGAGTCCAGTTCTACAAGCGCTTTGCGGTCCTAAAGGTCTCGTAACTCAACTGGAGCCTTTCTTAGTATTTTTCTCTGAGATATAACGTGCTACATCTGCTTAAATGACAAGATCTTAGATGTTAGTGGAAACCAGAGCGGTCTCGATTAATGTCACGAAGTTAACGTCTGTACAGTTTTGGGCTTTTGCGCAAGGAAACGCTTGTCATATGATACATGCGGAAATCGAATTTTGATACAATTGTCTCCTTTAAAATTGCATGTTTCTGCTCTGTCTCTCACAACTGTCGAATTAACTGTCATATCTTACAAGTGGTTGTGATGGTAGGCCATTAGTGTGTCATTTGGGAGGTGGAGAGAAAAGGACCAATGGCTCAAATCTGGAGCTTCAGATATTTCTGGTAAGAGTATACTTCTCTCGCTACCTTATGTATAACACTGATCACGAAAGTAGGGGAAACTGGGTTTGCAAAGCTGTGGAGTTTGTCTCTATCGGGAAACTCCGTGATCTTTATGTCTTTATAGCAAACTTCAAACTAGCTTGCAGTCTCGACAGACCAAAAATTTGTGACTTCCAACTGCTAGAAAAGCGGCTTCAAGGACATAGACTAGCCTGTAGTGCTGCAAACGTAACTCTATTGTTTTCAACTAGCTTGTAGCGTCACGTTATGGTTGTGGTTCACTGAGCGCATTGTGTTAAATTACTTGTAGAAGAACGACTACATCTGATTCAGATTACAAAAGCACTGCGGAATGAGACTCCTGCAAGGGCTTAATTTTTATCCTAGGTCCTGCATGCGACACCGTGTGTGTGTGTGTGTGTAGAATGTGGATCGCTGATATCACTTTAATATTGACTACCCCGAAGATCTCTGAAAGCCGTAACCAAGGAAACACTTTTTTGGCATCACGGGAGCCTCATCGTCGATGGAATGCAATGGTCATCTGAATTGTAGGAGTGGTTTACTGTTCATAAACAACTCGTCCACCCAAAACGGTTTTCTTCACCTTCACTTTCTTGAACGCGCCGGTCTTTATGTCGAAGAGGTTCTTGCTCAGAACCACATAGTCGGCGTACTTTCCTTTTTCAAGAGAACCAGTAACATCATCGTGTCGAAGAGCATACGCCGGATTCAAGGTCCACAATTTGATAGCGGTCTCCAGGTCCGGAACGCGTTTTGACTGAAGGGCACGCATCATGGAGGTGATTGGTGAAATCGGGTCTGCATCCCAATCACTCGAAATTGTAACCGTCGCTCCAGCTGCGAGCAGACGTTTGGTGGGTATAAGTTCGTAAGCTCTATCGCCGATAAGCTCGCTCATCTCTTCTTGATAGCTCTTTGAAATCCCGTCGGGAGCCATTTGAAAGTCAGGTATCACGTTGAGCTTTTTGAATCGTGCATCGTCTGCTGCATCTATCATGTACGCGTGCGTGATACGGCTGCGCGATTTCTTGGAGTTGGGAATGGATTCAAGAACGTCGAGTGCTTTCCTAACCGCACCGTCTCCAATCGAGTGAAAGTTAATGGCAAAACCATTCTTGATTAATTCGCGAGTGTATTTCTGTACATAGGATAGAGTGTTAGCGTCATCAGAAGCTTGTACCGGGGAAGAGAGACGTGAGATATGAGTTTACCTTCAATGCCGAGTTTTTGAAGTACGGAAATCCTCTGGGATACTCTTCATTTAAAGGATAATCATAATCATCCAGGAGAAGAGCCGTACCTAGACCGAGAATACCATCCACATAAATCTTTGCCGTGTTGAAGGACACAAGGTCATCTTCTCCTTTTCCATTTCTGTACAACTCGTTCACCTTTCTTAGTTGTTTGCGCAGTTTCATGTCCGGATAAATGTACAGCGAGTTTTTGGCCCGCACAGTTACGTCATCATTTTCAAGAGCATCCAGCCACAAGTCGACAATTCCTCTGGTCCAAAACCCGCCAGCATCGGAAACGGTAGTGATGCCGTTCTTCGCCACGATATACAAAGCCTCCAGCAGCCCGTCATACATATCGCGATAAGTCAGTTTTGCCGCATCCCGTGCCTTTTGTTGAGCGTTTTCAAAGAGCAGACCATTGAAATCTCCAGCCTCATCCCATCCGTACATGCCGCCTTGAGGATCGTCATCTCCCTCAATACCAGCCAGCTTCATTGCCCTGGAGTTGATCCAAGCTCCGTGTCCAAGGTCGTCGAGCACGATTACAGGTCTGCTGGGGAACTCCTCATCCAACATCTTCAGTGGTGAGGTATCCTCATCGAAGGCGTACAAACTAGCACCTGCTGCTCGAAGCCAGGAATCAGAAGACTCTTCATTCTGCGCGCATTTTCTCAAGTCCGACACGTACTGCTTTACCGATCTGCCTGTCTGTAACGTGCAGAACAGTCCTGAAATGGAGTTTATTCCCGCTTCAGGAATGTGCGTATGGATGTCTTGGAAAGAAGGCATAACAAAGGCGCCCTTCATATCGACACGGTTTACATCGGTTATGCCGGCTTGCTGTAGCGCCTTGGTGACGGCTTTGTTGGACCCGACATGTAGAATGATGCCATTTTCCGAATAAGCGAACGATTGTGCCCAGGGTGCGGATTGATCGCCGGTGTAAATAGCGGCGTTGCGTAGTACGACGGGCTTTGTGGAGCGCGTTGCGCGGGGGTTACTCGCGTTTCGCGACGACGATGGATCGGCGAACTGCGCGCTGACGTGCGCGGCGAGAAGGAAAACAAGCGGAAGAATGCGAAGCGCGATAGAGACATGGTATGTGTGGCGATGTTCGAACGCGTCCATACTCGAACAAAGCGCGACTTTGAAGTTACAAGCTTTAGCACGGTTTGAAGTAGGCTGCGGGACGACGCGCGTTACGAAAGGGTTGCAGGTGAAAGTAACGGCGGATAGTTCTTTAGGAGATGAAGTGCAACTGGGCCATCATTGTGCGAGGAATAGACAATTTGGTGCCCCTCTTTGAAGAGAAGTTGTCGAGATGGCAAAGTCGTTGCTCACACATCACGAAATGATTTTCTGTTTCGCCCAAATAAGGCAAGATTGACCCAGTAGCGATCCGCATCTTGCGTGTTCTTTCTCAGCGGCGGCGCTTGGTTCGCAGGCCCACAAAGTTGAGTATGGTCCCCCTTTACAGGCCATCCGTCGCCGATATCTAGATACCCTCTGTCCAACAGGGCAGGAACTTTTTTGAGCAAACTAATGTATCTTCGAGTGATGCGTCCAGATGGATAACGTGTTCCACCAGCTACATCCCTTTGATGAAAGCCTGCGAGACACTGATGCCGTAATATGTGTAAACGGTACCCTTGTGCGTAGTACGTGTCGTTAGAATATCTGTACCTTCATGTTATGCCTGCGGGCTCCTTAAATACATAGATATCCGCTGATCTTTGAATCGTGACGAATATCTTTAGTCATCCAGCTTCGTTCAAACGGCTCGATCTCTCGGTGCTTCTAAATAAGCTCTCGTCAAGTCCGTCGCCCAGCTCTTAAGTATGACCACCTACAATTTCCGGTACTGAGATGGTCAACCGGTTTAATTTACATGACCTACCACAGAGACCACAAACAGTTTACGGTCCAATAGCCATATATTTATCATTTCACGGACTTAAGCCTTGAAAACCCGCTCTAAATCAGATTCTGAGGTCGTGCAGAACGGGTCGTGGGTTTCGGTGGCCACCGAGACCCACGACCTGTTTCCCCCAAGCTCGAGCTCGGCGAAGCTCCCGCCGAGCCTTGCGAGTATTAGCTAGATGCAAGCGCTTAGTACTTCTCTCCAGCGCTAGCATTAACCTTTCTGTAAGATAGCGAAGACTGCAGTAGACTGGTACTGAACATCTTTACCAAAACCAGGACCGACACACTGTCGATGATTGGAACCAACGAGAGCTTCACTCTATCTCTGAGCTCTCTACTTATACTAACTGAGTGGATGTCTACCTGAGTCATCAAGTGGACGCAGCACTGAACGGGTGTTACTCTATTACACTTTCGACGAACGTCGGCTCTCGGTTCCTGTACGCCCAAAGATGCTCTCGCGCTTCGGCTTCCCTCTGGTTGCTCTGACGCGTCTACTTCCAGTGATGAACTGCTTCAACAACTGCATTTGATTCTATATACGAGCCAGCAGTTTTGTCAGTGCAAAGACACCCGCCTTTCTCAACTAAAACGTCGCAGAGCAATGTGCGATGTTTCCTCGGAAATTTATCAAACCATTGCTTCAATGTCACAGGACTGAACATATTTGTCAGCCTCTTCTGTTAAAAGCGGTACAGACATTTTACTGTTAGTGCGGCGACATATCTACTCTTAGTCAGTCCATAACAACAGACAACCTACACAAAAAAGCCCCCAATTAAACCCACTGCTTGGCAGAGAAAGGTATCGAACCATCGATACCTTCACACTTCTTGCCAAACACGCCATAATGTACCACAAGATCCAAGCTGTTACAAAACTCTAATGACAATACAAAATTTCGGGCCAGGTAAAAGGGTTAGAAAGCTGCCGTTAGTACCAGGGTCGTATTTGTGACTGACTAGCTTTGACAAAAAGAATGTGACTTGTGACCGACTAACTTCTACTTGTGGGGAAAATGTTATCACTAGTCAAGACAGTCCTGAAACTTGTACAACTGTACCCGTGGGTACTCACAAGGCCGTCGCCGTCGACTACATTTCAGATTACGTTTGCAAAGTGCTCCAGAACGGGAGTCTCCCCAATCGTGGTTGCCTCGGAGTAGTCCCACCGGCGACAACATGAGACCACCTGCTCCTTTGCCTGCTGAGCTACGTGCGTCAGCTGAGCCAAGTGCTTCGCCGCAGTCTACAAAATAGAGAACCATCACCAGTCGAGATAACGACAAAGCGGCTCGTAGAGTGGTTCAAGCTTCAAGACGTCACATTAAGGCACCATTATAGTGGTTTACGCAATGCCATGTTTTTTCAAATTGGTTGTAAATTGAGTGAAACGTTGAACAAGTGGTTACGTTTCCCGGGGTTGCCAAGCCATCTGATTTTTCACTTAGAGCTCGCCTAAGCAAAATAGGAAAAAAGTACCTCTGAGAGACCTTCATCCTACAATGATTTGGGAGCACTCCTCACGCTGCCAGGGTGATGCTTACCAAGGCAATCTGGATCGTCTTCCTCCTCTATCGAGTGGGCTCCAGTCAGCTCCATGACCCCATATCACCTATCCCGCCCAAATCATCGCGACCACCCCAGCTTACTCCCCCTCTACGTCAATCTTTGGCTCAACACGACAAAACCGGTACATCAATTACTATACTACCAACGCCAACAACCGCGGATACCCCAAATCTCACACGACGCAGACGTTTGCGCTTTTCGGCGACATGGGATATAATCCTACTTAAAGCAGTCATTGCAGTTGATGGATATCTTCCACCACAAGGTAATGCACAGCGAAGATACGAAAAAACATTCTCTATTTTCTTCTCCAAACTTCCGTCAGGGCCTCTGAGCAAAGTCCATGCCCCAACGTACAAATCGTTTAGTGTTCGTTTGAGGAAGATTGTGAGCGACCATCGGTCCGCTGTGAGGTGAAACGGCAACGCTTCCGGTATAACCAAAATCCGAGGAGAGCAGGAGTTAATCTGGATGATGTGGTTCATGTGAGTGACGAACGTGAAGAACAGAGAAGACGGAACAACAGGATCGCACAGAGCTCGATAAAAGATTGGCTACTGCGGGTGAAGGGATGTGAGCAAATGCGCTTGGCCAGGACCTGAGATTCGCGGAGAGAGGTATCAACGATACGAATGTGCCGACCGAGATTAAGAGGGGTCGGGCAAAAAGTGCTGCTGTACTGGACTACGAATCCGAACAGTGAGATTTGATTAGAAAGCACATAGCAAGGCGCCGCGATATGAAAGAGAGGCGCCTTTGCATTGAAGAGAAGCCCCTCTCTATTGAGCGCGCCGAGACCAATGCCTTGAACCCCACTGGGCGCACCAGCATGAGCACGACGCGAAACAAGTACAGCTTCACAAGAAGGGCATAGATTTGGAAGTGAAAAAAGCGGGGCTTGAGAAAGATGAGTCCCGTGAAGCGCTCAAAGAACGCAAGGAAACGATAGCTATGTTCGGCACTTTAGTTAAGAGGCTTCAGTAAATTTCCATTAGGTACTTGCTTGCGCGCCATTCTTTAAGGGTCAAAGGAGAGTCACTACGGCACGCTCCTCGCTTCACTCGTCGCAGTGCCTCCGCTGTAGACTTTGTACTTGCCGCACCCTCGACCCATTGGAGGGGCACGCAAGCGTAAAACCGGGTATTGCTTTTTTTAACCAGCCAGGTACTCTGCGAGTCCCGGAAATGCGCACTTGAAGAATGGGTTCTATTGTCCGCCACAACTGATACAGAGCCGGGATTTCTAGAGCTGAGCAGAGCTACAGCTCTATGAAGTAAAGCTATAGGTGCCTGACGTATTTTCAAATGCCCGTTTTAAACCTGTGATGACCATATCTGCTTCATGTCCTTGAATGTTCATTCGACAGCCTTCCGCACGCTGCTCATGGTAGTATTATAGGCTGCTTATTTTGCAATGGCCCCTACGCGAGGAAAATCTGTCTGCAATCATGGTCTTATAATAAACTCTGTATCTCCATATAGGCAGTACTGCTGCCCGCCAACCAGCAGTGCGTTTTGTTGTAGTATCTTCTGTGGAGTGCGATGCTACCACTGTTGTGCTTCGGTCGGAAGACTCCACCTTCAAGGAGAAGGAGTCATCCGACCGAAGCACAACAGTGGTAGCATCGCACTCCACAGAAGATACTACACCGCTTCCAGATGGCACATTCGAAACCTGTTGCAACTCCGATGAGTACTGCGTACAAGGCATCAGAGTTATTGAAAGCAGAGCCTTTTGAGCGTCAAAGTACCTTTCAGGAAGCTATTGGGTCTCTGTTGTATCTGTCTACACGCACGAGGCCGGACATCTGCCATGCAGTTAATATACTATCCCGAGCCCAAGCCAATCCTACAGTTGCTCATTGGAATGCCGTGAAAAGAATTCTACGTTACGTCAACGGTACTAGAAATCTTGGACTGAAGATATTGGCGAAGGATGGAGATAGCTCAAGCACCTTGTATGCCTACGCAGATGCAGATTGGGCTGGTGATGACGTTGATAGAAAGTCGACAAGTGGTTTTTGTCTCTTCTTGTTTGGGACCATGGTTGAGTGGAAAACTTTGAAACAATCTTGCGTGGCGACTTCCACAACTGAATCAGAATACATTGCAGTTTCTGAATGTTTCAAAATTGTCAAGTGGGTTCGTAATTTATTGAACGAGCTACAGATAAGACCAACCTTGAATCCAACTACAGTATAAGAAGACAATACTGGGGTACTGGAATGGGCAGTTGGAAGCAGGCGCGCAAAACATGTTGATTTACGCTATCATTTTGTTCGTCAAGGAGTTGAGTCTGGAATGATGAAAGTAGTACGTTGCCCAACGGAACACATGATTGCTGACGTACTTACGAAGCCACTTCCGAAGCAAAGGCACATCAAGTTCAGACACCTGCTTGGACTTTTTGATGGTGCTCATGGTATGGGAGGGATGATGTAATGGGAATCGTGTTGTGACATGAGGCACGTAAGTCTCACATATGTATCTTACGTTAGATACATTACGTGACCTGTAATGTTGTGAGGTAAGCAGTAATTAGTCTCATTAGTGCTGACCTCAGCAGTATAGTAGATTCTGAATCCTGTGGTTCCCTGCAGAGCAACCACAAGCGTACCAAAGGCGTCTATGATTTTGGCAGGGTTTTGCACAGATGCCATATCTATAAAGGCTTGGAAAAGAGTCCACCTTCAAGGAGAAGGAGTCATCCGACCGAAGCACAACATTTGTAGCTCTGCATCAATTCCACTGTCCCGATAGAGCGTCATGTCGTAATGCCACCCGACTTCAGGTCCATATAAGTAGAGCATTAAACCATCAGGTGTCGCGACAGACTGGTACACGAGACAGTGAAAACTTTTGTGCCCAGAATAGCACGTTCGTTGTAGAGCATCCGAACCTCCAGGTCTGCACATATAAATCTTTTTGTAATCAACGAAGCCTACACAGTTCCGCAAAGGCGCCCCCTTTTCCTCCATCGCTTGTGCATATTGGATAGTCAGAATGGCCTTCAAGGGCGTCCTGCAACTAAAAATAAGGTGCACTTTTGATTCTGTTAAGCGCTTTATAACCTTCCAGAAAACATCAACGAGCGCGGATCAACGCATGTCAAACATGGGCTCCATATCGACCCAGCAAATGGGAGATTCAAAACGGCGTAGCATGATGCATGTTGCCGTAAACCAAGGTATCTTGTTTCGAGACTGTTCTGTTTTGCCGCTGCTCCAGTCACTGAGCTGGCATATGGTCTTGATCTGTGAGGCTCAGAATCGGAAGAGGAAAAAACTTTGCTCTGTAGACAAAGAATTGATGTTTAAGGTGGTACCTAAAATTGGGCACGACGACGTGATAAATGTAGAAGGACCTTGTCGTCCTGATCGTTTGTTAACGCTAGTTGAAGCAGGTGCAGACAATGAGCATTGCGTCGTTTTGCACTCCCAGTTGCGTAGTCTTTCTGGCGCTTCAGAATTTGTGTCGAGTAGTTCAGCGGATCTTTGGAGGGACAACTCGTACTCATATACAAGACATGTTTCTCTTCAGCGGGATTGTAGTTCTTTGCCGTATGACTCGGCCGGGGACGGAACACGTGTGGCCTTCTCAAGTCACGAAATTGGAACCAATTTTATTTGAGTAGTATCTCTATTGTTGCTACAGTGCATGACAGTAATGGAAAGTTTGAGTTTACGTGCGTTGCTTGTGATATTGAAAGCGCCATGAATTTAAACTTGTCAACAAACAACTTCATCGTTCACTACAAGATCAAACATCTGACATTGCATAATAATCTTGTTTTTCTAAACAATAGCAATGCCATCGGAGTTGCCCCTAAATTTTGTATCTCGCATAAGCGCAGGCAAATACTCTTCGGAGATAGAACAGTGACATAAACGTTACTTTACGCCCAGCAATAGGGGTGCTTTGAGCGTACTTCTGGCGTTTGTATTGTCAACCCACTGGCAAACGTTTTGCAGTTTGTGGCTGTTCTGATGTTTTCGTGCTTATGGAGGCCTCTGCTCCTCAAATTGCATCGTCGGTCTTGCAAGGATTCGTGGATGTGTTTGGAAGTCGCCTAGAGTTTGTTAGCAAAGACATGACGGAAAAAATGGTTTGAAACGTACGCGGCTGTCTTTTGCATCCTACGGCGCTCCATTACAGACGTGCGCACAAAATATCTGACTGTTAATGGGTGATGCGCTGCGCTGGGTGCACTGATCTTTGCAATGACATGGCATTATATAACCCAGCAATAAAACATGCGTAGCGTTCTCATAGCAACTCTGAACATGGCATTAGCGTCAAAGAGCGGTCAACAGCTACGCTGTATTATGAAAAATTTACTGGAACAGAATTTATTTGTGGGCGCTAACGAATTTTGGGAACACACAGGTACTAGCGATAATGAAGTCGCTACGGCCCTGGCAGTTGATCTGCTTACCAACTACGTTGGTTCTGTCCGCTGCATAGTCCAAACGCTGGCCTTGGCAGTGAATGATGTCTTCGAGCATGGTGCTTTATGGAAAATGTATGTACACCATTTGAACAAGGTGACGATATACTTTAATCATCACCAAAAGGCGGCACAGCTGGTAGCTCAAAAGCAAGCAGAGGAGTGGATTACCAGAGATTGCCTACGTAGGCTGAAGCAGAACATTACCACGCGCTGGCATTCTCGTCTTTTTGTGATGTCTGTATATCTGTGCCGGATTCATAATATCTCAGAAGTGGCAACAGAGCTCGAGATAAGTTCGGAGTACCTTCTGCCAACGAGGCCGAGCTCTGCTATTATTCACAAAGAGAAATATGAAGCTCGTCAAATAAAATTGACCAGGAACCCGAAGTAGCTCTCCATCAAGCTGGCCGACCGCATTGCGTTTTGATTAGGGGCTGTTTGGAAACGTGTTGACAAAGAGGCAGCTCATTGGTGTTCGAACAAAGATGAAGAGTCCGAACCGGATAAATACGTGCATGAAACACGTAGTGTACTTTTCTATCATGTTGATGTAATATTAGACGTGCCTGAATGTTGTCTAGACTTTCTGGGCTGCTCAGATAATGATCGAAAAGCCTACAAAAAGGTTCTATTCTCAGTTGTTGTTCGGGAGGCTGTTGAGCTTGAACGTTCCCTGGGTCCTAGAGCAGAGAGGCTTGAGGTCGTTTATGGTCTTTTGCACGACAAAATATGCGAGTTTCTAGAGGAAAAATGTAGAAGGGATCCCAGTGCTGCCTTATTATTCTGGGAAGAAACGAATCAAATGTCTACAATCATTAGCCCTGTGCCTTTTGACACTGTTTAAAGAGCTGCGCGCTCCTTTCAAGCATCCTCTGCCTCTGTTGAGAGACTTTTTAGCGATCTAGGCAAGAGGGAAGGCAATCAAAACCAGTCGTTACTGTCGAATACTCTGGAAATGTCCGAGAAATGATATGGGTTTTTGTTTGCAACGAGCTCAAAAACGTCTCTATCCATCAAAACGGGCTCATGCACCCAAAGGGTGATGCGTTTAGACGTCTAGTGCGTGTCGTTGCTCACGAGATAGTAAAGCTGTTGTAGAAGTGGCTAAATTTGACTAACTTGCAGTTGAACAGCGGTGACTATGACTTTCTGGATCCCAGAAACCCTATTCACGAATACGCCTCTGGTTAGTACACTGTAGGTTTCTTCGCAGCAACATAGAACTGCGGATGTACTGGATATTTCGGTTCTACCGCATTCAAATCTCTACCGCTTTCAAATTCTGATCCCTGTATTCTCTTATCCTCTCCGAGCACTCTACCAATTGACCTCTTTACTGCTTTGGAGAACGCTGGAAATGTCAGTTTAGGAACGGCATTTGAGTAGTACTTAGATTACGTTCACAAATGTAATTTACTAGAATGAAGAATCCATTTATCAACATGTCTACACAGAAGGTTGAAGCCATATTGCCAAAGAATCATTGATCTTATCTTCTGAGACCCATATATAAGAAGACCCTAGGCTGTCCTGAACACAACGCACTTCTTTCCGCGAACAGCTTGCATCGGAGAAAGATTCACATTGTTGATCACAGGGGGATTTTCACTTGCCAGAACTTGATAACTAGTAAGATAAACTCTCACGCACTCTCCCTTCGGAACAAGTCCTTGGAATACCTCATGCCCCACACCAGATCCAACCCGATACTTAATGGTAAAGGGCTTAAACTGAGTAGGAGTAAGATGACCATTCGGGATAGACGTGACAGGTATCACGATATTCGGATTACGAAGAATCTCCGGGGTAATACCATTTGAATTAGCAACGCCGATGGGCATTCTCGGATCCTTCGATACGATCTGCGTCGTGAAGGCAACATCAGCAGGTCCGGTGATTGAAAAGGTCTGAAGTGTACTGGATCCCTCAAAACGGAACTTGCAATCGTTGAAAGCCCTGGTACAGAAATCTAAACCACTGGCATACGCACTGGAGACTAGCAAAGCAAAGAACAGAAACTTGGAAGGCGACATCATTTTGGAAGTGCGAAGACGAGTGAGCAAGTATGATAGACGGTGGAAGTTTGCGAAATCCACAACACCCGGTCGCCAAAAGAGCTCTTATATAGTGAGGAAGAGCATGAAACAACCTCGACAGCCTTGAAGCGATTACTTGTCACGGACAAACTCAGTGGGTTCATTATGGGCGTGTAGCACAAAATTTTGGACTGGGAAAGGATATCTGCAACCAAAATCATGCTTTCTCATTCCAAGATGGCATCGCTTTTCTCGCATGAGGTTGGCACTGCTCCTCTCCAGCTGCCATTTACAGCATTGCCATCAAGAAGTACAAGACTCTATTCGCGATTGCTTGTTTTCGTTTCTGGTCCACTTATTCTCTTCTGCTTCGCTGCCTTCTGGGTTGCTGCACAGTGGACCCTCTTTTCGAATTGATAAAAATAGAGTGACCTTCATTTGGATAAAAGTCCCAGCGGACAGCACATGAATCTTTGTTTAAACTTGTCTTCCCTAGGTTTAAATGACTCATTTTGCTATAACTTACTAACATCCAACCCTTCCAACAAACATTACCAAACGCCATTTACAGACAACTACTCAACCTGATGGATAAGCAGATTCTAAAAAGAGGATGTATTTTCAAACCAACGATAAAGCACTCCATATGGGAACCGTTCCTAGTCAGGAGGGTTTGTCCATGGAACTGTAAGTTATTCAGGGTTGTGAATCAAGATATCCTACTGCATAATGTATGAAGGCGAATGAGTCGTCCCGGTTTGTAGTTGGCAATTGGTAACCCTTACCTTCGTGCACCGATTACTGTTGGTCACCCTAACCCTACAAGAGAAACAAAAGCACAGTGATATTGTCAGGGATTGTTAGGCAGTATTCTCACCTTGGGACTTCAAAATTGTTGGACAGATTAACCACATCTTTGCAATGAGAGTTGAATAGCACGTATGCATGCCCACAAAGGATTCTCCTGTGATTCTAAAGCGCTCTATGATGAGAGGTTTCCGACATACGGTAGGTAGTTCGACCTCGACTGGTGAAGCATGGCTCTGGATACCAACACTGCAATAACACGACCATTCCACTGAAAGCACAGGCAGTTCACTCATCTGTTGTTCATTGTTATCGTGCATGTAACTCAGTGTGCCTGGTTGTTGTGTGTGTTGGAACGCTCAGAAAACGATTCTTGTATTGATACTACTGGAAAAAGGTCGACCTTTAGTGATGTTCCTTACGAGTCTAACAGTAGATAAACAACTAGTCACTTACCGTACCGAGAGCAGCAAATTTGTTCACAACAAAAGCGCTTCCGACATCAAGCCCTCTCTCCCTGAGCTCGTTTTGAATTCCAGAATCAACACCTTACAAACTGGTCTTAGAGTTCTCTGTGTTGAGAAACTTGGTTCAAAAGAAATTGGATGGCAGAGGTACGCCAGAGAGCTGATAAAAAGTGCCGACGAGCGCTGAACAACGTGTGGATAGCCACGAATATTTGGCAAAGAATGGGTTTTGTAGGGCGACGCAGAAGGGGCGTTCTATGAGATATTTGATTTAACAAAACGAAACTGGAGAACGATTCTCGAGCAATCAGGCATTTGCACGTTGCCTCCAAACGTTTCGAGATTTCGTCTACAGGATATCTGGCCGACGCAAGGTTGGCAGGGGCCGATCTTTCTTCATCGTTCTATTGAGCAACGACGTTATCAATGTTGTTGGGTTTATGATATCTTGTAGCTCTTCGAGGTTCCCACCCGCCAGTCCCAGAAACAGTATGAACCATGCTGTAAGTTTCAGTTCTGTTGAGCTCATGGTGATGATTTGTTAGCCTTCACTATCCCCTTTCTAAACATAAAGCATCTGTCGTTTGGCAACAACCTAAGAGCGAACCATAAGTGAATGGTCATCTGGTAATTTGTGGACGTACCCAACATACTTTTGGGTGTTGTCTCTAGACGTAGACGTGTTGCCAGTAGCGGCTGAATATATATCACGCAAGCAGAAACTGGGCGCCTCCTGAAATCACAGAACAGCTACTTGATACTGTACGCACAAAGGTCACGATTTGCGCGGCAACGTGGCTTTGCGCATCGATTCTGTCCGACGTTGTGGCCCCATGGAAGCACGCCGCGAGCAATCGCAAGTGCGTATTTTGCGAGCGCGCACTCCCCCAAACTGCATATCGTTTTCGTTTCGCACTGCTTGCGGTTGGCGCTGCGCACACTCCCGCTCCCCTTGTTTTGCGATTCAACCACCCTGCCCAACCCGCCTTACGTGGTCGGAGCCATGCTATGCATGGGTGAGTGAGAGCGGAGTTAACTTCACTGGTGAATATCGCGGTTCGCTTGCGTTTGGGGACTGTGCGAATGGCGCATATTTCAGATGGTATTTGGGATTATGTGTTTTCAGGAGGCGCCCACTGACAGTAAATCATGCATTGTCTGTCTGAAGGGACAGTGTGGACAAAGAATGATATCGATAGGCCATTCTGTCACGTTTCCGTTTCATCACGGGCAAGAGGTCTGTGGAAGCTCACTAAAACTAACGCTGGACACGCTCGCATCAGTGTCTGGCCGGACCCTTTTGTAGCCCAGTCGTCTTACAAGGTCAGAGGCGAGAAGTCAGAGCATGCATGTCTTGACAAATGGGGAGGATACGACGTGGGAGTATTGCGTCAACACTTTGAAATATTCACCATAGTTTTAGACTGTTCCTATCTTAGGGCATGTCCACTGCGAACGTGATGGAGAAATAATTCCCACTATTATTACACCGCCAAATACCAAAAATCGCACCGCTCGCTTTCTTCATCATCTTCATAAAGATGAAACACGGGAAAACCACGAATATAAGAAAGCACAAAGGCCGACTGACGCTAATATAGGACAGAATAGCCCTAATGACCAAAAAATGTCAAAATACATCGCCAAAAAAGGAACTTTTGTGTTCTCTGCTCCATGGCAATTGGAATTCCTAATCTGCAGCAGGTCCGCGGCCATATATTTTTTGAGTAAATAAAAGTCCATGCGCGCGCGCATCATCGTTATCAGATTTGTTGCTGAACAACAGGTCTCTTTGTCGATGATGAAGCTCTATAACGTAAAGAGGCATCTTTGACTCAACTTGGTTTGACTTTGGCGGTGGAAGGTCTGAACGCGATGATCGTCAATAATTTCTCGATATTGAAAAGTCAATTTTCCAAGCGGTGAAATGAGTAAATGTCCACTTTGTGTAGAAATATACATGTGCATGTAGAAACGGACACCGTCTCTTCTGTGAATAGACATGAGAACCGAAGCAATGAACGTCATTGACTCAAAGCGCCCTCTTAGCCGTTGCTGCCGAGCTACCGCGACAGTTGCTCGTCGCGTGTCCCTTGTGCTCTATAAAATCAGAATAATATCACGTTAGTTATGCTTCAGCAAAAAAATTAGTTTGAGAGAAGGAGAACAGAAGAAATGTTTGACTTTGTAGTGTAGTAGAGACCCGTCTAGTGCTGTGCAATGATCAGCAAAGACATGAGGGTGGTGACGGAGTGTGTTCAGTCTGGGTTGACGTGCCCCAGGGCGGCAGCTGACAATGTATCCTATAAATGACGGTAGCCTCTCAAAGAGGCCTGCGCACAAATGCAGTCAACCTTTTTACCAGGCCGACATTTGTGAATGACTGCCTAGCGTCACAATTTACATGACTTCGACTGACTGACTTCATGGTTACAAAAGGCACTCCGTGAAAGGAGTCCGTCGTCGTCATGGGTAGTTTCATAATCCCAAACGAAGAATAATCCACCGTGAGACAATTCTATTTCTCTTCCCATTGGACCCAAAACATTTCGATAGATCTTGGTACTCTCGGTGCCGAGACTTCGCTCTAAAATAAACCTTTTGCTGCTCGAAGTTATTGAAAATGTTACTTTCTCGGCATAACTTAAACAGAAATGAAAATAATGCCAAACATGGTTCTGAAGTACTAGAACATCAGTAACAAGCTCTGAAAATTACGACGCTCTATGCTGCCAAATCATATCGCGAAAGCAGTTCTATCATCTCAAAACATCACCGGCATTTGTATCGCAACTGTTTCAGAATCTTATGAGAACAGAGCGCAATCAAGGGTAATAGTCTCTATCCGGAATGCTTCAATTGACTTAATTTATAAGAGCTAGGAAACATTTTGCAAATGTTTCAAAGAACTCTGCTTATCCCCACAGCGAGTGAATTCTGTCGCCAATTACTTAAATTAGTCAGATGGATAGGTAATAAGTGATTCTTGTTTACAATAGTTCTACATAAAATTTACCACGCAACTGCGTATTTAACAGAAAAAATACTTCTCCTGTCCAACTCTTAAGAATTAAAAGTAGTTCTTTTATCATATTATATAAATGTAAGAGTGTATATCTATTTAAGAGACGACGAATTTTTCTTTATTTTTTTCACGCTACTCTACAACGATTTCTATATACCAAGTTTAACATATACTCTACATATTTTGGGCTCCTGGAGCTTCCCAAGGCACAAGCGTAACGGGCCAGTCGACACCCTCTGGTTTTCTATATTTCGGACTAGCATTGTTGTTGTTCTTCTGGTCAAAGTAAACAGTTTCTATTCCATTATAAACGAGCAAGGAAGTCTTCCACTCTCTATTTCAATGTTTTTTCTTCTAACTTTTTAGAACGACTTTCCCGATGTAGAATAAGGGTACTATCTTTAGACTAATACATTTTGCATTTTATTTCCTGTGTCCAGACAATAAAGATCAAATTATGATACCGACGCGACTGTGAACCATGTTACCCAAACGAGCTATCTTACAGTTCGAAGTTTTATCGGTCCATGAACGGTTGTATTCTCTGTTTTCGGTATGCAACTGGATATGGAAATTAGATATTGTACATATATTGCGCATCATTTCAGCTCCTTGCCATTCTCTCTTCTGAAGAGGACAATCTGCGTATCTTAACAAAAGTAGACACACCAAATTGTTTTTTTGCACTACATTTAGAAGTGAATGCAATTTCCTAAACTCTCACCGGAGTTTTTTGAAACTCTAAACCAGAAACAAGCTATGGCGGCAAATAGAAAAAGCAGAGGCGAATCGCATGGGTCAGAGAGTTTAGTGCAAACTATGGATGAAGAGCATTCAATATGTCTCCCATGTGATCTTTGTGATTCATTCTTCAGTTCAGAAAATGACCTCTTACGCCATGTCGCTTCTCATAGCATACAGGATCAATTCAGGTTTTGTGTTATGTGTAAAGAACAAGTGAGGACGGAAGTTTTTTCTGAGCATATAGAGGTAAGCAAGAACGTATAGCGCTAAACAAAGATGAGGTATAATATTAAGAAATTACTGACTTGAACATTCGCTAACTGCAATGGAAAAATGTGACGAAGTCTCATAAGAAACGAACAACATATGTGTGTACTGGATGCTCTTTTTCAAGTACAGATATACGAGCTCTGAAGATTCATGCTAAGACGGATCACGACTTCGTGCGTTGTCGATTTTGTAATAAGAATTTCTCTCGTAGAGAAATACTGCTTCATCTGAACTCTTGTGAAGAGGATGAGTTGAAGAGGATTGAGATTGAAATGAGATCACAATATAAGAGGAAGACTTGGAATAGTGGAAATGGTCGACGAGAGCCGTAAAGAAGCCTCTCTCACATACTACCATTTGATCGCTTTGGTTCGCTGATGCGGGTACTGTAAAGCCATCTGCCCAAGTATTACGGCCACCAGCGTGCCGTAATAGTAACCTTCTCGTGTCAACAAATAGATTACTTATATTAAACCTAAGCGATTGAACAGCACTTGCCATTCTGCTGTTGAACAACTGCTCTTTTCTCCGCCGGAACCGGTGCCTGTGCCCGATTCAGCCCCATGTGCCAAGCGACAGATAAACAAAATCTCCAGAATACCATTCATTTGCAGTTTAGCAGTCACTGCAATGAGCGATCCTCACCTCACTGTTGCTTCACCGTCTTGACCGCGCTTACCGCAATATCGTTGCTGTGGTGGTGCAATGCATTTGTCTCTCATGTGATGATGGGAGAGGAGGGAGGCGCAGAGAGCTTCAACCAGACGCCTGTCCGTCGTTCTTTCTTTACTGATCGCTCCGCGAACTCTTATATAGAGCTCTCGCGGCCTCTCCTACTGCGTAGATGCTCTCTACACAGCGCGCTACCACGTACAATAAATCTAAACCACGCACTACTATGCTATTGTCAGCAACTTAGTTGCACTTCTTCATAAATGCACCAGTCGTACTGTCAGTTCTAGTGTCGGTTGTAATGTCAGCACGACATCTCAGAATCCTTTTTCGCGTCTCAAGAGCAGGCCGCTCTTGTGGAGGGTCATTGAAAAGGCCAGTAAGAGTTTAGTAATGTAGAGGGAGTGGCGGTATTATAAGAAATCCCTTGGTATATCAGATTGTTTTCGTTTCCAACAAACTTCAAGAATGAAACTTGGTCATTTTCAAGTTTTGAGGCACACCCCGCTAAAAAGAAGGAATGCCATACGTATTGAAATCTTCAGGAAAGCGGAGGACGGTTTATTTCATATCTGAAAAGGATAGTTGTTCTGGTGAATGTATGCCACTTTTACATGTGATATGCAATTACTTCATAAATCTGATACTAAAATATCAAAATAGCTTCATGAAGGTTACCGAATGTTAATTGATGCAGTGAAGTCGTTCTTTTAGAGAAATGCCGATAACAAATGCAAATTTTGTGTCGATCAAACGACGACATTTTTAAAACCAACGGCTTCGAAAAGTTTGGGAAGAAAACGGTAGAGCCGATGTTAGGTAGCCAAGTTGCTTTCGGAGAAATGACAAAACCACGATCGCAAATGTCTAGAGGGATGAAAAGCGCTGCCCTTTTATGCTCATTATCAGCACCGACGGCGGCATCCGACCTGCGAAGTCATCTGCGGCACTGAGATCTGCAGTTGATCCCAGCAACCTACAGTGCAGCAATAGATCCTCTTCTGTGTTCCTGGAAATACGTGTCGTTGTGGCATCGCGTGTAACGACAATTGCCCATTGCTGGTGCAAGTGCGTCGGGCACTTGCCCGACTCGTAAGAGAGGTATCGAAAGAAGGCTACTGGGGCTGAGCCAAATGCATCTTAATATCGTAGGACAGATGTCTAAGCTAGTTTTAGAAAAACTTGGTCTCAAGTTATTAGACGCATTTTATACTTCTATGTAAACTTGAGTCGAGTCAGCTCTTCGGCGACTCGCCTGAACTCTGGTCGGTCCATTCTTTCTCTACCCAATCTGTAGCACCAGTTACAAAACCAAAACCTTGTAATTTAACCATACCGTAGGGCATTAGCGCAAATAAGCTCTTCCAAAAGAACAGCTCTGTCTGCCATAAAAAACAATAATGCATCCAATTGGCATATAAAGTATGTGTTGGTACACAAACCGCAGCCGCAGGTTGTAGTAAACATTGTAGTTTCAAGACTGCATCTGCAACACCCTGTCAACGCGTAGTAACACAGTTAATACTATAATACTTTCTTAAAACAAAGCTAACAACTGCAATAAACTATAAAAGAGTCCTGTACAATTGTCACAAATCTTTTGATTTTAAGAGCACATCATGGCCACTGTTTTTGGATTTGGTGCTGCTGATGCCATCAAGATGCTAAATAAAACGGAAGCTTTACAAACAAAAAAAGCTATTAAAGACGAACAAACCGATATAATACATGACAAATACGAGGGCTTTACAAACTTTTTGTGACAGTTTCTATCAACAAAAAAATTGTGAGCCCTTCATAAAAAAATGTGTTTAGAGAAATCTGAGTTCTATCAAGTATGCAGTTTGTCTTGCACTTAATTCAAAAGCTTAGAACAGTGGTCAACAAAAATAATTTTCGATCTTAAGAAAAGCTATTTCATTCCTAACTTCTATGTTGTATACCACGAAAAATTATAGCTGTTTTGGCAAATATTTTCAAAATTAAAACTACAGTTTTGGAGCATCTAATGAACTATTTTTTGAGTAGTTTTTCAGATCACGTTGACACTAATTTTTTGAAGGGAAACGATGCAAATTGGTGAAGACGAAAAATAATGAAGATAAAGAACACTTTTAATATTATATACATTTGCTCATTAGGCAACAGGAATGCTCTTTTTGCAAAGTTTCTGCCTTTTGTAGACTGTGAAAAGGAGAAAATGCTTCCCCTAGAACCACGAACATATGGGACTCAGTGTTGAATTTTAAATGTTCTGAAAAAGTCTTTATATGTGTAGTTCTAATCATTACTCGGATTCAGAGGCTATAATTGATGTTTGATATAAAAATTATTTAGTATTGTAATGCTGTCGATGTAAAAAACCAAAAAAACAATGAAAGACATTGAAACACTCCCAGATGATGGTCAGAACTATTGGGGGGTTTCGCTGAACAAATAATATCAAACTGCTACGCGGTCCTTACAAAAAAAAGGCCATGTAATGGTTTGATTAGTATTTAAAATATAAGTTAGACTACGAGAAAGTGCATCTGCTAGAATTCTTTTTCAGAACTATGTTGGATGAGTTTGCAATCTATTGATTATTTTGTCATTTTTATTCAGGCAAAGCGAAAAGATGTACGACAAAAGAAGTTGCTTTGAAATGAATAATTTGCATATGACTGTTTATGCACCTCGTAAAGTGGATTATAATTTATATACTCGATTGATTTGAAGGAAAATACGTACCTGCCGAAGAGCTTGGAAGAATTTTTGACGGTTTTCCAATCAAATTTGTATCGTTTAGCGTCCGAAATGTTAAAATATCATATTCCAAAGCGCAAAATGCAAAGACGAGACGTTACATTCGCGACCTTGATCAGTTATTACGCTATTTGAAATTTTTCTACTAAGTTTGGCTAACTACGCTAGTTCTGTGGTGAATGTGGTGCAACGCTCCAAAGGGGAGAAACACCGAAAGACGTTCGGGATCTTTCCTCCGTGGAGGTGAACCCAGCTGGGTAGAGCCCCTCTAGGGGTGGCACGGCGGAGCCGGTTTGTAAGACCGAGGCCACCCTTCGCGACTAGCGCAAGAGGGTTTAGGACAAGAATCGGTATCCGCGAGAGCGGGAATGCGTCCTCGCCAGAGGTATGTTTCCACGTAAGTGGGGGTGTGTGAGCGGATGCTCACACGAGAGCCGCGGATAGCGGGAGGTGCTACCCTAAAAAGGGGAAAAAGGAAGGGCGAAGAGGAGGAAGAGAGGACGAAGTGAGTCGCGAGAGCGACAGGGGCGAACGGCGATGCCGGTAACAATATCCCTATACAGGGCGAAACACCAATGCAATTGGAATAATATGACTCCCAGTGATGGGTCCCTTTAGTTGTGCAAGGGGGTTAGATGTCCCGTGGTTCACGGCGTTTCCCTCCAAGGAGGAGTAGAGCACGCGCGCAAGCGGTAACAACTAGAGCCAATTCGCCAGGTTGGGGTCCCTTGTTGGGGAAGGTTTACTTGTGCAACGGCAGTGCGCCGTCGCACTAAGTATTAGCTTCCCAGAAATGGGTGTGAAAATAATAAATAAAATCAACTAAAATACTCCACATTTCGTGGCAACATCCACTACTGTGGCCAACCGCCAATTGACCCAAAACCGTGTCCCACGTGTCCATACCCACCATTGTGGGGCCTAGTTCATATACACACTACACAACCGATAATATCGGGAAAACGATCAAGTACCAGGAATCCCTCCATGAGGGCGTTGCACTTCATATCCACCCCCTAAGACGGGAAAACGACCGCGGACGCGGAGGATTCCCAGACGAAAATGGGAGACAAAAGCGCGTGCGCCGTCTCCGGTTCTCCGGTAGATCCCTCTGCACCAGAGTCATCGAGCGCAGAAACAACAACAACAGCCACCCTCAAAAAGGGAGAAATGAACAACGACAACAACATCAACAACAACAGCCACCCTCAAAAAGGGAGAAATGAACAACGACAACAACATCAACAACAACAGCCACCCTCAAAAAGGGAGAAATGAACAACGACAACAACATCAACAACAACAGATAACCTCCGAGGCCTCTCGGGCGATACACCACCGGTTTCCGGTCAGTTCCCCTGCCTCACGGCGATCGAAATCCGGTACAACCGGGGAATAGGGCTGCTACAGCCGACCATCCCTTCGCACTACCACCTTCGGTGGGGTCCTCCGGAACCGCTCCGGCATTTAACTGGCCAACCTACAACACCCTGGTGGGGCTCAACCCGATGAATCGGAATCACGCGTCGCGCCTGCGCCTTGCCCCGTGGTTTCACCCGGTTGCTGTCCTCAATGAGGGATTGGTCACCGCTTATGCGGATGGCTGAGACATCCTTCCGGGGGATGTCACCGCCATGGCGGACGCGTTGGCTTACCGCCTTGCGGGTGGTCAAGCCCCGGGCAACGGCGAAGAGTGAGCCCCTTTTGTCCAGTTTCCTGGTGTTCCTTCCCTGGCTATGCCAGTTAGTGTAGTGTAGTATGGAGCTTGCTGCTCCGCTAGATAAACCTTCCCGTCTCGGACGGTGATTTCCAATTAGAATTCCCCGTCTTGGAAGGACTTTCCCTTGCTATCCTTTCTTACTGCCCTCCGCTCGCGCGGCAACGTTACCCGACTTGGGCATTAACCAGCGTGGCTGGGGCTGCAGTTCCCGTTTGACGGTGGTATCGCACGACCTGTGATCGTGGGAGGTGTTCAATTGGCTCTCACGTATCCCCACTGGGGTCGTACCCGTACCAGCGGACGCGGTAATATAGAATACCATCCTGGTCCCAGGCGTGTCCGACAAGTCGGTCTACTACAAACTCTCGTTCGTAGACCTGCTGGCCGTGCCGGGTGGTGGTTGTACTCCCTTGCGAGGGTTGCCCGCTGTGCGGTATGTTGCCCCCCATCCGGGTTGTCGGCGATGTCTCTGGCGTTGCCGTGCGCTGTCCTAGTGGCCGCTGCTCATGTGGGAAGATATCTTTCAAGACGGTGTGTGGCGTCACGGTTTTCACCGACAGGTCATTCCCCAGAGGGGCGTCGTTGTTCCCGTCATCACGGTAGGACGGGCGAACCGCCAGTCGGCGGGGGACTTGAACTCCGCGAGTGCGGTCTTCTTCACGAACCGCGAGCTTGCGGGGTCTTTGCGGCGTATGTGGGAACGGCGTTTGCGAAATCCCCTGCGGGGTCCCGTGCGACACGGTGATTGTAAAGCGTTCCGCCTCCCTTCCGGGTGCACGAGCGCTCTGCACCATACGTTCCGGCGACGCCGTGGTGTCCCCGGCTACTGACGGGTTGCCTGGGGCTAACTCCAGTACACCGGTATTTTGGTCTAAATTCCCCTTTGGGGGGTGCTGGGCAGGTGCCGATGACACCCTTTTCAGGGGAATTGCCGCTAAGCGCGGTGCACCGTCTCCATGACGAAGGGCAGCGTCCGGTACGACTGGTTTCGAGCGTGCGATGGCGCGCGTTTTTCCCGAGTTCCTTGGTTCTTCGCCGCAGCGTTGCGGGGGTTGGCGCAAATTATTCCTTGGAGCGGGGGCTTCGATTCCGTCACCGACGGGAGGCGTTTCCGGCACTTGCGCGCCAGGGCCTGAAGCTTCGACTGCGGCTTGGCTGCCTTTCTCCCTGACAGGGGTGTGCGGTAGTTGCGCTTCAACCTCCCGTGTAGCACGGTATAATTGCCGCTTTTGCGGGGCCTGCGCGTCTGGCTCTTGTTGCGCAACACTGCCCGAGAACGGGGGATTAGTGTCGTGTGACATACTCCGTGCTCCACGGTCAGTGTTCCGTATGTTCCGTGTTTCCCGTTGCAACGGCGATATCGTTCCTCGAAAACGAGTGTTCTCCTCCCCCTCCTTAGACGGAGCGGCGGGATAAGGGATAAATTCCCCGCCTGGCGGGTATAAATTCGCTCCAATGGGGCGGGCGTGGTAGGGGCGGGCGCTGAGAGGCCCGAATTACCCGGCTGAGCCAGTGAGTCCGACAGGGTCGGTAGGTCTGAGAGTCCCCGGCTGGGGTGTGGTAGTACCGTAGGCCTAGTACTCCCGGATGATTCCGGTGTTGCAGATTCCGTAGAAACGGGGTTGCCTGGATCCAGGACTACCTCTGACGAGGGAGGAGGGGCAAGGACAACACGATCACGGGAGATCCGTTCGTGCGTGTCGCCCATCTCTACCACGACAGTGTCGGTGTTTACAGAGATGACCTTGAATGGTCCATCCGCCACAGGCGAGAGTTTATGGCGCTTCTCCCGTTCCGGGTTGTAGTACTCCTTCCTGATGAAGATGTAGTTATTCGCCCGAGTCGGGGACGGTTTCCCTCGCAAGCGAGCATCAAAATCCCGCTTGTAAGCGGCTTGGGCCCGTGCCATAGACTTCCGCGCAGCGGGGACCAGCTTGGAAAGCCATTGCTTCCATTGCTGCCGGTAGATACCCACTGATGGGAAATTGTCCAAGGTAGCTTGGGGTTCCAGCGCCACAGGCGGGGGTGTTCTAGATAGAACCAACTCGAATGGCGAAACTCCGGTAGTCCGGTGTACCTGCGTGTTGTACCCGTAGGTTACCGCATCAGCGTACATGTCCCAGTTCTTTGGGTTGTCTGCGACGTAGGAACGTAACGCCGCGAGTAACGTCCGGTTACACCGTTCAACTTGCCCATTACACTGGGGGTGGTAGGTAGTCGTGAACAAGTTTTTGACATCCAGGATGCGACAAACATCCTGGAAGAACTTGCTCACGAACTGTTTCCCGTTATCGGAGAGCACCTCCACAGGGGGACTGTAGACGAAAATCCAGTGCGTCACCAGAGCCTGGGCCACCGTGAGAGCGGTTATCCTCCGAAGAGGGACAGTCCGTACCAGCTTAGAAAATCGGTCGGTAATGACAACTAGAAACTTGTTTCCACGTTTCGTGGTGAGTAGTGGTCCGAGAATATCGATCGCGATAAACTCGAGCGGCGCCCTTGCGGGGAATAGTTTCATCTTCTTCGCATTTTTGCGGAATTTCACGCGATTATTCGCGTATTCGCTACAAAACCGCACAATTGCGTAGCAGTCCACCGCCATGGCGGGCCAATAGAAATCCCTTCGCAGGGTTAGGTAGAGTTTCCTCCCACCTGGGTGACTTCCAATGGGGGCGTAGTGTGATAGATGTAACATACGCGACTGCAGGGAATGAGGTACCACAATCTGTGGGCGGGCTTTGACCTTCCTTACGAGGTAGCCTTTGTCGTTTACCCTGAAAGGGAGATCTTCACCACCGTTGATACGGGCACGAACCCTCGTACAGAATGGGTCGCCAAATTGTTCTCGGATCATTTCTTCCGGTGATACCGGTACAAAGTTTCCCGGTAACGGGTTCTCAGATTCATCTCGCGATGCGAGTAAGTCGTCAAAGTCAGCATCCTCGTCCCAGTGTTCTGGCCCAGCCTCGACGGCACATTCCCGATCATCCGGGTCTATGGCCATGAAACATGGGACTTCATCATCCTCCGTTGAGAGTGCTTCCCCACTTGTGGGTAACCGCGACAGGGCGTCGGCTTGGGTGTTCTGCGCGCCCTTTTTATAAATGACTTGAAAGTCATATTCCGCGAGGCGGAGTCTCCAGTGCATGAGGCGTCCCGACGGGTCGGAGATATTCATCAAACACCTCAGTGAGGAATGATCCGTGTACACGGTGAAGCTAACTCCCATAAGGTAGGGGCGCAGAGTGTTCATCGCCCATAAGACGGCGAGGCACTCTTTCTCCGATACCGAGTAGTTCCGCTCATGAACATTGAGCGAGCGCGACCAATAACCAATTGGGTGTCGTTCCCCTCGGGGGTGGTTTGGAGAAGAGAGCACCAGACTTGGTAGTCGCTCGAGTCCGTATCTACAGAGTATGGCAACCCAAGTTTTGGGAGATGTAGGATTGGTGCTGATGTGACAGCCTCCTTCAAGAATTTAAAGGCTTCCGATTGCTCAGGCGTAAATGTTCCCAGTTTTGGGGGGATCCCCTTTCGCAGCAACGCGTTCAGGGGCGCTGCAGTATCCGAAAAGTTCGGGATAAACCGTCGATAGACGTTGACCAGCCCCGAAAAGGAGCGCAGTTCCGTTTGAGTACGGGACTCTTTGGCCTCAACGAGGGATTTGACTCGAGCTTTCTCGATCGCTAACCATCCAGGACGGATAATGTGACCCAGATACTTCACAGTATCTGCGAAAAACTCGCATTTCCTCAACTTGAGGGTAATTCGTGCATCACGGAGTACGCTCAGCACCTCTCGGACGTGAGTGAGATGGTTGTCCAACGAGTTGAAAAAGATGATAATATCATCAAGGTACACCAGACAACTCCGCCACTTAAAGCGGTTGAGTAGAATATCTACTGCACGCTGAAAGGTGGCAGGGGCGTTTGTTAGCCCAAATGGCATCCGCTTGAAGCGATACGTTCCTGTGTGGCAGGCGAATGCGGTTTTTTCGCGATCCTCCTGTCTGACAGGTACTTACCAATATCCCCAATTGGCATCGAGAGCCGTGAAAACGGTGGCGTCTCCGAGGGATTCAATACACTCGTCCATACGAGGGATAGGGTACGTGTCCTTAACAGTCACGGAATTGAGCCGGCGGTAGTCGACACAGAACCTCCAGGTTCCGTCGGCCTTCAAATCCAGTACAACTGGAGATGCCCAGGGTGATTGAGCGGGCTCACTCACTCCTGCGCGGTGCATCTTCTCCACTTGGGACTGCTCCTCTTCCCGAGCTTTCGGACCTGCCCTGTAAGGGGGTTGTGCAACCGGTCGCGCACCGGGGATTAAATCGATCCGGTGTTCCGTTTCATTAATCTCGACAAGCGAGCCATCCCACATTGGGGTGAATTCCCGTAACATTGTACGGAGTTCGTCGCGGTGCGACTCTGGCACGTGGCTGAAGTCCAGTGCTTCAAGTGCCTTTTCCGGATCAATCCGGTCGTTGCTCGATGGAGCATTGCCCTGTGGAAGAGGGGTGGATCGCAAATCCGAGTTACTCGGTATGTTCGACGCCGAAGTAGCGGTTTCCCCCCATCCTTAGACTTGACGTCTTCGGACGGCGGGGCGAACTCCTCAGAAGAGGTGGTAACTCCGAGTACATCGGCGTCTGTCATCTTCGTTGGCAGCATTCCCATAGGATGGGGGGTTACACTCCCAATGAATTGGTGGTTTACCAGATACTGGGGGTGTTTGCCAAGGTTGGCAACCAATATCCGGAAAGGAACATCTGGGGAAATGGAGACAATTCCATTAGCCAGCGCCAGCTGGGATTTCTCGTATAACGAGGCGAGGGGTTGTATAACCCAAAGACCGTGTTTACAGGAATTTACATGCACCAAGACTTGGGACTCAGGTGGTATAGAAACCGAGGCAGCGACGCGTAGCTTGGTGGACTCGCGGGACGCGGGTGGTGGTTCCTGCGCAGCAGGGAGCGGAACTTGTTTCCGAGAGGACCGCTTTAGTGCGCGGCGAACAATCGGAACCGACGATCCGTCGTCAAGTTCTACACGCCTGAGGCGGGGCCTGATTGCGTCGACAAATCTGTCGCAGTAATCACATCCCAGTATGACTGGTGCTGCCAATGAATGGCAAACGATGAAGTCCAACTTCACCACAGAGGTACCAAGTCTCACGACGAGGTCCACTGTGCCCACCGTTTGTAACGGATTCTTATTTGCATCCGAAATGTCGGGGACCGCGTCAGAGCGGATACGAGACCACACAAGCGGCGGTAACAATGATTGCACAACAAAGTTGGGGCCTGCACCTGTATCCAGGACGGTGAGAAACCTCGCCATAAACTGTGGATCAAGGCCAAGGTCAGCATAGAGCTTATAGTTGCGCTTGGCCAAGACTGAGACTATACCATGAATCCGGGGATTTTTACTCCGTATCCACGGGGGACGCAACACACCGAGGTGCGCAGAGTCCGCGTCAGCGGTGTCTTTCCTCGAGAGGACTTTCACCAGGGAGCGAGGCAAGGACGCCTCGGGCGCCAACAGCCTCTTGTCTGAGGACGCCTCTCCCAAAGGGGAGACTCCCTCAGTTAGTTTTCCGCCTTCGGCGGTGGGTTGGGTTCCTCGACAACGAGTGCTTCATCCCATTGACGGGGGTTTCTATCCGCATAAGCGGGGGTTGCGACGGATGGTTGCGTGATCTCCCGAATCGGGGTATATGAAGCTTGCCGCGCACGCGGGGTCTGTGGTAGGGCATGGGAAAAGTCCGTTTTAGCACGGAGGTAGGAAGCCGTCGGGACGGAACGTTTCTCCTCTGGAGTGAGGGCCTCATAATTTGCCACTACCTTGGCCATATCCTTCAGTGAAGAAATACACTGAGGTGAGGTATGGCCATGGGCATAGCACAGGTGACAAATGAGAGCCAACACCGCGACACGCGGATTATGATTCCGAGTATCGGAGAAGCGAACCGTAGGGCGGGTGTCAGTCCATCCAGGCCGTTGATAACGGGATTGACCTTTGAAAACGGGAGTCGTTGGGGTTGGACCCGACTGTTACCACCGTATAGAACGGGGACTTCTGTTCCCGTATCACGGGTCATCTCCGTCGTCGACGGCAAATCACTGGTGGGTATCGACACACCATCCCCCTGCACTAAATGCACGGTATCAAATCCCTGTCCAGGGTTCCCATCCGCAGTGAGCGGGAGTGAGTAGGCTTCGCTTTCTAGCAACAACGCCTTGGCGGATTTAGACCGATTGTTCGGAGTTCTTGCACGAAGTGCATCCCCTTCCGCTCGACCGTGTTAAACCAGCTCGAGATAGGTGATCCTCCGCTTGTCCTCCCGATAACGGGTAACTAAACTCCGGATTGCCGGGTCAAGACCATCGATGAACATAATACTGCGCTC
Organism: Gracilariopsis chorda; assembly: GCA_003194525.1. Taxonomy (NCBI): domain Eukaryota; phylum Rhodophyta; class Florideophyceae; order Gracilariales; family Gracilariaceae; genus Gracilariopsis; species Gracilariopsis chorda. The sequence continues at coordinate 232,724 of NBIV01000100.1, forward strand.
TCCAGCGGGGTATACGTTACCACATCTGTAGAAAGCCTTATTAAGGCGCACCGAGTAATCGTTCTCGGTCTCTCCAGCACGCTGGCGTGTATCTCGCAAAGCGAGGATAGCCTGCTGAATAGCGGTGGTTGTGGGGTAGGAACGCAGTAGATACTGCACCGCTTCCGGCCAGCAAGTAATTCCTCCCTCAGAGGCGTGGGAAGATCCTCTGACATAGTTGTATTGGTCCTCCGCCACTCCTCGTAGGAAATACGGTAAAGCCAAATAGGCTTGTCCCTCATTCATACCGAGGATATCGGCCTCCGCTACAAAGCAAGATAAGAAATCCAGTACCAGGACTGGGTCCTCTCCAGTAAAATCTGGTTGCGGAGCGACAGCTGCATTCGCTTAATGCATTCTCGCACCTTTCCCGTACCACGGGGCGTACGTCCAAGTGACGAATCTTCGAGCCATTAGTACCGGTATGATAATAAATTCCGGTAATCTGGGTTTGTCGGCTTCAACTCCCGGAGACCGGGGTGTCTTCTCCCCTTCTGGCAGGTTCGGATGACACCTTCAGTGGCCAATGACCGCTTCGAGCGGGAGGAGTAGCCTCGCTTTTCGTCCTCCGAGTCGGAGTCCGAGGAGCTCGAGCTAACCGAATGGTTTTGGGATGAGTCCGACGATGTCGCAGAATCAGAGTCCGAATATTTTCGGTGGTGTTTCCGTCGATGACGGCGTTTCTTCTTCCCAGCAAGCTGGTCGTTGTGCGATGCCTCGTTTACTGGATCATCCGGGGATGGTTTGTCCATGAGGACGAACTGCTCCAGCGTCTCCAGGCGGGCACCAATCCGATCAAATCGGGCTTCAGCTCCTTCGATGAAGGTGGCGGGTTGTCCCAAATTCTCCAACACGGAGTTGACGTCAGACCGTAAAATACGGAGTTCCTCGGCAACCTCCTTTACGGGGGTTGCCAAAAACACCTCTTGGAGGGATTTTAGTTCCCCTACAAGGGTGTCATGGGCGGTCCACAGAGCGCGGACCTGTGATTCCAGGGAAGTCCCCTTGGGGGGTGTTACCGCCCGTTCCACCGGGGCTTGAAGCTGCGACAGCGGCAGCAGGCCGGGGTGCCTGGGGCACTGCGGCAACAGCCGGAGTCGATGCTGCACTGCCCTGCGGGGGTGATAACGAGGACAAAAGGAGGTTCCGGGGTTCCCGGTCGGGGGTATCATTCCGCAATGAAGCGGCGCCAGCACGGCTGGAATTTGTCCGTATAGGGATACGGGGTACGAACCGAACTTCGGAAGTGTCCGCGTTGTCGCGGGAGCGACTACGCGTAACCACTGGCTCCGCATCGGAGGGATTTCTCGACATGAGAAAATACCGTTACGACGGGAAACGATCACGGAACTTCCGGTGATTGAAAACAAACCTCGTAAGAGGGAAAACAAAAACCGATTCTAAGTCAGGAGACCACTTTGTGGTGCAACGCCCCAAACGGGAGAAACACCGAAAGACGTTCGGGATCTTTCCTCCGTGGAGGTGAACCCAGCTGGGTAGAGCCCCTCTAGGGGTGGCACGGCGGAGCCAGTTTGTAAGACCGAGGCCACCCTTCGCGACTAGCGCAAGAGGGTTTAGAACAGGAATCGGTATCCGCGAGAGCGGGAATGCGTCCTCGCCAGAGGTATGTTTCCACGTAAGTGGGGGTGTGTGAGCGGATGCGCACACGAGAGCCGCGGATAGCGGGAGGTGCTACCCTAAAAAGGGGAAAAAGGAAGGGCGAAGAGGAGGAAGAGAGGACGAAGTGAGTCGCGAGAGCGACAGGGGCGAACGGCGATGCCGGTAACAATATCCCTATACAGGGCGAAACACCAATGCAATTGGAATAATATGACTCCCAGTGATGGGTCCCTTTAGATGTGCAAGGGGGTTAGATGTCCCGTGGATCACGGCGTTTCCCTCCAAGGAGGAGTAGAGCACGCGCGCAAGCGGTAACAACTAGAGCCAATTCGCCAGGTTGGGGTCCCTTGTTGGGGAAGGTTTACTGGTGCAACGGCAGTGCGCCGTCGCACTAAGTATTAGCTTCCCAGAAATGGGTGTGAAAATAATAAATAAAATCAACTAAAATACTCCACATTTCGTGGCAACATCCACTACTGTGGCCAACCGCCAATTGACCCAAAACCGTGTCCCACGTGTCCATACTCACCATTGTGGGGCGTAGTTCATATACACACTACACAACCGATAATATCGGGAAAACGATCAAGTACCAGGAATCCCTCCCTGAGGGCGTTGCACTTCAGCGAAATACTCCAAGACGGGAGAAAGCAGCACACGAGGGTGTCCCAGTTCCTCCTGTCCGGACAGGATGGCACGGCAATAGAACCTGCTGCTATGAGTACACGAGCCAGTGTAACTCAGAGACTCACTTCACTACTAACGTTCAGGTGTGAGAGCAGCCTAGAATCGATCAAGACGCACAGAGGGGCAGCAGTACGGAGAGCGGCGTTATTCAGGCGTACGATGACCGACGGATCAGCGTTAAGCACGATAAGTACGACCTGTACAACAGAGAAGTAACAAGAGAACAAAACACGCAGTAAGAGATACACACAAGTCTATAAATTTGATTGAAATAGCAACCTGGTGGATGACTAGTCCTTCATAAAAAGACGACTGTAGAAAGGATAATAGCTTGCGCCAAGAGTCCCTGGGTCATAGCCAAACCCTCGTTTGTGCGAGTGTCACTGACCGGGACGGCCTGATTGCACCTATCTAAGTAGGGTGCCAGCCGTCAACCCTGTACAGCAAATTGTATATAGATAAATATTTAAAGAACGGGAAAGGGCTAAACTACACGACGTAGATAGTGTAGGCGAGTCAGCGCGCATTTGCACCAATAAAAAGAGAGAGTCAGCGAGCACGTGCCACGGCGAGCTGCACAAGTGCCAGTGCCACTTCAGATCTTACTGTAGCCAATAATACGCCCCTATTTTGGATTTCAACCAGTAGAACCGCAGAGTCAGAGCACTCCCTCTATCCCTGCTCTCTCCGGCCGCCACTTCAGCACAACGTAAATATCATAATTGCCATTTGGCGCCTTCTTTTTGCAAACGGGTGAGCGTAGCCGAGGGAGAAGAGGCAGAGGGAATCGTGATCGTGCTCCGCTAGCTTGATCTACGTCTGTTCAAACTCGACTGGAGAGAATTCTACAAAAACATTTCAGCCGGCTTCTCTCGGATATTTGTGGAATCTTTTCGGTGAGCCTTCCGCCTTCGACATGAGCTTCTCAGGTAGGATCTCTGAGATCAGGTGCCTCTTCACTGGACCGTTCCGGAAATTCTTCGAAGGCTTTGTGTATGAGTAACTAATGGCGACGTTCAGTTCAAAGATCGATCAAACACCAGGAAAGGAGTATCGAGTTATTTGCAGGTCTAGTAATTTCACCAATCGAGCGAACTATTTTCAGCGAATGCTATTTCTAACTTTTTCGTAACCTTTTTGATATGCAGATTGTCAACGCACGCTCTGGTGAGTTTGTGGGGAGATTTATTGGGGGTACAACCGCCAATACCAAGCTAGATCCGAGTGATAGAAAAGAATCTGCGTTGAATATATTGGGATGTGATCTGCAGGAAGTTTAAGACCCAAAGCGGCGAGCAAACTTGGCTGTACATACGTTTGTCGGGCTCGTCGGAAGACTAACTGCTTCGCTACCAGATGAAAAGAAGAGGGAAAACATGGTGAGAAGGTTGAGAACCTTCTTCGGTCTAAGTCTAAGACTGCGGATACGCGTTTGATGCGGCTTATGGTGCGGGTGGGATTGAATTGTTTGTTCATGAGTTCAGGTGATACTATTGTTTAGTCTTTTCAGAGATATGTTGGCTCGTTATTGATCGAGGTGCATGGAACAATTCCAACTGCGCTTCCATTTCGGGGTTCTCAGATGCAAGGAAGACTGTTCACGCGTTCTTGGACGAGGTTTTAGAATACGCGACGATATCTAGAAGTTGAATAAAGAATTAAAGTGAAGCAGAATGCGAAAGAAGCAAGAACTCAAGGCTTTTATGAAGAACAGAAAGAGCTCAAAGAAATTATGAAAGAAGGAAAGGGATCAAACGCCTGTGGTCAATGCTACAGCTAGTGGATGTGTCCGAGAGACTTTGACATAATTCGAAGTGCTTTGTTTTGCACGTCTTGGGCTGTGGAAGTTGAGGGTGTCACAGCGGGTTCTGAAGATGTTGAAGGTGGGTGACAGTCTTTCTGAGACACTTCCTGGGATGAATGTGGGCTTGTCCTCGCTCGCTTTCTCGTGCGCTCCAAGGAGCTTTTCTTTCTCCGTTGTGCCCTGTGGCGCCCGTTGTTTGGCGGACGGATCCCTGATGAACTGAAATCTTTTGTAGAAGAAGATGGATGCATTAAAGTGACAGTGTTCTCCGTTTCTTCCGCGTGTTCTGTTAATGAAGCCAGCCTTGTTTTAAAGGTACCTCTAGCTTCGAATTATGTCGCTTTTCCTTGCTGAATGTCCGCGATGGCACCCCTTAAAAGACGTAGAACACCACTCACCGCAACACGTCCAATTCCAGTAGCTTGTCGATGTAAAGCATCGTAGAGGTTTTTTCCTTCCATGTACGTATTGTACCCATCTACTTCCGAGTCTTCTCTACTGGTTCTAAGTATATCTGAGTCAATGGGGATAAATTCTTTCTCCGTCGACTCATCAAAATGGCGTAGTCGGTAATCCATCTCCTCGTTGTTGAAGTATCGGGTCTCTGACCTGAGTTTCGCCAAGTATGGGACTGTCATAGCCGAAGTATCTTTTCTCCAGTATGTAGAGAAAAGCGATTCAAGAGGTATGAATTATCCTAGTAGGTTTCGTAGTTCAGGGAACCGCAGACGTTCTTCCTGATAAACCACAGCTCATCGAACCATGTGACGACAAGCAAAACCAACGGACCAGGGCTGCCCACGGGAACAGACACCAATAAACTCTGCCTTAACGTCATCCCCCGACCCCGTATACCTTTTTGAAAATTGTAAAACAGTCTCCTGTCATGAGCGCTCTTCATCCACTGACGCATTCCGGCTCTGACTCAGATGGCTTCCCCATTTCAACTTAAAGCGAGCTACAGGTCCAATTGCTGGGGTTGAACTACTTCCCAAGTTTCTGATTGCTTCCGGCCACGCTTCCTGTGAATAATCCACAACCTCTGTGCTGGAAAGAATGTAGTTCTTCGAGGGCTTAAAGCTCAAATCTACGAAGTGCGCCAAGGCGAAGTTCGTGTACTCAGCCACCAGGCTGTCTACAACTTCTACAGGTAGAAAGTGCTCAAGCTCTCTTGTCTTCCGATATCTCCCACTTTGAGAAGATAAGGTTCGTACAAGCTCCAAGTTCTGGGTATCAGCCCGTTCTTGGGATATACGCCGAATCTCCAAAGGATCCTTGCACAAGGGAATCTTCTTCGATATAATGATCTTCTTGTATGCAGAGTTAGAAGATTTGGTGTAGCCAGTTCCTTGGAACATGTAACGGGTAGGTATAGCCGCATTTCGGAAGCAGGACACCAGCATATGCGGCTTATAGTGGTACAAGTACTTACACCACACAGGGAGACGATCGTCAAAAGCATCAAAGTACTTGGATTCTAGCATTCTTCTCCTTCCGAAAAACGTTTCCGACGTATATGACTTTCTGAAGTTGAACAGGTCTTTCTTCATATATTGCATCCACTCCATTTTACCAATCTTTCTACACCAATTGGCCACATTCTTCTTCTGATTCTCGTTCAGATGCCATTCGTCGAGGCTTATATAGGACGAATTGAACACCTTGTCAGCTGCATTTATACAGGCAGTGTTCTGGTCCATTACTACCATCGCCGGTGAGACCGCCACTATAGACTTGAAGTAGGACAGAAATCGTACGAAGTCCTCTCCTGTTTCGGAGCACATGTACCCCATGAAGAAGGTCAACACATGACCATCATTGGCTCTTCCATTAACGGTGACCAGAGGGAAACCGTATCTATTGGCTATGGCTTTACAATCAATGGATACCCCCGGAACAATGCCAAACTTCTGGTAGTCTTCCATCCACTCTCGAAACGACCAACAAGCGTACTTCATCCTACCCGAATCATCCACAGCGAAGAATCCCTTATTCCCTGCATTCTCCTGGCTCAACGAAAAGAGCAGGTCACACAACCTTACACATTCCAAATCGCGGGGATTGCTTGTGGAGGAAGCATACCTCAACTTCTTCCTCGCCGACACCAGATTTATCTTTTGATTGTACTTGTCTTCCAGGTATCGTATCGTATCTCTAAAGCTCATATGCAAATCGCTCGTCATATGTATCGCTTCAGAACGCATCTGCCGCTTAAGATGTCTAATACCAAAGCTCCCAGAGGGACCATGTCCATGTTTACAACCATTTAAATTAGCCACGTAGATCATTCCACCATCTTCCTCCTGCCCATAATCTTCCGTCTTAATCGTTATCGAGAAGAGGCATCGCCTCATCTTCTTATTGTATTGATCGCAATTCAAGATCCCCTTTTTCAGCACCCTCCTATTCCCACATTCAGCACCACGACTCTTCGGAGACTTTGCCTTATCCGGAGATCGCTTTCGTTCTCCAAAGTATAAAGAAGTCCTTACGAATAAGCTGTACCCGAATCAGTCCGCGATAAATTGAACTTCCTTCAGAACCGTGACACCAGGAGCATCGAGAGGAAGGGTTTCCAGATAGGCTAAGACAGCTGCTTTAAAACACTCCTCAATTCTCTCATTCGGTATCGTGTTCTGTACTGATTCCCTGCCCAGTTCTTTATCACCATCTCCTCTGTCCAGTACTTTTCGTCCTTCTCTCCAAGGCCATCTTTCTCCTTTGATTCTGATTTTTCTTCATTCAGGATGCCACCATCAGAGTCTTCGAAGAAGCATGAAGGAACCACCTCTTTGTCATCTAAGAATCGATCAATGAGCAACGCCTACTCTTCTTCAACGGATTGCTCATCTGAGACCTACTGCGCATATGCAACGTTTGCGTTCAGAGTTTCACTCTCCTCACTCATTTTTGAGCCTAACTCGGCGCCCACAGCGCTGTGGCGTGCACGCTCGCATTTTGCGTCCACTGTTTGTGTTAAGGAGTTCGGAGAAGCAGCAGGGGGGTCAGCTTCAAAAGAGCTAATGCCAAAATCGCCTCTTACGCCACTCTCGACGTTAAACGCATTATCCACAAGTCCATCCGAGCATTTTACATCGTTTACGCCACCTTTCCTGATGCCTTCCCCTGAGATAGGTCCTTGCTGCGGCCTCTTCGGTAGATTGGAAACCGGCCTACCTCCTTCCTGTGAAACCGAGGAGTGTTGCTTACAAAGCTCGGGTTTGGGTTCGTGAACTCCTCTTTGCGAAGCACGGCCATCAAAAACACCTCCCCTCTCAGGGCATTTCGTGCTATTCATCATGCAATAGAAGGGATAAAAGTCCTCAGCCCCTCTGGAATCGCCATACGCCATATCGTCTTCGCTTCCTGTTTCTGCATCGCTTTGAGATAATGGACCATGTGAATGCTCTAGGAGGTAGCATGATGAGCTGTTGTAGAACTCGGCTCCCTGGAAGGGCGGTATGGTTCGAAATATGCATGACAGACGTACATATTCTCCATTTTTCCGTATGTGCTCTTCCCATTCTTGTAGACGGGACGCTAAACATGAGCTAATGCCCTCAAACCTCCTTCTTACAACATCATCGGGGCATGGAAGTTGTTCGGGAGTATGTCTGTGTATCAAGTCCTGTTCAAGTACCCAACATCTCGCCATGGGATAGAACTTTGCCCGAATGTTGGAGGGGCACTGCGAATTGTGCCGCAGACACCGTAATTTTCAGGTGAGCAGCGCAGACGACCTAGACTTTCTCGTCTGCAACACTGAGAAGTATTGTACACCATAGATGTATCCAAAGTTCTTAGCAGTGTAGGCAACCAGGACAGGGATGTCAAAGACCTCCTTTAAACCTTTCAGAGCTGAGACAAGCCTCTCGTTTGACATCGCAAGTTCTGTCTTACATTCACCACCGTCCTGAAGTTTCACATCAACCCATAAACGCCTTCCATTGTTTTCAAATGTCTTTTGGACGTCTGCCTGAACCTCAGTGCATGACCCGGTCTTCGTAGTGCGTCCTTCACACATAGTCATTGATGGTAGCTCCATGTGCGGCTTCTCCTGTATCTGAGCGTCAGAACAGGCTGCCAGCTCTTCATTGAGCTCTTGAGCTTGACCACCATTCTCAGAAGCCTGCTTCTTCTCTTCAATATGTTTTTCAGTTTCTGCCTTCAGCTCGCAAGACGCCGCGGTATCCTTCGCTCCTTCTTCAGCTTCAACATCTACCTGTGCCTGTGTCCGACTGATCGTCTTTGCTGGGGAATGTCCGTCAATTCCCATGTCTACATCACTACCTTCTCCATTCTGAATCCTTTTCTGCTCCTCTTCTACACCTGATACTCCACCTACTTCAGAACTTCTTCCAGTTTTCTCATCTAGCGCTTTTTGCACCACCTCGGAGCGCTTTGATACACATATCTCAATCAATGTGTTCACAATGTCCGCTACAACCGGAGCAGAATCAGAAAACTGCACTCGTTGCTTCATGCAAATCTTCAGGGGTAGACACATCCCACTGCTCTGAACAGAATTTTGGTTCAGCTCATGAACACGCTTTTTTCGCTGGCTTTTCCGTATAGCACGCGCCTCAGAGTCGCGCGTACCCAACGGCATTGGCTGAAGATTCGTCTCTCTACAGGGGTCGTTGAAAACATCCACGACCTTTCCTTCTCCTGCTTTTCGTTCTCCGAGAACTGTATTCACATACGTTCCCTCTTCATTTCCAGCTTCTTCCTTTCCAGTCTGCATCCCAATGCTCCGCTCCACGCTTCGTTTCGTAAGCTGTCGTTGTTTACCTTCCTTCCTCATGCGAAGGAGTTCTAAACGATGCTCTGACCAGAGCCGTACGACCATTGTTTCAGTAACAATGTCGGTTTGAAAGAACTCCTTCGCCGTGAGTATGTGTAGAATCCGGATTCTAATGGACATCCATCGAATCCTCTCAGTCAATGCTCGGCTGTACCTAGAGGCGTAGGTTCGCTTTGGGATACAGCCGTGGTCCGCACTGAACATGGTGAAAAGGGAAACAACATAGCAACTACAGCTGTGCAAGTCCTTTTGTCGCTTAAAACCTTTTACCTGTAGCATGTAGTTCCGCTCCGATATCACCGCACATAGCGCTTCATCTCCTGTGAGGCAAAAGGGAATTAAGAAAGAGAACGGTTTCAGTATCCTTCGATCAACAGACATTCCAAGACTGTCTCCAAACCAGACCGTCCATCGTTGCGTTCCTCGCGCCGCATTGACAATTTTCTTCCCTACCAAAACACCCCAATGGCTGTTAGACATGTTCAATGGGACTACAACGGCGTTTATCTCTGTATCACCATTACCTTTAAAGGTAAACCACTTCTTGAACACTTCCAAATCGTCTTCCGGTATGTTTCCCTTCTTCCCCTTGAATGACTTCCATAGTCTTGTCAGCATCACTCCAATAGAACATGAGGCAAAAGCCACACCAACAGAAGGTACCATGTTTAAAACAGCTGTTGAGATCAAATCGCTACACATTTCCGAATCAGGTTTTGAACTGTGTCCCAAAGAAACCGGTGATGTTTCTTTGCCTTCTGCGATCGGGTTTCTGGCTATATGGTCCTTCACAACCGCAAAAAGGACTTGAGAACTCGCAGAGCCATCACTGATGCGCATTTGCGTACGATATTCAAGATTCTCCCAGAACGACGTAAAGGTTTCATAAAGTTCATGTTCTGGGAGAATATCTACGTAATCAGACGCTTTTTTTTGCTGCATTGCTCAAAGCAATAGAACAGTACACGAGAGCAGTCAGGGAAGGAGATTGGGACGTAGAGAGAGTCAGCAGTCTTTGAAACGGTCGTCAAAGATGTGAAGGAGGACGTAGTACCTGACGTATCTGTCATTCCCACACATTTTGACGACGCCGCGCGGTAACATCGACTGCATCTACATCTCATTTACGTTGTGCTGACGTGGCGGCCGGAGAGAGCAGGGATAGAGGGAATGCTCTGACTCTGCGCATCTACTGCTTGAAATCCAAAATAGGGGCGTATTATTGGCTACAGTAAGATCTGAAGTGGCACTGGCACTTGCGCAGCTCGCCGTGGCACGTTCCCGCTGACTCTCTCTTTTTTTTTGGTGCAAATGCGCGCTGACTCGCCTACACTATCTATGTCGTGTAGTTTAGCCCTTTCCCGTAAAGAACTAAATAAATAAATAATTGCACAGTATTCTTGAGAAGGGTCGCCTGCACTCATACAGGTTTGTTATCCGTACTGGTGTTAACAGTATCCAATTACTACAGTACTAATCGTGCCAAACCCACCACATTAGGGATTTTCTTCTCAAACACAATTGCCAGTTGGTGACTTCTGGTGAGGGATTGATTAGCAGATATATCCGCAAGTACCGCGAAGCGCGTTGCTCTACAAGCACAACATTCTATTATGGCGTTACGGGCACATGATTTGTTTGCATACCCTGCGCTTTTATGTGTTGCATGCATATTATCTTTATTTCACCTTATATCCTATACGTTTGCGCTGTCACAAAATAACTGCCTTGTATTCCCGGATTATGAACCAATATACAAGCGATAATGTATTTCTATTCATTATATACAAATACATATTAAAACGTAAGAGTACACCACCAAAACCACCACCACAGTTACAGCGTGGCAAGATTGTTCAGATACAAAAATTGATGATTATTTCTACAATATATAGTTAGCTTATTCCAAATCAACCTATGTAAAGTCCGACCATTGAAACTGTCTCGTACGCCAAAAATTTCAATGCTCGAACTCATGGGAATAAAGCAGCACAGTCGTTAACAAAAACTTCCATGCAAAATAGAACTCTATAAACTACTTTGTCAATTTGTAGACAGTAATATGCTTCACAATTGTTCAAAGACATGAAAATGGAAGTAAAAAGAAGATTTTAGTGCTTCTATTGTACAAAGCGTAAACTTAATTAGTTCTGACAGGAATACAAGAACATCATTTACCGGTATGTGGTTTCATTTAAAGCATATGAGTTCAAATTATTATAGGTATCTTGTCACGTTCAATACAAAACGAAAATACAACACTGTAATTATATTAAGCTCAAAAAACTTAAAAACTCAATGTGACTGAACGTCCTGTATAGAGGTGGGAAGCGCTGTGATTTTATTTAAAATTTTTGCAACGCTTGATGTAATGTGCCAGATCCGGAACCTTCGTAAAACAATTCTTTAAGAGCTCAAAAATGGATTGGTCACCTCGTTTTGTAAATTATATCTGGCAATGATCTACTTTTTTTCTGAATAGACGCTTGCAAAGTTGCTATAGTGTAGCATAGCATGTTGAAATGGTCCATAGGAAAGATGCTTCTATTATATAGAGTTTAAATGAGTTTTTGCGGGTTGTTCTTAACTAGTCTACTGTATTACCAAAGTGTGTAGGGAAACCAAATACGTAGAGGCCCAAACAGTTTCAGACTTAAGATGGAAACCACTTTATCCAAAGCAATGTGTTCAAATACTTCAAGCAATTTAGTACATTGTCAATAATATAATCAACATGTCAGATAGAGCCAGTTCGTTACGAAAACAACAGAAAAGAGTTAGGCATCTCAGTATTTGACTAAAAGAAATGATAAGTAATCTTGAGATTCATAATATATTGCTAATAATAGCTAGTTAAATATCGTCTGGCCGAGAATATCTACGACTGTTCATTCAATCTTTTGAAATATATTTTCTAATATCAACGTTAACTTATTAAATAAAACAATGGTGCCGTAACCTGTGTGAAAATAGATGGATTATAATCGTTAAAAATGCTATAAATAAACGGTATTTTTCACATATAAATTTATAAAGTAGTCAACAAAAACTACTATAATATTTAGACTCAGCTGATAAAGACTTCGAGGTAAGGCGAACGCCGTATATAATGAAGAACGTTGAAAACTTAGAGTAAACCTCATATTTACAATGAATTGTAGAGCAATTCGTGTGCATATACCCTATAGGTGAGATGGATCATGAATGATTCAATACCGACGTGACATCAGTTCAACTCAGGTATGAGTGGACCCTCAGAAATACTAGATTAAATTCGATATGAGTTTTAAATAGTATTTTTGGATCCTTCGTGGGTGATTTCTGTGGTATCTGGAACAGATGGACGCGTGGCAAGCGTACGGATATTATTCATGTTTGGCATGATTCACACATGTCGTGTTGCGCCGTGGCCTGCAGTGCCACCAAGTGCCGCAAGAGGGTAGACCACAATTGTGGCACACTACAATAGTAGTATTCTTAGTTTATTGTGACCCAATAGTACTTTACAGAGGACGGCCTTGCCATATCAGCCTGAAGTAAAGACAAGCTGTGACTCGGCTCTGAGTTTATCCCCTGCGTGAGATGACCAACTTCTGCTGTGGTTACACCGCGTTCCGTCTCGTTATACTCATCTGCGCTGTATCACCAAGGACCGCTGATCTGTCTTACTAGTGGGTTCGCCTAATGTTCACTGTTTTTACCGTTTTGGTTACTTTGTATTGTGGGAACAGATAGCCGTTCAACTCAGTATTGCGTTTTGCCGTGCTGCCTGAACAAGCAACACCCCCTACCGCTGGGTCTCTTTCGGCTTTCCACACGACCCGCCGGGTTGTACTCTCCTTTTTTGTTTGTCCCCTTTTTCCCTTTTCCCTTTCTGGAGTCTCGGTGGACCAGAACACAGCTCACACGGTCCTTTGCAGTACTTTGACCAGCTGGTAGCTCAATTCTCTGTATCACCTCCGTCAGTATAGCCGGAAGCCATCTCGGTTTCAAAGCCGAACCACGTGTGGTACGCAGGGCCTTGTCGCTGCGCCTACCTCACAAGAGAACCAAGCTGCAAACTCGTTGGGAGGTTTTCTCACCTAAAGATATTGCTCCATAAGTGTTATCCCGACCTAGAATTGGTTCGCCTATAATTGGTTTGATCACTTTGTGCATTTATGTGCTGTTCCAGTTCTTTGGAAGAATGTATCAAGATCTTTGTGTTGCCCCAGTTCTTTGGAAACCTAAGATTCGAGCTCACTGAAGTTCCAAACGCTCAGTTGACTGGCATGCTGTATGCCGCCAATGGCCCCTCATTCTCGGTCTGATTCTACCAATGCAGTTGGTATACCCCCGCAGGGTGCACTGCGCCGCGGATATCGGTTCCGAAACGTTTGGACAACAATTAAGTTGGTTGAAACGCTTTCGGTTTCATCTGCTCCACAGACTATAACCCAGGCGGTACCACCCCCAGTGGTCGAAATGCCGTCTGCGGCTTACTCTCGCATCAACTCAGCTGCGTGTGCTCGACTGGAGTCGATGATCCACATCTATAAGGTGGCTCATGTGTCTCTCCTCGAAGTGGGAAAAGTACTTCGTCAAAAAGTTGAAATTGCTCAAGTTTGGGGTGTCTCAAGAGATATCCGACTCTTACGTAGAGAGATGAACTCACTTTTGGAATGTATGGGTGCCCTAGGTACCTTTGTCAAGGACTATAACAAGTTTGTCAATGACGTTCAGTTGGCATTGGAACGTGTGCCCGTTCGTTTGAATACGTTGGAAGGGACCATCCGTATAAATACGGAAGCGCCCGTGGAAGCGGAAAACGAGGTCGTCTCTACACCCAGTGACCGTAAATGAAGTGGGTGGGAAATTAGTGTGGCAACGTCTTTTAGTGTGGCCCACATTAAATCTTGTTGCACCCAAAGCGCTTCTGTTCTATATAATGTGGGCCACACTAATAAGGGTTGCACAGGATTTAATTTTGTTAAAACAGGCCCTGAGTATTGGCGCGAAAATGCGCACTAACAACCGAAACAGTACCCAGTTTTCATCACAATTCCCGCGCAGGCACCTTCACCGTAACGTCAATCAGACCGCATGGTTTGAATTCTGCAGTCCACACACAATTTGGGCAACAAGCAGACGTTGTTCGCACAAGACCAATGATTCCAACCACGGCGTCGACCGTACTAGCAGCATTTCAGCACCAGTCATATCATTGCACAGCAGATAACAGCAGAATCTTGTCCCCAAGGGAACACACAGATGTTCAACAAAATGCTCCACAAGAGAGTGCACTGAAAGATGCATCCACGGCCAACAAACATCAATTGCACAACGTGCTGACCATCAAAGACTGCATAGCTATTGTTCACTGGATGATAGAACAACGAGAAGCAACCGGATCAAACCATATTGCATCGAGGGCTGTAAAACAGTTCCCACATCTGTTCCGTAGCTCGCAGAAGGAAAACTTGATGAAGGCAAGCCGGCTTTGGCGAAACCGACACCAATTTGTCGGCGAAGAAGGAAATGCAGACAGGTATCTTACAACTTCAATCACCAGAAATACGTATGAGGGTCTGAAGAGAGTAAATTTAAAAGCAAGGAAAGGAAGAGGAAGAAACATCCGCCCATGGGTTGAAGCACTTCAGAGCGATATGGTTAGTGAGTTCGACCGCCTCCGCCGTCTTGGGGTCAAGTTCAATTGGAAGACGATGCATTCTCTTGCCATAAACCTTGTCTTAAATTCTGCAAATGCTGCATACAGTCGCTCGCAAATCGAGAACAGTTGCAACAAACCAATTTCTGAATGCATTAATCGCCGATGGATACAAGGCTTTACCGATCGCTTCCGAATTGTGAGTCGCTCACTGACGGGAAAATATCTCCTGTCGCCACTGAAAGAAGATTTCATTCACAGGGAAGTTGCTTATCATCTGGGTGTTTTGTGCAGAGCCTTTCGACGTGGAGAGTTGGAAGAAGACAATGTAGAAAATGCTGATGAAACGCACTTTGTTATCAACATAGATAATCGAGAGACTCTTGGCTTCTGTGGAGAGAGTGAAGTCAAGTATGCGGATGTTGTTTCTGGTGGAGAGGGAATGACAATGGTTGTAAGGATTAGCGGGGGACGTGATGCTCGTCTTGAACCGGTGTTCATGGTATTCCAGAACAAAGCAAGAAGCTATCCGGTTCGAAATGTTCCTGATGACGTACCAGGCGTAGCGTATCGAACTGGTCCAAAAGGTTGGATGGACACAACGGTGATGCCACAGTGGTTCAAGGAGGAGAGAGTGATTCGAAAATTGCCGCACAACAGGAAAAGAGTGTTGTATGTCGACAATTGTAGCGGACACGCGATGACACCTGATCTCCAGGAGGCCATAAAGGAAATCAACACCGACGTTAGATACTTTCCGAAGAACGCAACTCATTTGGTGCAGCCGGCGGATTCATTTGTGATTCAGAAGATTAAGAAGGCTTGGAATACGCGTTGGGAGGCTCATAAAATGGAAATGATTGACAGCGGAAAGTGGTCGAAGTCTGGGAAGCTGGAGAATCCCGGAAAGTACTTCTTTTTGCGACTGGCAAAACTCGCTGTTCAAGATGTGAATTCGCAGAGAGATTCTGATGGACTCTCATACTCCCGCAAAGTCATGATACGTACTGGGCTTGCTTTGAACGTCAATGGTTTGTGGGAAGAACGACAGCTCTTCCCCAAGCTGCAGGAAATTGTTAAAAAGCATCGCAGCCAGTTTCTGGGAGAGCCCGTTGAGACAGTTTGAATACCGTCATTGTGGCCAGAGAGAACTGTTCTCAACCCACATTATTTGTGCAGGACTGAATTGATGTAGCCTATATTATATCCGTTCGTTCCAAAATAATGTGGCAACCGTGATAGATGTGGCCTACATTAAATATTGTTTCCATCTCAACAAATTGGAGTACTGTTTTAATGTGGCCCACATTATATGCAGTCACTGGGTGTACTGTTTCAATTCGGCGCTCGAACAAACGACAGGCTCTTAAACCCAAAAAGGATGTTCACCACCTTGATTCGGGCTCGCCAGATTCTCACTCTGATCGCCGCTCAGTGTATTCCTCATCGGAATCATCGAGTTCCGATTACAAACGCAGAAAGTACCGTGCGACGAAGTTGAGGGCGACTTATACTACTCAGGGATTCATTCGTTCTCGCAAGCAAGGTCGACATCATCCTGGACTCAAGGAAGTAAAGCCTTCGAATCCGCTTTACCGGAAACTGTTATCGTATCGTTATTATCGACTGGATGATTCCTTATGTACTCGGCCTGCACGAGGCACAGGTAAGGTTAAGGATTGCATCAAACGCATGCATATTACTCTTTAATCGAGTTGTTTATCAGGAGAAGATCCAATTTTGGTGCATGCCTTCCTTGCTAGGTTCGTTCAGGGGGCTGGCATACTCTGCATGAGTGAAGCCCAAGCGTATCTCGCTCTACCGTAATTGCTAACGGGTATGGCTGGAGATCAGTTCAATTCTCTTCAAAAAACCTCGAGAGCCTCGGAAGGAGAAGAAACTTGCCGTTCGGAAGCAGTCCATTACCTTCTCAGGTCATACGCTACGGGAAATGCAATCCACACGGCAATACGCGCACTACACGATACGAAACAGAAGCCTCGTGAAACCGAAACGGTATATTCAACCCACTTGAATTAATAGTTTCACCGTTGTGGTAGTTTGTATTCCGCACAGAAGCGGTGTGCTATGTTCGTTCATGTATTGGATCGGAAAATACCAGCGCTCTTCCCGTGACACCATGAAGATAAAGGGAAGATTTCATACCTTGAACAGATCCAGTGTGCCCAGGCTCATGGAGAAACTCACCGGGCATGGAGTCAACGAAACCCCATTCGGCGAGAGCTCTCTTATTGAAGTAATCGTCTCAATGGATTTCTCTGCTCTAGGGCAGAACCGCGAACGCTGATATGGACAACGTCCAGTACGCTGTAAGTCTCCCGGATTCGTTTGGGACTATGGACGTGCCGTCAACATCGGCCCCGATTTCGGAAGAAGTCCGCGATTTCTACGCCGGTGCGGCACGGATGCAGGCCACTTCGCTTGCTCACACATGAAACGGATCCCGTTCTACCCGCCCTGGGTGGGTCGTACTGAAATCGTAACTTCAAAAGGATAGCCATCGTCAATACGATAAAGCGGCATCGGTTATCTGTCATAGATGTTACTATCATGGTCATATCGCCCCAAAATGTGACTTGACATTCCGGGACGTGCCCAAGGTTATCGTGAATTACAAAACGCTGACCCCAGCTGATTAGGCCTGAGTGCCGAGTACTTCATATGAAAAGGTGAAAGCATTACTGGCTAACGCCGCACTGGAGCCAACGGATATTGCCGTCGTTAAATCCAGCCCTGATCAACCGGTGGACGCGGTCGTACCAACGAATGGGATTAATTCTTGTTCCAACCATGGGATGGTGACACTGAGTTCGGTGAATCCCTCCTCTAAAAACAGACTCAGTAGTCTCCGCTACGAGAGGGGCGTCTTCTGAGCCGAATTTGACGCCCGAGGCGGTACAAATTCGCTCCTACGCTGGCAGGATCCTTACTGGTAAAATGCCTCCAACCGACGTGCTCGGAAGCCATTTCAGTTCTACGTTGTCCGTGGATACGTTCTCGTAATTTACGTATTCCAAGTAGAGCTCTGGTCATGGCCAAGAGAAAATACAAAGTTTATGCCTATCTTGGTTTGTTCAATCAATATATGGTTCGCCAGTTATCTGTTTTAGATACAGGGGCTGCGCCAATCCTTATTATCTCTGAACTAGTACCCCCGGCTCTTCGGGCTCACATTCGTTGTAGAAAAGGCCTGGATATCCCCGATGCGAATACCAATCCTCTGAAGACTGTGGGATACGTTCCTCTCGTCCTGAAATTGGGTACCTGTATGGTTCAACTGGACTTCTTTGTTTGCGATAAACTCGTGCCACCAGTGATTCTTGGTTGTGAATTTTGTGATAGCTTTGTCGAAGCAATTTGCTCTCCTGCGAAAACCGTGGAAATGGAAACCGGTTCTAAGGTTACTGTACGTATTTTCCGGAGACCGCTCAAGCGTGCTACGCAGAATTGTGTACCAATACCGGCTCCCCAGAAAATGCAGAACACGGATCCCATTTCTACGAAGCTTTGTATCGCTCATTCAATTGCCGTACCATCGGAGTCCCACGTCTGGGTCAAAGTTGTTTCCAAGCAGAGTGGATACTATGTGGTTGAACCGCTTTTGTCATTATACGACTAGCGTCAACTTGCACTTCCGAACGGGGTTGTTTTCTATCAGCCCTGATGTTCTTCAAAGGTCTTTCTTGCCAACTTTGGCTAAATAACTTAGTGGTTAGTCTCAAATGAAGTCCTGGGTTCGAGTCTCCCACACCTGTGAGTAGTTGTGCCATCGAACATTCCAGTGGTTGCCGTTCTGGGAGTGGGAGACTCTAAGGAGGGAGACCATTATTCGAACAACGCTCACCGTAGTTCGGATCCCGACCTCGATAGTGAACGAACTACGGAAACCCGTGAGCTACCATCTGGTTTCAGAGCAGGCCACTCCTATAGAAGAACTCAAGAGGATCGATTTGGACCATGTCCCTGACTCTCATCGTGAGAAACTACGGGATATGCTTCGTGAGTTTACCCCTATGTGGTTCGGTTTTCTTGGAACAATGGGAATAGGGGAGCATCGTATTAATTATTGCCGAAGACTCTGGCAATTGCGCAGCAACCCTACTGGACTGAATCGACAGCCCGTGAAAAGGAAAAATCTCAAGTCGGGGAGATTTTATGCGCTGGCGTAATTGAATCCACTCAATCATTCTGGGCTTTGGCAGTAGTGCTCGTTCCAAAATCATATGGGTCGTGGAGCTCTTGTATGGAGAACCGACGTCTCAACGCAGCTAACGTCAAAAACGTTTACCCGATCCCTCGTATGGACGAGTACATCGACTCACTTGGGAGTACTACGGTGGTCACCGCTCTTGACGCCAATCGGGGTTATTGGCAAGTGCTTTCTTGCAAGGAAGACCGCGACAAAACTGTGTTTGTGTGTCACCAAAATCTATATCGGTTTAAACGAATGCCCTTCCAGTTAAGTATTGCACCTGCTATGTTTCAACGTGCCATAGATCTTCTACTGTCCAGGTTCAAACGGACAACCTGCTTGGTGTATTTCGACTATATAAACGTGTTCTTCAGCAACTAAGTTGGTCACATAACCCATGTGAAGAAAGTCATGCGTGTGCTGCATGATGCAGTAATTACGCTGAAACTGGAGAAGTGCGAATTCTGTACCAATTGGGTGAAGTATCTTGTACATATAATCCGCCCTGGACAGCTCTCGATAGACTAGGTAAGATTTAAGTATCTGAAGAACGCGAAACATCCGACTGCACAAACGGAACTCAGATCATTTCTCGGACGTTGAAACGTATATTGTCAGTTTTTCCCAAACTCCGCGGAGCTTGCGACACCACTGAATGATCTCATAAACATGGGACAACCAGTTTAACTGGAACCTTTTGGCAACGCAGAAGCCTCTTTGTTTACGGCTCTCATGAACGCCGTGACGTCACTGCCAATATTAGCGCTGCCAAGTCTTGGTTTATCCTATGAAGTGGATACTTATGCCAATGATGACCAGGTCGTTTGTGCGCTATTTCAAGTGACTGAAGAAGGTGGCCGATCCACAATCGGATATTAGTCTCAGACATTGAACGTGCACGAACGTAACTACTTTGTTACTGAAAAAGAGTGTCTCGATGTTGTTTGAGCGCTCACCATTCTTCCACCATATCTTATGGGAACGAATTTTAAGGTAGATACGGATCATTCCTGCCTCCGTTGGCTCATGGAGATTGCTAAACCATCGAGACCCCTCATGCACTGGCGCCTCCAACTCTAGGAACTCGATTTTGAAGTACTCTACAAAAAAGGAAGGCTTAACACGCAAGCTGAGGCTTTATTCCCCCTGGGAACCAGTTCAGAAGCAGAATTGGTTGATGATCTTGAGATACCGTGTTTTGTGGTTGAGAAAGATGAACGGAATACCAAGGATTGGTGTGACGACATTTTTGATGATATTCTAGCTTCCCAAACTTCGGAGCCCTCGAATGAAGGCACTTTTACGCCCATTAATCTTCAAGAGTTGATTCAAGAGCAAGAATGCGACCTGTTATGTACGATTCGCGCTCGTCTCAATGAAGGATATGACTTTCTTTTTTCGGCGAACGATCAGGGATACTTTGTCAGGTTGGTTAATTCTTCTCCACCGATTGTGGTACCCTACTCTTTACAGAGACGGGGTCTCCTTCTTTCTCATTATGTGAAACTCGGAGCACACCTGGGGGTAAGAAGGTATATCTAACTCTCTGCAGAGATTTGTAATGGCCTATTAGGGCGTTTTACTGTTACGCAGTTCGCAGATCTTGTACGCAATGCGCGAAGATCAACGTAAAGCTACGAAATACTTTAAGGATTTAACGCTGTTCGCAGCTCGCGCCCCGCTGGAATTCGTAACCATGGATATATTCGGTGAGTTGATTTGGACACCCCGAGGAAACCGCTACCTGCTGGTAGAGACCGACCGGTTTTCTAAACTCGTACGGACACTGCCACCTCAACAAATTACCGCTGCCGCGGTGGCACAAGCCTTTGTCACACACTGGGTCCTTGTTTGCGGTCCAACCGTTGATTGGTTATCCAACGATGGCCCTCAGGTTACGTCAAAGTTCTTTCAAGACGTTAGTGGTATTCATGATGTTCGAAATATGTTAGTCACAACATATCACCTGCAGGGCAATGGACAAATGGAACGATTTAATCGAACGATACTCAAAGCATTACGATCCTATAGGGAGGATCATCTTAAGGATTGGGAACTGTATTCCGATGCGTTTACGTATGCCTACAATACCCAGGTACATCGGGTTATGTCGCCTTCTCCTTTTGAGTTGGTGCTGTCGCGAAACCCACTCCCGGTGGCAAGCGATGCTCAACCGACTTTGTGGACGTACAATTCACCGCAGTTGCACAAGGATAACTCGAGAACATTGTCAAAGAAGATGATACTGGGTGCCTGGAAAGCTATGTAGAAAGTTGAACTTGCGTAAAAGCGTAATTTTGACGGGAAGCTCCGTCAACCGCTATGGCAGATTACCACAAAGGAGATTGTTTTCTTTCGTAGTGAGTATTATAATCCTGAAAAGCTAAAGCGTCATAAGATTTATCCAATCTTGGACGGACCCTATCACGTGGTTTCTACTGCAAACTATACAGTCGTCTTGGACATTACCGACCAACACGAATGAATTTCGTGCGACCACATTACTGTATATCCTCACTCTCAAACAAACCCTGATGTAATGCATACTTTCGACGATACTCTGGACTCAGAGGACTCGTTCGTGGTTCATTCTCCATAGTGACCACCGAATCTACCGCATCCGGATTGTGATTTATCGGATTTGCCGAAGGATGCCGATCTCCTTCTTCAGGACAAGTCATCGATTATCCCGGCTCACTCCACTCGATTCCCCCCCCCAATTACTTCACTTAGCCCCCAGGCTCTGCCTAAGCGGAGGGAGGGAGGTGCAATCACTGTCTATTCACCGGCGTCGACAGGGAAAATTGCTCCTGAGCACCAACGGTTAAGCGAACAGGGCGAGACGTGGACTTAGGACCCTGCACGGTAAATCGGAACCCCACTAGGGAAAGCCCCCAAAGGGGAGACATCGCTGTAACAGCGCCCGACCCCATGGCTTACCTGCTCGAATCAGAACTTCGCAATAGCGATAACACGCAAGGCATTACTCGTCCATCTAGTATCGAACAGCACCCGGTGATGGCCGACCCTCACTTGAGGTACCTCGAAGAGGATGACAACCCCGATCGGGTGCACACCACGCATTGGTGTTTGTAATCCCTGATCTCTGGGAAGAGCGAGGTTTTCGTGGAACTCTTGAAGAGATAGAAAATTGAGACGTGCGCCACGCCGTATGGGATGTTCACGCGCAAACAGCGTCACACAGCACAAAGCCGGTATAAGAGCCTGGACGTAACACAATTACAGTGTCGCAGAGCAATGAGGTGCAGAAGTGACGGACACCGTACCCATGTACACGAGAACCCATGGCACCCATCGGTAATGGTTTACCTAAAATGGCACCGACACTTTGTGGACGTCCAGCGGCGACGGTCATCCAGTCAAGATCCAGTGTTCAAGCACCATAGCTGGTCGATCCACCTCCATGCGCAGGGAGTGCGGCACAGCAGTATCTTCGTCAAACGGTAATGCTGACCCTGTGAGGCGCTAACCGAATCTCAGACGGTACCGTTCGCCAGCTACCGACTCTTGGTAGCTCACGTAAAAGAATACTACTCTGGAAGGCGAGTTATATCTGGGCATACTTTTGGATTTGCGCTACGACGCGTACCACGGAAGTTACCGTTCAGCCGATTCGACGGACCTGCGGAAAGTAAATTCCAAATCTTTGGTCTCTGAACACCATAAGACACTCGATCAAGGTTGGCAACGAGTCCGTTGTTATCCCTGAGAGGTTTGCTTCTACAGTAATTCGTCATGGGAGACGTAAAATCAGAAACTTATTCCCCAGAATTCGTTATGCATCATGCGTCACGAATATGACCCAAAAGGTTTGGTTTATTACATAATACGTTGGTACGGATACCCCCCATAAGGGGACACGATGGAACGTATCGAAAACCTACCTAGTTCTAAAGTTCTACAATATCACCGAAGGACTGGGACATCCATACCAGAAACGGTGCATAAAGGCAAAGCAGGGAAGAACCGTACCCAGTTCTCGAAGAATATGAAGTGACTGCAAAGCGGAGAAGCTCAAAGAATAGAAGAAGAAGAAGATAAACACCAATGGAACAAGAAGTTGATGAACTTTAGCAATTAGAAGACTACCGAGTTAATGGTTATACCGGAACAATGGTTTAAAAAAAGAAAGTTCATGATGATGAAGAACACTATGAAGTGGAGAATGCAGAAGAAGCATGAAGAAAGAAGTATGAAGACCCACAAGTTTAGTTTACTCCAGAAGGTATCGCAAGATTTATCAATGATACGTGAAAGTCAGAATACTGCATACAAGTTATCCTAACAAAAAGCCCGCACCAAATTGAATGGTTGGCTAAGGTTAGTTCGCCGCCGTGAGAGCCAGGAGCTGTCCAACATCTACCATGTCTGGCAGTATCGGGACTTCGAGGTTTTGGAGGTTCCCGCGCAACGCGACAACGGGATGGTCCGTTACAACCGTAAGTGGCTCATCCGTTAAAGGTCACGGCTCAGTCATCTGAATTACGAAGCCCCACCCCTCATGAGCACTCAATGATTGGGACGGACCAGCGTTGCCCAGAACAACCAAATCCATGACCCGTCCATGATAATGGCCGCCACTCTCGGTGGCCGCGTCATCCATCATCGGATCATCGAAGTCAACCGACGGTTCCTAATCGTCATGAAATACGAATTCTGCCAGACGACCTGCTGGTATGGTCCACTGAAGACCGTTTTGCTCAAATGCATGAGCACGGGACACCGTTGCATTCACATACGGGGCGTATTAGATGAAGCCTCCAGCAGTTGGATGCCGGAGACCCGGAGATTTGCCACGAGGACTTCTTGGACCCTGACCAAGGTTATCCCGCGAGACGGTATCCCAGTTGACCTGATAGTTCATATACATGATGTATAAGACTTGTTTCACGTTGCCTTCGCATCGCAATAGGATTAAGGGGTTGAGCTATTTGATGCTGTTCTTTACCATCGGCGGTATGAACCAAAGTCGATTGACGTCATACGCTTTCCAGAGAAGGAAAAACGCTAAGAGGGTAGTCCGCTTTGTGGCAATAAGCGACCAATAACCGGATTTCGGATCATCAATGATTCGGGAACTTATATAACTTAAACAGGGAGAACGTTCCGTGAAACACCCCTTGAGTACCTTTAACTGATGCCACCACGGTGGTAACCCTGCAACGCGACCCTCAAAGCGTTCTGGAGATACAGTTTGGTTTCGATATTGGTGTATGGAATCAAATACCCATGTTGAAAATGCACCTTGCGCTCAAACCGAATCTTCTTGGATCACCAGAGAAACCGAACCTGCGCAGGGATGACAGGCCTCGCCCAACAGAGCATATCAAACTCGATGGTTACCCCCGTTTTGGTTTTGAAGTGTGCCGTATCGAACTGGGCCAGATTATGCCGATAGGATACTTCGCCATATGTGCGATACTTTGATACGTCGAAGTCGTATTCACTGGCAATCAGATTTTGGCATGGATTATGCATGAGCCGTCTATGCACGAATCGCGTCATTTCATCTCGGGCCCTATCCAGGTTCTCTCCATGGCCGAGATCTGTCCTTGAAAGGTTATGATCCAACGCAATGTGTCCCCGCCAATCACGTAAAGTAACGACGTCAAGTGGAATGCAACAAGGGAGAATTCTCGCGTGTTCGTAAGACTGGAGCAGTGGCAGGTTGAAAACCTTGGACAGGTGAAACCAAGGAGCGCGGGAATAGATGGAAGGATTCTGTAACGGATTCCATGCTTCAAGGGATACCATGTGGACCCACCCAAATTGTTTTATGACAACCGTAGTACCCTAATAGGAGTGTCACGTTCGGACGTGTACCGGAACGGTTTTTGGAGCGGTACCCTGAGGCATGCCGTAGGACACTGGCGCATTCTGGAGGATGAAGGAGCTATACTCTCAGACTGGGAAGTACCCGCTCCGGGTTTGTGTTGGTTGTGACTCTGTGAGTTCATTAACGGAGATAAAGAATCGGCTACGATGTTGTTCGTATTCGTTCGTGGCGTTATGAATTGAACCAGAGGAAGGTCGGCATCAGTCATAAGGAGTTGCATTTTTTATACCCGTTTTTCGTTTCCGGGTTACTCGCTTTCTTTGAGATGTTTCCTGGTCTAAGGAGGGGGATTTGTAGAGTAATGCATGCGCGCATACCGTCTAGACGAGGTGGATCATGAATGATTCAATACCGACGTGGCATATGTTAAACTCAGGTATGAATGGACCCTCGGAAATATTGGGTGAAATTCGATATGAATTGTAATTCGTATTTTTGGAACCTTCGTGGGTGATTTCTGTGGTATCTGGAACAGATGGACGCGTGGCAGTCGTACGAATATTATTCATGGTTGGCATGATTCACACGTTCCGTGTTGTGCCGTGGCCTGCAGTGCCACCAAGTGACACAAGAAGGTGGACCACAAGTGTGGCACACAACAGTAGTAGTATTCTTAGTTTGTTCCGAACCAGTAGTACTTAAGGGAAGACGGGTTTGCCATTTCACCCTGATGTAAGGACAAGCTGTGACTCAGCTCTGAGTTTATCGCCCGCGCAAAGTGACCCAATCCTGCTGGGGTTTCACCGCGTTCCGTCTCGTTATATTCATCTGCGTAGTATCACCAGGGACCGCTGATCTGTCTTACCGAGTGGGTTCGCCTAGTGTTCACTGTTTTTACCATTTTTGGTTACTTTCTATTGTGGGAACAGATAGCCGTTCGACTCAGTATTGAGTTTTGCCGTGCTGGCTGAACTAGCAACAACCCCCACCGCTGGGTCTCTTTCGGCTTTCCGCACGACCCACTGGGTTGAAGCATCCCTTTCGGGTTCTCCTCTTTTTCCCCATTTCCCTTCCTGGATTTTCGCTGCACCGGAACACCGCTCACACGAACCTGTGCACTACGTTGTCCAGATAGAAACCCGATTCTCGGTATCACCTTCGTCGTATAGCCGGAGTCCACCTTGGTTTTATACCCGTACATCGTGTGGTACGAAGGGCCCTGTCGCTGCGCCTATCTCAAAAGAGAGCAAGGCTGCGAAAACATTGGGAGAATTTCCCGCCAAAGGATATTGCTCCACATAAACGGTTTAGCAAATATCTGTCGCAAGCACCAAGTTTGACCGCATATGGACGAATATTCTATTGTAGTAAAGATTAATACATCAACTTCGACTCAGAATCACAAAACCAGTATATGTATTCTACATGACCCATTGAAACTTGCACAGAACATACATCAGATATATTGTACCAGCTTAAGTTTCCGAAAACTAGGAAAAATCGAATTCAGTATCAACAAAATCAACCCCATGATCCAATTTCAATGGCTATATGTAATATAAGCTGCTGGTCATGCAACACTATACTTAATGATCAGCAGGCAGCCAGACACGTAAAAGATGATTCATGCTTCAAGCGCCATTGTACAGCATGTAGGATAGAAACGGACCAGAGATTTCATGCCCAGAATACTAAAGAGTACGCTCTCCTATATTGTGCATAACCCCGTAGCTTGAGAGGAAGGTTAAGAAACCAGAATGGGAATGCAGATATCTTGAAGTCAAACAACGTGTACCATCATTACCTGACCTTTGCAATTCTAGCGCTTTAAAGGTTTCAAATGGTTTTCAATAACCTGTTGAGGTTGTG
>NBIV01000101.1:0-284448 GCA_003194525.1 Gracilariopsis chorda
ACCCCTTCCCAAGTTTTCCCTTGGCCGACCGGACCAAGCCCAATTACACCCGGACGGGATGAGGAAACCCACCCAGAAGGGGGCCATCAGAGTGCCCCATGGTCCCAGTCCTCCCGGTGGAACCCCACCGAGATGATCCGAACGGAAATTCAGACAGCTCCTCTTCTAACGAGGGAAGAGGGGGCCGCCGTGACAGGGGCGGCAGAGCTGACAAGTCCGACACGGATCGCCCTCGCCGCGCACGGAAGAATCGTCGCCGCAGGAAAAAGCGACATTCCTCCGGTTCGGATACTGATTCTGACCGCTCGGATAGTTCCGATGCCGTTTCCGGAACTGATAGCGACTCAGACTCCGACCGTTCTGGCCGCAGAGGCCGCTCCGACCGTATCGTTCCCGTTCGGAAAGATCCGCGCCTCGGCGCATCAAACCACTGAACGAATTGTTCACCAGGGTGGTGAATTATCGTACGTACCGGCTAACCAATCGTAGCCAATCGTACAACTCGCGAGTCGCGCGTAAGATTACGCGCTACCAGAAGAAACTGAATGTCCAGATGAAGGGACATTCGTTTTCCGGAGCGGATCCGATATCCGTTCTAAAACTTTTTACAGCGGTTCAAGACCGCCTGTAACCATAACGGACTGTCCGAGGGAGCAGCGGTATGGTGCTTCCAATTCTACCTGACCGGACCGGCTCACTCACTGATCCAGTCACGGCTCATGGGAGAGTCGGGCGCCGTGGATGTACGACGTGGCGAGATGCTCCGCTCATACTCCGAAGTCGTCAACTTTTTATTGACAACGTACGCAACGGATGAAAAATTGCCGACGCGTACTCCACAGGTCACCTGTCAGTCGTCGGGTATGTCCGAAACGGAGTATTCACAGAAGCTGTGGAACAAGGCCCTCCGTTGCGGCAATGTATTCTCCGACCGGCGTTTAAAGTCCCTATTCGTGGAAGGATTACTTCCTTCCATTCGGGCGAAGGTGAGAAATCACCTTACGACGCATCCGTCCATCGGCTATGATGCGTTGGCGAGGTATGCCGAATCGTATGGCGACACCAGCCGTTCGGTACGACGACAATCCGTTCGGCTTGACTCCCTTCCCCATCCCACGGGGAAAAGGGTGGCCGCTCGTACAGACCGTCGGAGTGTCCTAAGCATGGGGAGCCGTACGGATTCGGTAGCCTCCGACACCGATGACGGTGAGGCCGTCCTGGCATTTACCCCGGTCGGCTCCGCCCCATCACCCCCACGACGCCGTCAACCGCGCGACGACCTCGTACCGTTCGGGACCCTCCCGATCGGATTTTTTATAAGCCTGCTGACGCTCGGGCACCAACAAACCGACAGCCGGACGGGAAGCAGTTGATGGACAAACCGTGTCGGATTTGTCTGTCCGGGAACCGGACCACTGTCAAATGATCCCTCCGAACGTTCGGGATGCTCTGCTAGCCGCTCGGGAACAAAACTACCAACTTCGCAAAGAAGAGGGTTACTACAACCGTAACACTCCCGGTCGGTCCAGCATTGGGGTCCGGACCCCTGGGTCAGCAGACTCCGAACGGAAACCTCCTGCATACGATCACGTCAACCGCTCAATAATGGCCGTTGAAGATCACGGCATGTCCGAGTCGGAAAACGATGTGGAGGGAGCGTAGAGGCAACGCCCCCTCCGAGGTCGGAACGCCTCACCCGAACGAACGGTTTAGATTCTTCGCCCAAGCCGGACGAAGTGTACGTTGTGGATGAGTATGAGCCGACAGCCCCAGTGGCCCTTTTAAAGAATACCCACTATAAGATAAACTTTTCTGTGGATTCTCCCGCTCGGTCTTGTACCCCCTCACCGGTGTACTTGACACCGGCGCTGGCCCTAACCTCATCCACGAACGGAACCTCCCCTAATTGGGAGGAGCATCTCCAATCCCGTTCGTTCACCAACATCACGGATGCCTCTCGGAATCGTATGAACATCCGTGGTGTTGTTCCCCTACTCGTACACATCGGAGCTCTAACCGTTCGGATCCCCTTTCTCGTTGCCACCAACCTCGCGGCCAGTTGTATTCTCGGTACTTCTTTTATCGATAAGTACGTCATGGCAATACTACCCCCGAAACGGACAATAATCTTACGTCACTCCACCCCGTGGCGATTCAATCTTCTGCCGGTCGGTCCTCTCGCTCGCCGGGAGAGCACGTACCGGCTACCACTCGGAAGACCCCTTCTAATAAGATACGGGTCGCCCGACCGGTCGTCATACCCCCCATGTCGGAATCATCCGTCCGGGTAACCACCAAGGCGGCCGGCCTTGCATTCTTGCAAGGATATCACCGTTCGGCTAGCCGGCAGGAGTTAACCCTCCTGGCCAATGGCATCATGGAACTCCGTCCGGACGTACCATTTTACGTCCAAGTGGCGAACTTTTCCGACCGTCCGGTACGCTTACACAAGCGTACAATCATCGGATTAGCTCTACCCTCCCCCATCGCGTTAATCACACCGGAATTTCCGTCACGGAGTGACGAAACTAAGGAGGGGGGACCCTTGCCTAATTCATTTTCCGATACGGACAACGCAGCTAACCCGCGCGTTCAGGCGCCACCAAAGGATCCGGACGATTGGATATCCAATATCCAATTGGCGCCCGAACACGAATCCGAACGGACGAAGATTGTCGAGCTACTGCGCCCATTCCGGGATATGTGGGACGGCCATCTCGGACGTGTGGCAGCGGCAAAACACCGCATTGAGCTGGAACCCGGCACGCGGCCAATTTACCAAATGCCGTACCGTGCGGGCCCCGCTCGTAGAGAACTTGAACGAGCGGAAGTCGAAAAGCAGCTCAGACAGGGCGTTATTGAGCCCTCTACATCTGAGTGGGCCAGCCCGGTCGTGTTTTGCTCAGAAGAAGGACGGTAGCCTGCGCTTCTGCGTAGACTACCGCCGCCTAAACAAAGCAACCGTACGGGATACCTATCACTACCGAG
The DNA here is from genome assembly GCA_003194525.1 of Gracilariopsis chorda. Classification (NCBI taxonomy): domain Eukaryota; phylum Rhodophyta; class Florideophyceae; order Gracilariales; family Gracilariaceae; genus Gracilariopsis; species Gracilariopsis chorda. The sequence continues at coordinate 2,989 of NBIV01000101.1, forward strand.
GATGGATGAATGCATCGACTCCCTTGGGGAGGCGAAGATATTCACCACCCTCGATGCCAATAGCGGATATTGGCAAGTGGAAGTGGATGAGACCGATCGGGACAAGACTACCTTCACCTCACACATGGGGCTGTTCAGGTATTTACGAATGCCGTTCGGATTGAAGAATGCTCCGGCAACGTTTCCAACGTGCACTGGATTATCATCTTATCGCCGTGTGAAGTCGCAGTACGCATTGGTCTACCTTGATGACGTCATCATCTACTCCAGTTCGGTAACCGAGCACTACGAGCCAGCGTACGGACAATTCTGACCCTACTCCGATCGGCAGGCGTGACGCTACGTCTGGACAAGTGCCACTTTTTCAGTAGCACGGTCGACTACCTTGGCCACATTCATCCGTCCGGGCAAGCTTCAAGTGTCAACAAAGACACAAGAAGCAATCCGAGCGGCTAAAGCCACCGACCAACCAGACAGAGCTCCGATCGTTCTTAGGCCTGTGTAACGTCTTCCGCCGGTTCGTCAAGAATTTCGCTCGAGTTGCGGCACCGCTTAACCGCAAGCTCGAGAAAGGCCAACCGGTTCTGCTTCGATACTCTGTCCGATGAGGAATACCAGGCGTACGATGAGTTACGGCAACGGCTCATTCGACCGCCTATCTTGGCAATTCCGCGCCAAGATATGCCGTACGTTCTGGACACTGATGCCTGTGATAAACAGGTAGGTTGCGTTCTCCTACAGAAGCAACCGGACGGCGACCTACTCCCGATCGGCTACTGGAGCCGTTCTTTGTCGAAACCCGAACGGGACTACACACGACCGAACGGGAATGTCTCGCCGTTGTATGGCGATATTGCACCTCCGACCGTACCTGGAAGGCCAGAGGTTCACACTCCGCACGGACCACCACGCATTACGGTGGATACTCAAATCTGGCCGATGCCACCGGTCGGCTAGCACGATGGCGCCTGCGCCTCATGGAGTACGAATTTGACATCGTACACCGACCAGGAGTTAAGCATCAGGCAGCCGATGCTCTTTCCCGAATCCGAACGGACCGCGAAGACACCAAACCCCCTTGACGAAGAGGTGCCGTGCCTCCTGATATCCGACCGAGCGGAAGAAGACAACGATTTGGTCGCCGATGTCACCATCGACGGACAGGAGCACCGAGGCGTCACGCTGGACACCCCGTGCGGACATGACCCGGTCGGAATTCCAGAGGTCCTCGCAATAGTCGAGGAAGAGACGGACGTCCGGCCAATCACGGTCGAAGAATTCGTCCGAGGCCCAGGCCGAAGACGGATATTGCAAGACCGTGCGGAAGGACATTGGTAACGGTGTCACGCTATTCGACGTGGAACTGGTACGGAATTATCGTCCGACGCTCCCCCTTGGATGGTGCTCTCCAGCGAGTGGTGCCCCGTGCACTGGTACCCGCGCGTGCTGTATCTCGCGCACTATCCGCGCTTGGAAGGGCACCCGGGCGGGACCCGCATGTACAATACCCTGAGGAGGGATTTCTACTGGCCGCAAATGGCGAACGATGTGTTCCAGACCGCACGGGACTGTCGATCGTGCGCTGCCGTGCGGGGAACTCAGTACCGGTCGCAGAAGCGACTCAAGCTGTTTCCCGCTGCCGGACCATTGGAATTTGTCGCAATGGACATTGTCGGTCCATTCCCGAAGTCCGTCAACGGCTACGAGTATATCCTCGTCATTACCGACCGGTTCTCTAAATTATGCCGCGCTATCCCGCTACGGTCAACCACAGCTCCCGTGGTTGCCAGGGCTTTCCTGGAAAACTGGGCGTATCCGTACGGCATTCCTAACCACCTACTTACCGATAACGGCCCGCAGTTCGTCTCCAAGTTTTTCGAAGACGTCTGCGCCGCACTGGGGACAAAGCACGTGCGGACCACGGCATATCATCCCCAGACGAACGGTCAAGCCGAACGGTTTAACAAGACACTGGTGCAACGACTGCGACATTATGTCGCAGACCACCAGTCTAACTGGCACGCTTACGTGCAACCAATTACGTACGGATATAATCTACAGGTCCACCGCAGCACCTGGACCACGCATTTCGATTTGGCGTTAAACCGATGTCCCGCCGAACGTTATACTGGATGAGCCCAGTTCCGCAACGGAACCGCGAACGCCGGTGCAACCGACGCCCGCAACAGATGAAGCGTACACTCTACGTCTTTTAAAGACGACGCTTCAGTCCGCTCGGAATCGCCTCACCGCTGCGCAACGGCGTTACAAAGAGGACTTCGATAAATCCGTACGGCTAACTCCAACCTTCCGACTGGGACAGGAAGTCTTTCTAGACCGCCCGGCTACTACTTCGACCGATGCGGCCCTGGAGGAGCACGAACGTACGTCACGGAAGTTTTCATTGAGAACGACCGGTCCGTACGTCATCATATCCGCGACGGACACCACCGTGACCATCGACGTTGACGGCGTTCATGACACCGTCAGCATCGATCGCGTCACGTTGGCCCCCGCTCGGCAGTCAAAATCGCACGGCAGGAGCCCCCCGGACGGAAATGCCCAAGACACGCTGACCGGAAGCACTCCCGCTCAATTGCGAGATACCCCGAGCGGTACAAATAGTTCCAAGCGGACGTCCCGGCCACTAACACCTAACACACCCCCAGCCACCGAATTGGCAGAACCGGACGGCAGAGTGGATCTCCCTAAGGCGGGAACCTCACCGAACGGAGACACAACACCTGCCCGGGACCACGAGTCTTCCCCGAACGGAAACCGACCGCCAACGACGTTGGCCGTTGTCGACCGCATTGTCGACCACGGCCGATCGGCCAACCACCCGTACGGAAGATTATACCGCGTCCGCTGGCACGGATACTCCGCTCGGCATGACACATGGGAACCGCCCGAACACATACCGCAATATTTCGTTGCACGGTATTGGAACCGACGGGCCGCACGGAGGCGCCCCACTTTAGGAGGGGGGGAATCAAACCCGAAACCCCTGAACCGAACGAAATGACGCCCCAAAACAGGCAGTTCCAAGCTTCCAAGCGGAGACGGTCAATGGGGACACTCAACAATTGCGCCCAAAACCGAACGAAAACGGCCTCGTCGAGATCGACACACTGTGAAACGGCGAACGAAAGAACCGCAAACACTGAGCACCACGACCTACGAAGGGCTGCGCGTTCGCGGAAAGCCGTACGTACGTCACGGAAAGCGCCACCCGCATCGAGCTCAACCGGTCACGCGTGCACCAAGCATGTGCACGCGTCAACCAGCATTGCTGGTGCCCGAACGGGGGCGAGTGCATGCACTCCTTGCCCGCATACTGCCGGCGCCGCCGCGGTTACTTGCAAGGATAATCAAAAAAATTACGCGCGGAAATTGCCTGCCCACACGGGGTCGAAAACGACGATTTACCCTTTCGCCGATATCTCCGGAACGGTGGCGTTTCAGACGCTCAAAATGGCCGATTTGGCTTCCCCGCACGGTCAAATAACTTAGAATTTTTTTGAGACGCACCACACGCTCGCTACGTGCATTACTATATACCGAATCGGATACCGAACGGCGACGCATTGCACCGCACCCTGAAATCGCACAATTCCCGATTTTTTTTGGTTTCCGATCGGCGCTGACCACCGAGCAGGACGCGGGCGCGCTAACGCTGACGTGGCAAGCAACGTCCGCGTGACACCCCCCTACGCGCGGCGACGATGACCTCACCCGGCTACAAGACCGCATGGCGGGAGTGCTCAAACGCTACCACGGGGAGCGAGACCACACACAACAATAACAAGGTTTACTCCGTACGTACGGGAGGCTATGCTAGCAACCCACTAACGGCCCCTACGAGCGGAGGACGGCTGCGTCTTTGAGATGCCGCCACGAACGCCAGGCGTACTCCCCCTGCGACAGCCACGGCTAGCAGAAGCTGCACCGCGAGTACGGCCACGCGTACTGACGCCCGGAACCGGAAGGCTAGCCGAACCAGGGCTGACCCGCTGTGGGGTGGGAGGCCTCTGACCGGACGGAGTTGCAACCCCAGCCATCGGGGTAGGTGTGCTACAGCCCGTTCGGCAGGATTCACGTCGTCCGTCTGGGTACCCACTTCCTTGCTACCCGCCCCTGGCAGCCTCCGCTCCGGCTCCGGAGGAGCAACCTCCATGGCCTGAGCAGCGACACCTCCGAGCGGATCGAATTCGGCCACGTTGGGGAAATCCCACGGCGGCCGTACGGGGCCCAACTGGAGACAATGGGTGAGCGGGAACGGATCGGTGGGAATCCGCGGCATCTCGGGAAAAGTTTCCGTCCGGGGATCAAACCACAGATAGCCTGGGGTCACGACCCAATCGGTCATCACCGACAGGTATAGCCACCTCCGCGCGGTCTCGGTTGCATAGATGGTGCCACGAAGAACGTTCTCCAGCCCCATCTGGATTACCAATGAGACCAAGCCGTACGGCAACGGGAACAATCTCCCAAGCCCGGGCGGTTCACGAGTGTTCGGTTGCCCCGGGAACCCTCGGAAAAAGTTAACTCGAGGATCCTCCGTACGGGTGAACACCCGAACTCCTTCCGAAACGGATTGGAGAAAGGCCATCAGAGCGCACACGGCCCATTCCGCAATGGCGATGCGCATGACGCGCTCACTCAGGGCACTGTCGCGGAGCACCTCACCGGAGTAATAGGCCAGGACGGGCGGGGTGATGACCGACAAATCACGGGTAACGTCAAACTCCCCCCAGTTCTGGGGAGCCCGAACGTACAACTTCTCCCGATCGGCTGGGCTCACATCGAAGAACTCGATGTTGTGCCAACAGAACATGTATCCGTCACGGTTGCTACGCAGACGCGCCTCCGTTGCGATATTGTCGCCCCAACGGCAACGATTTAACCAATACATCCGGTCGTACGGTCGGGAAAACATTACGAGCTGCAGCGGGTTACTGTCCGCACTGGGGAAGTCCACATCGGTCGCCATACGTCCGATCAGGTCCTGCATGCGGGCCTGACATTGATACTCCTCCGGGCACCGGAGGAAGGGCATGTCACAGCGGCCGACCGTCGTGTCGCTCTGGAGGCCGGCGATCCCCTGGAGATGTCGCCAGCGCTGTGCCCAGGCCTCGCCCCGAGTACGTTTCGGGTTCCGGCCGGTTAGCTCAAAGAACGAGCGCCGTACGGGAATCGCGGCAAACCGCTTCGCGTCCAGGAAGTCGCGCAAGTCCGGAGCGTTGATCAGCTCCTCCACACCGTACGGCGGCTGCTCGTTCTGGCCACTGGACCCCGAACGACGAAGGCGGTGATCGTACTGCTGCCCCGGCAACGGCCTTGCGAAAGTCCCGGGGAGATTCGCGCTTCCGGTCGGCTGGCTCGTACTTCCGGTTGGCGGCAGCGGGAGCGTCTGAGACGCGACCCTCGGTATGGATACCCCGCTCGGATCAACGGAGTGACCCGGAGGGGCATTCTCTTGGTTGTTTCCGCTCGGAGCGTTTGGCATCGCGGCAATCGCACTCCCGCTCGCGTGATTCGCGTCCGCGGCGGGGTTGGCCGAAACGGTCGAGTCTCCTCCCTGATTCGGAGCGATGACAGACCGGGCTCCAAGCGTGGGGTCCGGCGTGACGAATTGGTGCCGATCGGTGGACATCTCGACGAGTTCGGAGCACCCCTTTTTATACTGTTCCGATCGGGAAACGGGGTGAGCCTCTCGGGAGGTTCACGGCCGCTCGGGTAACGAATGCAACGCGAGAGCACTATCGCGGGAGCGTTGTCAGTGCGTGTCCGGTCGGTTGATTCGATGGATCCCTCTCGTACAGCGGCTGTGGGAGGACGCGGAATTTCGCTCGGCGCGCAAGAGCTCGGCCGTTCGGAGGCAGGCGATCGCTTGCGTGGAACCGTCGCTGGCTGCGTACGTCAGGAGTCCTAAGGACACGACGCGCCGTTGCACCGCGTTGTAACTTCAGCCGAGCGTCCAATGCGCTGACACGTACGATCCCTGCATCCGCACCCAGGGCCGTGACCGTACGGTCGGCGTTCGAACTTGAATACGCCTTCGAAAGCGCTCCGTGGGCGGCAGAAGTCGGAAGTCCGTTCGGGAAAATTCGACATAACCCCCCCCCCGGCCCGGGCGGGCCAATTTCTAAACCGGTCGGATTAGCGCTCGTATGAGACCGAGCACCGTGTGGGAGCACTTCGCGGACGAAGCGAGCTCTAGGAGGGGGGTCTGTAGTATAGCGGGCCCGCCCGGGAGTGCACTTCAGAGTGTGCTTGAGTGCCTTCAAGCACCGTATCCGAGCGGATTGTTTGGCACGTTATGATTGGCCGAACGGAATCGTTGAGTGGTGCACGGGAGCGGGCAATGCCATTGGTTGTGCACTCATTGCCCACAGGTGTACACGTGCCGGACGGCTGAGGTGCAGGGTTGCTGCGCCAGACGGACAGGTAGCCACGTGGCTGGTGGCATTTGTACGATAGGCTTAGATATTTTAATAATTTTATCCGTACGTAGTAGAAGGGTAGCGATTGCGGTGCAGGTTGAGCTCGAGGTGCAGTACTTAGTGCACCTCGCTCCCCGCTACCCACACTCAGTAAACGGTAAGCACCACCGTCCCGAACTACTTTTGTCTCTAAAGCAGACCTGAGACATTACTCCGTACGGGACTCAACTAGGTTTACAAGCCGTTCGGACTCTTCGCGCGTATCTCGACCGCGCCTCACGTACCTAACCGCCCAGTCTTTCCTACGACCGCCCGGTGCTGGCGCTCGTCCCCACGCATCACTTCCCCCCTACCGGATCTCGTGACCCATCACGCCCCGCTACGCACGCCGAGCGGATACTGCTTCTAGGAGACACTTTCAATTGTGTGAATTAGAATCACTATCTCACAATGTTGTGCCATGTTTTCCGTCTTCAGTACAATACTGCGCAGGTTGATCATACCGAGCTTTTACATTCTCCAATTCGTGCATCTTTTCGAAATATTCGGGTTTATCATAAACGTCTGCGTCATCTCCTTCTCTTCCGGATGCTCTTAGCTTGGTAATGAAAACTGCATATTCTTGCTTGATGCGCGTAAATTTTTTCTGCCAACCCTTTGCAGTGCGCTTTATCTGGTTTTGTTTCTCCGCTCGCTTAACAGCTTCTGTGAAGACGTTTTTGAGACTCTTTTTCTGAGGACTCCTGTCACCATAACCAGCTTGCTTCATTATTTGGAACAATATGAGCACTTTGTCATTGCCGTAGTGCTGGCTGTCAGATGTAGGTCGTGTTGAGCTGGGGGACGCGCTTTTTGGTCCGATGTTTTCGTCCAAAGATGGAACGGAGGGTGTGGACGTTGGTGCTGGTTGTGGTGTGGCCAAGAAAGATTGGGAACAACTGCTACCATTTTTTGCGGTTTCAGGTGACAGAGGCAGCTGGGTATTGTGTTGGGATGTGCTCTGAGCCATGATTTCTAGTGGTTGTATGGCCGTTTTGACGCATTATGGAAATGGACAAAAGGGAGCAATGGTGGGAATGTTGTTATATAGTCGGCTGCGTCTTGTCATTTGGCGCGAAAGGGTTCCGGGCAGTTGTTATTTGTTGTCTACTGGGTGTTTCTACATTGTGGCGGGAGTTGGGTCTTTACATGAAAAATGTCCAATGGACAATTCGCTCGAAAATAGTGTCCCGGCCCCGGTTGTCTCAATTCATATGTAGAAAGGGCCTAAGAGACGAATGGTATAGCTTATTCTAAAATATTGCGTTCTTAATTTTGTTAAATTGAGCCCTTGAGGTTTTATGCATGTCACGAGTGTCGCCATATCTGTCGAAAGACACACTTATTTTTGACTAAAAGACATGGGGTAGTGCCTGGCGGCTAGACCGACACACGAAGCCAGCCAGAGCCGCCGGCGGTGCGTCCTGGATAATCTGACTGTCAGGTTCAGTGAAATGTGAACGTCTACACGTTTCACTGAGCCGCTGGCACAGCCATTCGCATTGAATGCTTTCTTCTCCGCCATGTTAAGATTTTGTGATAGTTACCAAGGGTACTACGCTTATCGATAGCAATACTGTTTACTGTTTTTCAACGTGTGCTGAACCGGTTAGAAGAGTGGCAAGCCGGGGTTCGAATCCCGAACTTCACAAAATGCACACGAAGGTGGTTACCGACTGAGCCATGACCGCTCACGGTGTGGTGACTCCAGGCCACCCCGCCGGAGATGTTATTGTGACTCTGTGTGAGTGCCATCTGCAGCTAACATCATCACACAACGCTCGAACTTCCACGCTCGTTCAACCGCCCTGAAAGCGATGGATATAACTGGTTATTCTTCATGACTCTTACCCGTGAGTACCGTGATACAGATTTAGCATACTCCGTTTCCTGTTGTCCTTGGTTAAAGCTTGCCGCCGTATAAAGGGCGTGTGCTGCTCCATTCTTATTAGTAACTCCAGCGCTGTCAATCCGTACCTTCACTTCAGACTCCCTCCCGAATCATCTTTATTTCGCTTTTCATATATCTCAGGACTCCCAAACTATCTGAGATACCCCTTTCTTTTAAATCGCACCACCATCAGTGTTGGCCCCCAGGCACAAAATCCACTCACTTCTCCTTCAATCTAATTCTCATCACGACTGTAAGCAAGCGAAGACGCTGCAGCGCCAAGAATACTCTAGTGCCATTTTTGCCCTCACGAGACTCGTGCTCCCACTTCCACCACCATTGTTCCAAGGAAAAACACTATCTGCCTCTCGAGAAAAGCAGCAGAAACAACTACCTCATACGTCACTCCAAACTCTCATCCCATCCAGGTATGAACGTACCAACGGTACCCTTGTACCCTTGTAACTTGGGATAAGGTTACCCTTAGTACGTGCAATACACTTCGGACCTGAAGGTTTCTATTCTACGAATAAGGTGGACAGAAACCAAACTTCCAAACCAACCCTACCCTCAGCACCACACAAATGGTGTGGCCAACAATCTGCTTTTACGTCGCTTGCTCCATTTCACGTGCTGGAATTTGCCTCCACAACCGCTACTCGTCTTCCCAACGCTCATAAATGACAGGAAAAGACTGGTGTGGATTTCTTTACAAGAATGATCTAGACGAGAGATGTCCCTTGAGACACGAAACCGCTCGTTCTTTTGCTTTAGCCATTTACAAACCAACCAAGCGTACTAGATGTTTTGCCGTTTGGGCACGCCCGCAGAAAAGAACCTCGGGAGATGGAACAGAGGCTCCACCGCACTATCAAATTTCTGATATGAGTACTCATACTGTTTGTGACGACAACTCAAGTAGGAAAGGTTCATAACTCGTGTATGTTTCTGTGCAATCTTGGTGTTCCAGTATGTTCTTCCAGGCTGACTTGTAGCCCCATATCTGCACACCGATCACTGAACTCGGACATTCATCACCGTAAGAAAATAGTGTACAGTACACCCTCTGAGGCATGTCCACCATCCGCACTCTGGGAGGAAGCATGAAGAACTTGTGTGTCTGATCTTAAAACGTTTTATCCGCAAGTACTACATTGTGCAACACGCACAATCAAACCTCAACTAGTACGCAGTCTATACAAGCCGTTAAAACTCCCTGACCGGAGTTGGAAGTGGTTTTCCCTTGTAGGCCGCAACCAGGTTTTCCGACGCCAAAACTGCCATAGCGGTGCGAGTGCCCATAGAAGCGCTACCAATGTGGGGCAGAATGAAGCAATTGGGAGTCTTCACCAACGGATGGTCCTTAGGCAACGGTTCGGGAGTAGTTACATCCAGCCCAGCCGAAAAGATTTCTCCCTGCTGCAAGGCCGCGAGAAGATCATCTTGATTGACCAGCTCACCCCTGGCTGGGTTGACGAAGACGGCAGATTTCTTCATCGCCTTGAACTTGCTCATATCAAACATATGATAAGTTTCCTTGTTGAGGGGACAAAGTGGAATGACAATGTCAGCCTCTTTGAGTAGGTAGTCTATCTCGACAAACTTGGCATCGAGCTTTTCTTCCAACTGCGGAACGCGCTCAATACCCCAGTAGATAATGTTACAATTGAAGGCGTGCAAACGACGGGCAACGGCGGATCCGATGCGACCCATGCCGATAATACCGACAGTGGCGTCGTGCACATCTTGGCCGCACATGCCCATGGGGGTCCAGGTGCCCCACGTTCCCTCAATGACGGAGGCAGTGGCTTCCTTGAAGCGGCGGCAAGCAGCCAAGACAAGCGCGACGGCTGTATCGGCGGTGGTCTCTGTGAGGACGTTGGGGGTATGAGAAACGGGGATTCCGCGCTTCTTGCACTCGGGGTAGTCGATGTGGTTGTATCCCACACTCATGGTGGAGATCATCTTGAGCCGTTCGCCGGCAGCATCGAGCACGTCTTTGCCAATCTTGTCGGTGAGGACACAGTACAGGGCATCGCAACCAGAGGAAACCTTTTCGACGAGGGCTTCGTGGGGCATGGGATTGTCGGAGTCCCAGATGTCGAGGTCAAGATTGGCGTCACGCAGCATGTCCATAGCCTTGGTCGGGACACGACGGGTGACGACCACGCGCCAGGGACTGGAGGTGGTGGGGTTTACCATGGTTACTGAGTATCGGAATGTGGGGGTTGGAGGAGGGTGATGGGTAGGACCGAGGGACGGAAGCAGAGGGGTGCGGGAGTGCGAGCGGGAAGGAGGAGCAGAACGGGGAAGGAGGAAACGAAGGCTAAGAAGGGGTGAAGAAAGGGCGAAGGCGGCGATCCTGCGGTGGAATGAGATCATGGAAGGCGGATGAGTGAGCGAGGGATGCGCACGCGGTGGGTGGCTGTGGACGCGCCATAAACAGTGACGTTTCAATCTGGGGCGGTGTCATTGCATCGTGTGCACGTGGCGCGGCGCTGAACTGTCACGCAGCAGCCGTGCGTGAAATATCCGGCGGACTGGTGGACGAACGGGAAGCGCCTCCTCGTCCAACCGTTGCCGCCCGTCGCGCCGCGGTAACGCGCGCGGCCGCCCGCGGTATGAAGCGGCGTGCATTGGGCCAATCGCCGCGCAGGTCCGCCTCCGCGCCTCTCGCGCGCTGCCACTTGGCACTCGACTCGCCTCCGGAGCGTAAATGGCGCGCCTATTCGCGGTCACGCGGCGTGACCGTACCCTCAGGCGCAACACACACGCGTCCCACCTGTGCCGTTTCCACTGGCCGGTGTAGTCATGCGCACCGTTGATTGGCCGTTGAAATCAGCGCCAGGGCACAACCCCGTCACGCCGCCGCTCGTTCGCGCCCAACCGTCGCATACGCTGCAAAATGCACCAGTCGTCTTCCGTCGCGCCGTTATCTCCCCACCTCATCCCCCCACGCCGGCCGCCCCATTCACCACCCACTACGGCGTCCGTACATCCCCTACCTAACCTAACCACCATTCATCTCCCCTCACCTCCTATTTAAGGCTTCCACTTATCCGCCCTTCGCTCACCCCCCCGCGCTGAAGCGTTCACCCCTCCTCCAAAGCTCAACTGCCGCTTTAACCCTTCCATCTCCCTTAGCTTCTCGCGTCATCTTACCTTACGAAATGGGATCAGTTGCAAACTTCCACGAGCCCCTTGCCGAGCGTCTTGGTCGCCTCGGTACCGAGACCGCTTACGCAGTCGCTCTTGAAGCTGGAAAGATAAAGGACACCGGTAAGACTGTCTACCCTTTCCACATTGGCGACCTTAACTTCCGCACCCCCAAGGTTGTCGTAGACGCCTGCAAGCAGGCCCTTGATGATGGCTTCACTGGCTACTGCCCGGCAGCTGGCATCCCCTCCCTCCGCGCCGCCCTAGCCGACCACTACAACCAGGTCTTCGGCTTGGAGTACTCGGCTTCAAACGTCTCCATCCAAAGTGGTGGCAAACCTGGAATTGGCAAGTTCCTAATGTGTGTTTGCAATGAGGGCGACGAGGTCCTCTTCCCTAGCCCTGGTTACCCCATCTACGAAAGCATGGCTCGCTTCCTCAACACCAAGCCCGTCCCGTACTGCTACAAGGAGACTGAAGACGGATTTGTTCTCGACATTGAAGACCTTTCTTCAAAGGTTACCAACCGTACCAAGGCCATTTTCCTCAACAACTTCCAAAACCCCATGGGTGTCGCCCACACTCGACATGAATTCGAAGACATTGCCGCCCTCTGCATTGAGAAAGACCTTCTCGTCTTTTCAGATGACCCCTACTACCAGATTGTTTTCTCTGACTTCCCCCGCAATGACTTCTTGCACATCGCCAAATTGCCCGGCATGTTGTCTCGTACCATTTGTGACTACACTTTCTCAAAGAGCTTTGCCATGACCGGATGGCGTCTCGGAGGTGTGCTCGGTCCCAAGTGGCTCATCGACCAGGTTACCAAGATTAACACCAACGACGAGGCCTGCACTACACACTTTGTGCAAGTGGCAGGTGTCACAGCACTCACTGACCCGGCGGCAGCTAAGTTTACTAAAGATATGGTCTCTGACCTGGAAGAACGTCGGGATGTGTTGTACGACGTTCTCAACGAAGTTCCCGGCTTCAAGGCTATTAAGCCGAAGGCCACCTTCTACATGGTGTGCAACGTCACGGAAGCCATGTCCAAGATGGAGATTACTGACATTGAGAAGTTCCGGTCAAAGGTATTGTCTAATACCGGAGTTTCATTCTGCACCAGGGCGCACTTTGGAACTCCAATTGCAGGGGAGACGGAAATGTATGTACGATTTGCTTTCTCTGGTGTGACTGTGGATCAGATTAAGGCTGCTGGCAAGTCCTTGAAACCATACATCTCTCAGTTCTTCTGAGCAGCTTGTAATTGGAGTACGGAAGTGGTTTCCTCGTTTATTCTATGGGAAGGTATATTAGCATTTTCTTTCGGTAGTGTCTACCTTATCTGTTAAACAGCGTTTTTTTTTTGCAATGTATAGTCTCCTTTGGTGTCTGTTGTGGACCTCGGATGCTGTCACTCTTGTCTCGTGACATGTAAAGCACATGAAAACATGTTGCGTGGGCCGTTTGTTCTGCGGGCTGTTGAGAGTGGAATTGTGGTTCCATACTTGATGTTGGCTAGCAGAGAGGGAGCAGGTTGTACGACTTCGAGGTCAACAGGAGTTGTGTTGCAAAATGCGTGTGCTGCAGGAGGAGCTACGCGTGAAGTGGGAAGATGACGAGGACGGCAAACATGTGTTCGGTGGGTCGCTTGTTTAAAGATTCAGGCAGTTTGTTGGTATACTGTACAAGTACAGACCTGGGGGGTGCTCCGTTTGACTGCTTTCGAAGCGTAACGTTCTTACAAGCCGTCACCATGGTGGCCCGTTTCGTAGTTTGGTGTGTTCGTGTACATGTAGAATGATAAATCGAGGGGATAAAAAAAAACGATCTACCGACAAGGACTGCGCAGAAGTGGTTGTGAGCGTACACGGGCGACAATCTGGTTGAGGGTACGGGGTTGATGTACTTGCCTGCTTACCGAGACGTGAAAAATCTCACTCTTCTTTTGGCTTTTGGCGTGTAACAAAGAAGTTATAAGACGACTATAGAACAGCGAGCGAGCATTATAGGTTTCAGGACTGACACTTGAAGATTACCAACGGATTTTTTCCCACGTAGCGAAGCATGTCAGTTCGACGGCAGACTTTTTTTTGTCGAAACGGAAAACGCGAGGGGAGATATTGAAGGGTCTCGAGTTCAGCGAGGTTTCCGTGCACTTTTGATGCGAGTAAGAGTAACTCTACTGTGCGGCTGGTGACTACGCGGGTATTCTTGTGTAAAGGCGGTGCGCAGCATCGCTCATGAGATACTTCTCCCTACATGAGATTTGTGCGCGGAGTGCTTCTTTAATTTCTCGCAGTGCGCGAGGTGTTGGTGAGAAAGCTAAGAAATTGGTGGCAGGGGTGTCGCAAGTGCAAGTGAGGTTGAGACCTTGGGGTCGGTTGGCTGTAGGATGGTGCCAGTCGATGGGGGTGGACTGAGTGAATAAAGGCTAAGTCGTTTGTCGTTTGAGGTGGCTTTAAATGCGGAAGGAGACGCGGCTTTGCGTGTGAGACCATAACCACTTATTATACAAGTACACGCACTGATCGTCGGTTGAGCTCCGGCTGTACCGTTGTACCTTCGTAATAGATGGCGGTGAAGTTCGCAGCTGAGCGCCAAGCTGGCGATAAGGAGAAGAAGAAAAGGCGCTCCTTTGATTACATGTATTACACGTGTCACGTCTGCACAGCAATATGCACAGCGTGGACACGTTGCAGTGTTGGAGTGTGTTGTAAGGCAACGTGTCCAGCGCAGCGGCGAGAAGCGCTGGTGCGCGCCGTCACACGCACAGCGCAGCGTCGACACCGCATTTTTCGCTTTGCGTGTAAGGTTTGTTTGCGCGCGCAGCGCACACGCACACCCACCAGTCCCGCACACACACCGTCCGTCGCTTGCAGCCACCGCCCGACTCACTCTTCCTCGGCCCCTCTCCTCATCCCGCCCACAGCCCGCCCTCCCCCAACCCCCACCTTCCGCTCCCCTTCTCCGCCATCGCTTTCCCCCTCTCTCCTTCACCCCCTCAACCCCTTCCTCACCGTCTCCCCGTTTCCCCCTCTTCCCCCACCCCACCCGCGCAAATGAACCACGAAGCCATGCTCGACCACCACGATTCCGCTCCCCCACCAACCCACCCTTCCTCCTTTCGTCGCCGTCCCATCGTCGTCCGAGACCCCAAGACAGGCGAGACCCGTCTCGTGGGCGGTGGTCCCCCCGGTCCTGCCGCCAGACGCCCCAATTTCTCCACCGCCTCGGCTCCCTCGCAACCGCCTCCGTCCGGCTATCGCTACCGCTCCGGTTTCGACGCGGACTACGACCGTCAGCAGAACCCGTACCCCCCCTTCGACGACCAGGGCCGCGCACCCATCATGAAAATCGTCTCCGGCTACCGTGGCCGTCAAATCGTCGTCCGTGACCCTTCACGCAGACCTCAGCCGCCGGCACAACCCCAGGGCGCCAATCTCGGTGTGCGAGGCGGCGTCCGCAAGAACTATTACGACCGCAAAGGCACTAGATCCTCCCCCTACTCGGAGGAGTACGAAGATGACCGACGCCCCGACTATTACGAAGACGAGGACGAGGACAGGCTCTACCAGCACGAACGAGACAGCGACTATGACAGGGACCATCGTATGAACGACTACGATCGTCCTTATGAAGGCCAGCACGGTTACTATCGACGAAACCGCTCGGACGTGCAGAATGACGATGAGGATCTTACCGGAAAGGTTGTTTTTGTTGATAATCTGAGTGATGATGTTACCACTACTGGTCTGGCTGATCTGTTTGGAATGGTCGGTGCTGTCAAGGAGCTTCGTCTTTTGTATGACAGAGACGGCAACCCCAACGGCTCTGCAGACATTGTCTTCCAGAGACGTGCCGATGCTGAGGCTGCTATCAAGACTTTGGACAACGTCCCGCTCAACAATCGCCCTATGCGTCTCAGTATGGGCAACGGGCTCTAGTTTATCTCTCGTTTGTCTGTCTATACCGCTCTCGTCGTCACCGGTTTTCCACGAGAAGGGAAAGAACAGTCTCTCTGGGATTGCGCGCCGGGCTTCCTGCACCGTGTGTCGCGCTAATGAGTGTTGTTGCGTCGTGCATGAGATGGCACGCAGCCCCCTTGTGTGCAACACTGAAGGTTTGGGTACAGAGTGCCTCACGGCCAACTTGTGATGTTTTTGGATGCAAATTGTTCTTGAGGTTTCCATGGTAAAGGTATTAGGTGTGTGTGTGTGTGTGTGTGTGTGTGTGTGTGTGTGTGATTGAGAATGCGAACAGAGTGAGTGCAAGGGTAGGGATGCGACTGCCA
This sequence comes from Gracilariopsis chorda, assembly GCA_003194525.1. Taxonomy (NCBI): domain Eukaryota; phylum Rhodophyta; class Florideophyceae; order Gracilariales; family Gracilariaceae; genus Gracilariopsis; species Gracilariopsis chorda. The sequence goes on from NBIV01000101.1 coordinate 18,815, forward strand.
GACAGTCGTATCACACGTTTTCCACTGAATCGTGGAGCATGTTCTTTTTTGTGTGTGTGAGTGATCAACCGTATACTACGGGACTGTGTGTAGGTCTGCTGTTTAGGTGTGTGTCTTGTTTGTTTTGTTGTGTGTCTTGTGTCTGCGTACGTGCGTTTGTTGTTTTAATAATGGGGTTTGTGTAGGCATCTGGTTGGTGCAGTAGCGATGTAATGGAGGATGCTACCCTATCTGTTGGACAGAGGGATGGCGGGTGTGTGACAGAAACCGAAAGCACCCCTATCTCCAGAGACGCATTCTGAGCGCTACGCGTGTGAATAGGTCGATTATCTGTGACAATCTCCTCGGCGTACCTAAGAAATGCGGTTGCTGAAGAGATATTTTTGCAAAGTGGGAACGCAACGTTACCCGCTTGAACGCTGAAGATGCACTTCACTGTTCGAGCAGCTGTTGTGGAAGATCCCTGCGGGTCACAGGCCGCTCCAGTCTACACTATGGCCGTTGTCGAAGGCATATCTAATTTGACTTAGTCCATTACCCCCTGCCAGTATCTCCATTGCTGTTATGAGGGCGCACGTCGCTCAAATAAGGCTTCGTGGTACAATTTAATCCTGTTGAGGACCTTTTCATCGTCAGGATCGCCGAGATGATCTTCCAGGGAAAGCCCATCATCCCATTTCGTTTCTAACGCAAGTCGTCTTATTCCGGCTTTTCTCCGTTACTCTTTCTCCATTCCCTGGAGGACATGGGGCAAGGCGGAATTCTATGTATCGCTTTGTGCTACCCAGAAGCAGTGGCGGCGTCCTAATCAACCTTGCCTCTTCGCTCTTGGCGATTTCAGCAATAGAACTAACTCGCACCACGCAATTTCTTCAGATCCCGCGTAATGTGCGTAGAAAAATCCCTCCCAAATCGCGAAAATTCAGATCAGATGCCGCACCCTGTTGTCTTGCAAGGGGCCATTTTGTGATAGCGCGCAATCTCAGAGGGTTATGCACCTTCGATCCCCAGAGTAATAATGAACCGTTGTGAAAAAGTCAGAGAAAAGTTGGAAGGACCTGTGAAGAGCCTTGTGCCGTTTGCCCACTGTTTCGCACAGCGTAGCGTAACGGCATCCCCGGACTTTTTTGGAGGTTCGACAGAGGCTCAAGGTCGATCTCGTCACTCAGCCGCCGGTTGGTCAGAGGCCCCAGAGTCGTTGGAAGACTAAGTTACTTCAAAAATAACGCAAACTACCACTTCTCAGGTTTACGTGGGTCGTTCTACTAGCTTACATCTAGTGTCGACCTACATGCAGAATTGAAGAGCTTTCTGTCAGTGGTCAGGCATAGACTTGAGACACCGCTGATCACCAAGTCATGAAGTGTAGCAACCGTTTTTTGAGCCCCGGTGATACGTCGTTCCGCCTGCAAAGGAATAGCAAGGGCCTGGGGGTGTAAATAGATAGGAGAGAAGAAATGGCCGGCTTGGGTGTCGGAATGCTTGGGGGGAGAGAAACGCTTTGATAAGGACTCCCAACACGCTTTCGGAAATAGTAGTGTGCACCCATAGGCAACAGCGTTTTCGCGATTCGACTCGTTCACAGTTGAAAGCAACAATTGCAGAGGTCGTGTCCTGTCCAGTGTGACACATGTTCAGTGCCAACTTCAGGGGACCGATTGCAAAGAAACACCTACATAGAGGAAGATACTATACAGCATATGGTTGACAAGGCCCCACAGTTTCACAGCCTTCTAAGCGCTAAAGCATAGCTTAAATTTTGTAAGGGGCTTAAGGCTTATCGTGTTCAAGTCGAGTTGTATACCTGATAACCCTTAACGTTACAGCTAGCGCCCGAAACCGGATCGGGATTCGCCATCTCTTGGTTCTCTAGGCTTTGACCATTCCACTGAAAGAATCAAGTGGTCGTATCCAAAGCCATCCAGTTTCTCAATGCATCGAGCAGCGTCTTGCACATTAACAAAGGCAACAAAGGCGAAGCCTTTGCTCTCACCAGTTTCGCGATCTCTGCTGAGAAAGATTCGTCGAATTGGGCCAAATCGTTTGCAAAGTTCCTCAAGATCGGCCTCTTGCGTGCTCCTACTTACATTACTGATTCGAACGGTCGCAGAGTCATCTCTTGAGTACATGCTCTCGCCGGCAGTGCCAGAGGCGCCACCCCGCTTCGAGGGCGGAACGTACTTTCCTGGCGCACCTGATGAGGATTCTGCTTGGCGTAAGCCGGGTGCAGGAGGTGCATTTGGGGTGTTGGCAGAGGCTTGCATTGACATCATTTGCGCCCAGTTGTCCACGCCTAGCTTCTTCTCTTCCAGACGTTTCTTGAAACGCAACATCTTCAGATGTGATTGAATATCCTGTCGCGCCTTTTTTGCGTAGTTGATTTCCTCCTCCTCTTCGTCCTCATCCTCGTCGTTTGTGATCCACTCCACGCTTATTTCATCCATTGATATGCTAGTGATACCTCTTTCCAGCCCTGGCTGCTTTCCATGACAGTCTCCAAACTTGTTCCAGTTCTTTCGAGCGGCCACTGCTCTCGACACTGTCTTCGTAACTTTCTCCACTTTGATTACTGACGTGGTCTTTGACAGATATCCGTCCTCGCTCATGCCGTAATCGATGACGGTTTTGGTTCCGTCTGGATTCTGTGTGACTTCCTGAGGAGGAATACCGCCGGTGGAAGGAAAATCGGTGTCATCTCCCCAATCGACGTTCGCACCTTCAGCAACATCTGTAGCCATAACGCACTTGTTTCGTATTAGACTGCAAAAGAAGCAAAAAAAGGAACAGGTTGGTTTCGCGATCGGAACGAGCTAAACTGTGCACGACGAAGCTGGTAAGATAGGGAATGGAGGAAGCGTATGGTTTGTAAGTTTCTGAGTTGTGCGGTTTAGTGCAGAAAATTCGCAGGCGGCAGAAGAGCAGAGCAGCAGAGCAGCAGAGCAGAGTAGATCGAAAGGAACTAGACTACCGTATGTGACGGAGGACGCGCCGTACGCCCAAGAGCCACCGGCGGCTTGCGGTGGGATTTTATTATGCTGGTTACAGTGCGAACTTTTGGGGCAAAGTTCGCACTGTAAATTATCCTCGATTGAAACGAATGAAAGTTCGACTGCAGTCAAAGTCTTTTGACTGGGGGCCGTTCTTAACAAGCGTTGACGAAGCGTGAACGTGAACGAGCGTGAACGCAAATTTTGAATCTTTTAAGGATTCCAACAGTAAATTAACGTCTGTAAGACCCATTCCTGGAAACCTTACAGACTTCGGGGCAATCGTCGTCTCTCGTGATCTCCTGTTAATGTGCATACTCTCGCCGTCCCAATTTTGTGTGCGACATGTCGCACACGCAATAAGCCTCCACTATGAGCCTCTCCACGCGCCACGCTCTCCCTAGACTTCCAAGGTAAACAGCAAAAGAGGATCTTCTATCTCGTTTTTGCAATAGATGCCAATCATCATTGATCCTGTCATACATTTGACTCATGCTGACCTTCTTTTTCCATCAATTGGCTTGTCTCTTCTTCTGTAACGCTTTACCTTTTTGGATCAAGTTGTAACTAATCAAACTAACACTACCGAGGGAGCAATATGGCTGGCTCTGTGACATCAAGCTCGTCCGTATTTATGCAGGCTTCATTAGCCTTAGATCTCTACAAATGTTCCATTTCAATTTTAAAAGAATCAGGGAAACCCAAATCGGTAAGTATTCGATCACAATCGTTAGTCCAACGAACTATTACGTTTGAAAGCATCGAACAAAGACTCAACGCGCGTGACTTTAAGCGTGCATTTCGATTGTCGAAAGACGAATTTGACGACCTTCACGATAAATTAAAACCGTTCTTGCAAAAGAATTTCGAGATAGGAGAACGAGCTAGGCGTCGTGTAATAACTTCCAAAATGCGACTCGGGATCACACTAAGAATGCTTGCAGGTTCAGGATATTTGGATATTATGATGGCTTTCGAGGTTGGAGCCTCTACGCCATATGCAGTTTTTCATGAAACATGTGAGGTTCTGTCAAAGGTTCTAAAACTTCCTGGTATTCCTAAAACTGTTGCAGACCTCGAGCGCGTGGCTTTGGGCTTCAAGCATTCAAGACGGAGCTTGAATCCTCTTTTTGGGTGTGTTGGCGCCATTGACGGAATCGCTGTCAAGATCAGGAGACCGTCATCTCACTATGCCGCAGCATACTTTTGCCGAAAAGGATATTATTCTCTTCCCGTGCAGGCTGTCGTCGATTCCTCGTATTGATTTCTGGATGTATCGGTACGTTGCGTTGGATCAACACATGATGCTCTGGCACACGCAGTTTCCAAATTGGGAGCATATCTGGAGAAAAAAGTTCTACGTGCTGAATTCTGGATCGTAGGAGATGAGGCATATCTCTGCACTGAAAGCCTGATAACTCCAATTCCGCTCTCTCAGCTAAAGTATTGGTGGCAAGGTGGCTTTAATTATTATCTATCTTCCCTCCGTGTTCATGTCGAACAGGCGTTCGGGATGCTTGTGGCGCGATGGAGAATTCTGAATGCTCTGCAATACGACGTTGCAGTGAGCTCCAGGATAATCTGCGTTTGCATGAAGCTCCACAATTTCTGTGTGGATAGTCGGAGATCAGGGTCGAATGATATTTCGTACGACGAGGTCTGTCGGCGAAATGAAGATGTGAAGGCCTGGTATACATCTTGCAAAGCCCAGCAGTGGGAAGATAACCTTTCTGGTTCTCCCTCTCTGCCTCAGGCGTCTACTTCCCTTAAACGGGAGTCACTGGTGGAGATCATTAAGGAAAAAGGCTTGAGGCGTCCTTCTGTGCTTGGGGCTCCAATGTATAGCTTGGAATAGCTAACCTCCTCCTCTGCAAATGGCAGGCTCTGTGCGATAGATACTACCATGGCCGTCTTTCGATTTCACACCTCTTCAAACGCGTTCTGGTTCCCGGCCTCAACGGAGTTCTTATATCCCATCCTTCCTTATCCCTTTCGTCTCTAAGAAACCCGCATCATGGCCACTGGAATACACCCAACCACACCTGTCGGCAATTGGCATGCCGAGCTCATGCGTCGCTTCGCAGATTCTCTTGATGCAAATAAACGGCATGGAATCCTGGCTGACCGTCTCAAGGAAATGGTTCAACCACCAGATCGAAAAACTCTTAGAGCGGACAAAATGCCAAAACGTCCCGGTATAGTGCACAGTTTGTGCGGCAAAGGCAAAACTTCCTGGGAGCGCCCGGATTATACTATGTACCTTATACGCATCTATCCATCGAGAGCATTTGAGCAGCATGCCAGGGTTCAGCGCACAAGGAGTCTTTCAGAATCAGCAGCGAGGAATAAGCTTGAACAAGGCCAACACAGGATAAAGAGGGATCGTATTCCCTCTATTCATAACTTACTCGTGGTAAACGTTCGTGATGTGAATACGGTATGTTTCCGTCGTACACATACACTGTTACTTAGGAATGTGATGGTGTTTCCGTTCGGTAAACAGGAATGAACGAAATTATAGCTGCGCAAGTAGGAGATTGGATATAGATAGAGCACGAAAGAGGCACATCAGCAAGACTCATATGGCCATGAGAGACACTGGATTCTACTTGAAACCCAATGAAGCAACTGTTTCGCATTTCGCATCCCTGAAATGAAAGGAAGACTGGGGCACCACGTGAAAGCCAATAGTATGTGCCTAACTTCAATGAACAATTGCGTTGAGAGGATTTAAATCAGTCTCAGGATTGTGAACTCCGTTCACAGACGGCAATGGAATTGTAACATCAAACAACAAGAAAGATTGTTTGTCGTTTACGAATTGGAGGGTGTGACCGTTCCCACCACCACCCGGTGCCCTATAGGAGCAGAGTCACCACGATCACATTAATCTAGTAGTACTATACCTAGTTAAAAATGCACAAGACACATAGACATACAAAGCAAGCAAAGAAAACTGTTAGATACTGTTATGAGAAGGATCATGATGATCGCTACGGTCACCACGTTGTTCAAGAAACTTTCGAAAGCGCTGCTTCTTTCGCTCCAGAAGCATTCTCGCCATATCTTTGACTTCTTCATCGTTTCCTTCCCTCGCTCGTTTGCATCTATCTAAACTATCCAGCACATCTTCAAGCAACTTGCTCTCTTCTTCAGACTGGGAAAGCTTCTTATCGGTAGTTGCACTCTGCCCTTTTTGCAGTTCCACTTGTGCTTGCATGATATCCTGAAACCTGTCTACTCTCTTTGAAATGTCGTCAAAGCTTTGCTGCAGACTACTACTTTTCCGCTTCTTGCTGCCTTGCTTTCGAACTTCAACTCTATCTTCACCGTCATCGTCTTCAGCTTGAAGGTTTCCTCCTTCTTCGACTTCAATTAGTTTGGAGGCCACTTGAACCAGCTCCATATCGGGATTTTCAGTGAATATCCTGCATACCACAAACAAAACAAGAACACGCTTAGAATCCATATTATAGTCACCAGCTAAAGTATATCCCAGAAACGCAGATATGCGGGATGGGTCGTTTTGTCCGGAAGCGGACCATTTGTTAAAGACTTTCGTGAATAACTTCTTAGTCTGATAAAAATGGTTCTTCAACGATGTCGCGCTCCGATGCGCTAATGGCCGCATATTAGAGTCAATATCATCCAGATGTCCCCTAAAGTTCTCGCTCGAGTCCACCATACTGTCATTGAAACGATTCTCAATTATACTCCAAAACGATTCTCGAGCTACACGTGCATCCAATTCCTCCCGCTTCAATTCAGCTCCTGTGGCCTTATATAGTGCGCTCCGACAGCGTTGGTCGTCACGAAGCAACACCACCAGCCTCGCAAACTCATTCAGAGTAAAGTTATTCGGCGGCTGCGCAACCTCCTCTTCTCCCTCCTCATTCTTCCTATGACTCTTCGGCCGTATCACACGTGCGATCGAACGTGTGAGCACATTTTGTTCAGCCGGAGACAACTGCATGATGATGACGGAAAAGTCGGGGAGAATTTCCCAAGTAAACAAATTCTTCATGGACTTTTCTTCCCAGTCCCCAAAGTCAGCCAACCCACTATTCATAGAAATTAAGTTCGATAAAGAAGTTCCCTTGCGATTGGAAATGTAAACGTGAATCAAAATCCTTGCGACTAGTTGCTCCTTAGTTCGATTACGTACCTTAAGTTTCCACGGTCGATTGATGTGATGTATCTCTTTGACTGTTTTCAAAGATAAATAAGAGTAGGGACGCGTGACTCGATCTCGATTTTCAAATTCTAGCCCCTGAAATTGATCAAGTTCCGACGTAAATTGTTGAGAGTCAAAGTCTAAGAACTTTGCAATGCTTTCAGTGGAGGGTCTTGTACGCGCGGCGATATGAAGTTGTTGGGAGCGTTCTTGTGTGCTAGTGTGTTTTCGCGGACTGCGGCGAACGAGAGGCTGTGATGAAGTGTTGGTTCCGGCTGATATTTTTGAGATGGGAGTAACCGCTTTCGAAGCTGTTGTGGGTCTATCAGGAAGATTCGGTTTCAATGGGTCTTTCAGACAATGGGGTAGTTCGGTAAGAGCTGGTTTAAGTGGCGGTCTTTCCACCTGAGGCAGTTCTGAGACACCGCTAGGATTGCGCTGATCCATGTTGACCTAGCAAAGACAAGGCCGACAGACGAGCGCAGGGGAACGCAAAATGCAGTTTCGCCACCTGGTTATAGGTGCAGTAAGCTTACTTCGCTTGTGGTGCGGCAACGAGCTCCGCTCTCCATAATATGCTCCTCCGGTGATGTGGTCCGGGGAAAATGCTGTGGGTCTTGCAATCATCCAGAACCGCGCATTTTTATTACAGTGTGAGCTCCATTGGGGCATTAAAGAAAAGAAATGGCCAAAAGCCAAAAACTTTTGTTGACCAATAATGTACTGCCACATGCCGTTCACGGTAGATCTACCGTGAATTCACGCTTGTTAAGAACGGCCCTGGGGATGGGAGAGGGATATAAACTACACAACGTAGATAGTGTAGGCGAGTCAGCGCGCATTTGCACCAATAAAAAGAGAGAGTCAGCGGGCACGTGCCACGGCGGGCCGCAAATGTGCTCACGCCAGTTGAGATCGTACTGAAGCCAATCATATGCCCCTATTTTGGATTTCAACCAGTAGAACCGCAGAGTCAAGACATTCCCTCCATCCCTGCTCTCTCCAGCCGCTAAGTCAGCACGACCTAAACGCGATGTAAACAGAGACAAAATTACTGCGCGACGCCGTCACAATATGTGACAATGGCAGATACGTCTGGTACTACCTCCTCCTTCACATGTTTGACGATCTTTTTAAGCGCTGTTGAATCTCTCTCAACTTCGTAATGGGGTTCCTTGTCTGCTTTTGTTGCCTGTCCTATTGCTTTGAGCAACGAAATACCAAAAAAATCTGATTATGTCGACATACTCCCAGAATATGAACTATATGATACCTTCACCTCGTTCTGGGAGAGACATACAAAAGGGACCCAAATGCGCATCATCAATGGCCTTGCGATTTCCAACCTTCTTCCTGTCGTTGCAAAAGACCATCTATCTACAATCTTGATTGCAGAAGCCTAAAACCATCACCGGTTTCCTTGGTACATAGTTCAAGACGTCATTCTTCAATTTGTAGCAAAATAATATCAACAGCTTTATTGAACATAGTACCTTCTGTGGTTGTGGCATTTACCTCTGGATCTTTTGGAATGATGATCACAGAACTATTGGCTTAATACAAGAAAAATAAAAAAAAAACATACCGGACGAGAATTTAGACGTGTTCAAGACGTAATTTATATTTAAGGAAAATGTTAATGTACGCATAAACACTGTTGTAGTCCCTTTCACCTTGTTCAACGATCATTGGGGTTTTGTAGTAGAGAAGAATGTAGTTATTGCGACGCAGGAAATCCGGCGATAGAGGGTATGGTTTGGAGACAGTCTTGGAATGTCGGTTGGTCAAAAGATTTTTAATTTGTTCTCTTTTCTAATTCCATGCTGCCTCACAAGGAATGAAGCGCTACGTGCATTGATATCCGAGCGGAACTACATGCTAAAGGTTAAAGGTGATAAGTGTAGTGCAAAACCCGAAGGTTGGGTATCACACTCAAGGTGTCCGTGGCCTAGCTCCCTGTGGAGGCAAAATAAGTGAGAGAGCTCTCTGTTTACCTATAATACGGTCGTAACTTAGTAGATATCTCGGATTGACCACAGAGGTGGATAAGAAAAGGTGAACCAGAGCAAGAAAGAAGTTAAAATCAGAGACCGGTGTGTCACGCGATGCGGTGGTTTGGAATATCAAGAGTAAGGGTTGCCTTCCGAGGTGGGAAAAAAAACCACCTGGCGGTTCGTGCGGAAAGCGAAAATATACCGGACGGATGTGCACATGCACGGTATGTAGCGGACAAATTACCCAATACAGGTTCGATACCAGTACCACACGGTAGATAATTGTCACACGACAACTATTAAACAGAGTATCTTGTAGTGCAACGCCCTCATGGAGGGATTCTTGGTACTTGAACGCTTTCCCGATATTATCGGTTGTGTAATGTGTATATGAACTACGCCCCACTATGGTGGATATGGACACGTGGGACAAGGTTTTGGGTCAATTGGCGGTTGGCCACAGTAGTGGATGTTGCCACGAAATGTGGAGTATTTTAGTTAATATTATTTATTATTTTCACACCCATTTCTGGGAAGCTAGTACTTAGTGCGACGGCGCACTGCCGTCACACCAGTAAACCTTCCCCAACAAGGGACCCCAACCTGGGGAATTGGCTCTAGTTGTTGCCGCTTGCGCGCATACTCTACTCCTCCTTGGAGGGAAACGCCGTAAACCACGGGACATTTAACCCCCTTGCACATCTAAAGGGACCCATCACTGGGAGTATAATTGTTCCAATTGCATTGGTGTTTCGCGCTGTATAGGGATATTGTTACCGGCATCGCCGTTCGTCCCCGTCGCTCTCGCGACTCACTTCGCCCTTCTTTTTCTCCTTTTTAGGGTAGCACCTCCCGCTATCCGCGGCCCTCGTGTGCGCATCCGCTCACACACCCCCACTTACGTGGAAACATACCTCTACTGAGGATCACACCCCGCTCACGCGGATACCAATTCTTCGCCTTCACCTCCCTGCGCGAGTCGCGACAGGTGTCCCTGGTCTTACAAACCGGCTTCGCCGTGACACCTCTGGGAGGGCTCTACCCAACTGGGTTCACCTCGTGAGAGGAAGATCCCGAACTTCTTTCGGTGTTTTTCCCCTTTGGGGCATTGCACCACATATCTGTGTGCTTACCGAGCGGTTGAATTGAGCGAACCCAATGCGGTGACCCTGTGCAAGAAGTAGTACACGGCGCAAAGACGTCACAATTCAGAGCTGCGTACCTCAGGTCAAACTGAACAGTTATGAATGACCAAAGTCTCGGGTTAACTTTACTTAGTGCTTGCGACGTCGAGGTCGCGCTCACCTAGGTAGGTACACTAGCAAATAAATTATAATAATTAACTCCAAAATTGCAAACCTCTTCAGGTCCACATACGTGGCCAGGCCAGTATCAAGCACCCTTAGGGGTCAACCCAAGTAAAACATAACACTACAGCATGGTGCTGTCGCACACGAGCACACGCGTTCACTCATCGTGCAATCGATTCTACATTCCTACCTTCCTAGGTGAAACTTCCACAGTAAACCATCCCATTTGGATCACCTCGTATGGGTCCAAATCATAAACGGTAGAGCCGTCACGGTAACCACGTCACATTCCTATGAGTAGCATCGTCGCGATTTCCACGCCTTTCGCGTTGCCCCACATTAAGCGACAAAGAGACTCGCACAGCTGTGGTTGCTATGCGGTTTCCCTTCTCACCATGTTCAGTACGGATCACGGCTGTATCCCGAAGCGAACCTATGCCTCTGGATAGATTCGGGCGTTGAATGAGAGGATTCTATGGATGTCCGTTAGAATCCGGATTCTACACATACTGATGGCGAAGGAGTTCTTTCAAACCAACATCGTTATTGAAACAAGGGTCGTACAGTTCCAGTCGGAGAATTTGAGAGAACTCCTTTGCATGAGAAAGGGAGGTAAACAACGGCAGCGGAGGAAACGAAGGGTGGAGCGGAACATTGGGAAGCATACAGGAAATGAAGAAGGAGAGTATGTGAATACAGTTCTGCGAGAACGGGAAGAAGGAGAATGAAGGTCCAGGATGGTTTGAAAAATCACTGTAGAGAGACGACTTTTAAGCCCGTGCCCTTCGGTAGCCGCGACTCTGAGGCGCGTGCTATACGGAAAGGCCAGCGAACAAAGCTTGTTCATGATCTGAACCAAAGCACTGTTCAGAACAGTGCGATGTGTCTACCCCTCAAGATTCGCATGAAGCGACGAGTGCAGTTTTCTGATTCTGCTCTGGTTTTAGGGGAAATTCTCAACACATTGATTCAGAGATGTGTATCACAGCGCTTCGAGGTGGTGCACAAAGCGCTAGATGAGAAAACTGGAAGAGCTTCTGAAGTAGCTGGAGTATCAGATGTAGAAGAGCAGCTGAAAAATATTCAGAATGGAGACGTTTGTGAAGTAGAGATGGAAATTGGCGGATAATCACCAGCCCAGACGATGAATCGGACACAAACACAGGTAGATAGAGAAGTTGAAGAAAGTGCGAAGGAGACCGCTGCGCCTTCCGAGCTGAAAGCACAACCTGAAAAACATATTGAAGAGAAGAAGGATGCTTCTGAGAATGGTGGTCAATCTCACGACCTGAATGAAGAGCTGGCAGCATGTTCTGATGCTCAGCTACACGAGACACCGCACATGGAGCTACCATCAATAAATATCTCTGAAGGACGAACTATGAAGACCGGGTCATGTACTGAGGGTCAGGTAGACTTGGTAGAGAGATTTGAAAACAATAGAACGCTTTCAGGGGTTCAAGTAAAACTTCAGGACGGTAGAAAATGTAAGACAGAACTTTCGATGTCGAACGAGAGCATTTTCTCAGCTTCGAAAGGTTTAAATGAGGTCTTTGACCTCCCGGCACTGGTTTCCTACATCGCTAAGACCTTTGGATACCTCTATGGTGTACAGCACTTCTCAGTTTTGCAGACGAGGAATTCGAGGTCGTCTGCGCTACTCATCGGAAAATTGCGGTGTCTGCGGGAAAAATCGCAATGTCGCTCCAATACTCAGGCAAGTTTCCTTTCCGATGGTGAGATGTTGGGTAGTTGAACAAGACTTGATACACACGCACACCTCCCAACAGTTTCCATGCCCGGATGATGTTGTGAGAGGGACGTTTGAGGGCATTCGCCCCTCTTTAGCCTCCCTTCTACAAGATTGGGCAGAGCAAATACAGAGAAGTGGAGAATATGTACGTCTATGATGCAGATCTTGAACCATAGCCCCCTTCCAGGGAGCCCAGTTCTACAACAGCTCATCATGCTAACTCCTTAAGCATTCACATAGAACTTTATCTCAAAGCGATGCAGACATAGGTAGCGAAGACGATATGGCTTATGGCGACTCCAGTGGTGCTTAGGACTTCTATCCATTCTCTTGCGTGTTAAGTAGCAAGAAATGCCCTAAGAGGGGAGGCGTCCTTGATTGCCGTTCTTCTCGAGGAGGAGTGCATGAACCCAAACGCGAGCATTGGAAGCAACAACCTTCGGTTCCACAGGAAGAACTTAGACTGGGTTCAATGCTACCGAACACGCCACGGCAAGCACCAATCTCAAGAGACGGTATCGAGAAAGGTAGCGTAACCGATGTAAAATGCTCGCATGGACTGCTGGATAACGTTTTAAACGTTGACAGTGGCGATTTTAGCATTAGTTCTTTTGAAGCTGCCCCCCTGCTGCTTCTACAGACTACTCAACACAATCAGTGGTTGCCAGACGCAAGCGTGCACCCCACAATAACCTGAGTGGTGAACAAGGGTCAAAAATGAGGTCCGAGAGTGAAACACTTACCTCGAACATAGCCTATGCGAAGCGGGTTTCAGATGAGCAATCCGTTGAAGAATATGATGCTTTCCTTACTGATCGATTCTCAGATGACGAAAAAGAGGTCCGTCATGCTTCCTAGAAGATTCTGATTGGGACATCCTGAATAAATAAGAATCAGAAACAAGAGAGAAGGATGGCCTTTGAGAGAAGGATGAACAGTACTGGACAGAAGACGCTGATGAAGAACTGGGAACGTAATCCTTCGATAACACGATACCGAACGAGAGAATTGAGGAGTATTTTAAAGCAGCTGTCTTACCCTATCTGGAAACCCTTCCTATCGATGCTCCTGGTGTTACGGTTCTGAAGGACGTTCAATTCATCCCGGACTGCTTCGGGGGCAGCTTATTCGTGACGACTTCTACATACGTTGGAGAACGAAAAAGACCTCCGGATAAGACAAAGTCATCGAAGAGTCATGATGCTGAACGTGGGAATAAGAGGGTGTTGAAGAGGGGAATCTTGAAGTGCAATCAATACAATAACAAGATGAGGCGATGCCTCTACTCGATAACGATTAAGACGGAGGATTCTGGGCAGGAGGAAGATGGTGGACTGATCTAAGTGGCTATTTTAAATGGGCGTAGACATGGACATGGCCCCTGTGGGAGTTTTGTTATTATACATCTCCAGCCGCAAATGCGTTCTGAAGTGATTTATATGACGAGCGATTTTCATATGGGCTTTAAAGATACAATTCGATACCTGGAAGACAAGTACAATCAAAAAGAAATCCGGTATCGGCTAGGAAGAAGTTGAGGTATGTTTCCTTCACAAGCAGTCCCCGCGATATGGAATATGTAAGTTTGTGTGACCTGTCATTTTCGTTGAGCAAGAAAGATGCAGGGAATAAAGAACTCTTTGCTGTGGATGATTCATGTATGATGAAGTACGCTTGTTGGTCGTTTCGAGAGTGGATGGAAGACTACCAGAGGTTTGGCATTGTCCCGGGGGTATCTATTGATTACAAAGCCATAGCCAATAGATAGGCTTCCCTCTAGTCCCATTTTATGGAAAAGCCATTGATGGTCATTTGTTGACTTTTTTCATGGGATGTATGTGCTCCGAGACAGAGGAAGACATCGTACGAATTCTTTCCTACTTCAAGTCTATAGTCGCCGTTTCACCGGCGATGGTAGTGATGGACCAGAACACTGCGTGTATAAATGCAGCTGAGAAGGTTTTCATGTGGTGCAATGCCCCAAAGGGGAAAAACACCGAAAGAAGTTCGGGATCTTCGTCTCACGAGGTGAACCCAGTTGGGTAGAGCCCTCCCAGAGGTGTCACGGCGAAGCCGGTTTGTAAGACCAGGGACACCTGTCGCGACTCGCGCAGGGAGGTGAAGGCGAAGAATCGGTATCCGCGTGAGCGTGGTGTGATCCTCAGTAGAGGTATGTTTCCACGTAAGTGGGGGTGTGTGAGCAGATGCGCACACGAGGGCCGCGGATAGCGGGAGGTGCTACCCTAAAAAGGAGAAAAAGAAGGGCGAAGTGAGTCGCGAGAGCGACGGGGACGAACGGCGATGCCGGTAACAATATCCCTATACAGCGCGAAACACCAATGCAATTGGAACAATTATACTCCCAGTGATGGGTCCCTTTAGATGTGCAAGGGGGTTAGATGTCCCGTGGTTTACGGCGTTTCCCTCCAAGGAGGAGTAGAGTACGCGCGCAAGCGGTAACAACTAGAGCCAATTCCCCAGGTTGGGGTCCCTTGTTGGGGAAGGTTTACTGGTGTGACGGCAGTGCGCCGTCGCACTAAGTACTAGCTTCCCAGAAATGGGTGTGAAAATAATAAATAATATTAACTAAAATACTCCACATTTCGTGGCAACATCCACTACTGTGGCCAACCGCCAATTGACCCAAAACCGTGTCCCACGTGTCCATATCCACCATAGTGGGGCGTAGTTCATATACACACTACACAACCGATAATATCGGGAAAGCGTTCAAGTACCAAGAATCCCTCCCTGAGGGCGTTGCACTACATATCCCCCCCCTAAGACGGGAAAACGACCGCGGACGCGGAGGGTTCCCAGACGTAAATGGGTGATAAAAGCGCGTACGCTGTCTCCGGTTCTTCTTTCCTGGCATAGCCGGCTATTGTAGTATAGTGTTGTGGGGAGCTAGCTGCTCCCTTGAATAAACTTTCCCGTTTTGAACGGTGATTCTCGTTTGAGTTCCCCGTCTTCGACGGACCCAGCCTTGTTATCATTTCCTATCGCCCTCCGTTCGCGCGGCAACGTTAACCAACTTGGGCATTTACCAGCGTGGCTGGAGCTGCAGTTCCCGTTTGACGGTGGTATCGCACGACCTGCGACCGTGGGAGGTGTTCGATTGGCTCCCACGTATCCCCACTGGGGTCCTACCCGTACCAGCGGACGCGGTATTGTAGAATACCATCCTGGTCCCAGGTGTGTCCGACAAGTCGGTCTACTACAAACTCTCGTTCGTAGACCTGCCGGCCGTGCCGGGTGGTGGTTGTACTTCCTTGCGGGGGCTGCCCGCTGTGCGGTATAATGTCCCTTAGCAGGGTGTGCGGCGATAACTCCGGCGTTGCCGTGCGCTGTGATAGCGGCCGCTGCTCATGCTGGAAGGTATCCCTCAAGAGGGTGTGTGGTGCCACGGTTTTCACCGGCAAGTCATTCCCCATTGGGGCAGAATCATTTCCGCTTTCGCGGTATTGCGGGCGAACCGCCAGTCGGCGGAGGACTTGGGCTCCGCCTTCGCGGTTGAGCTCACAAACCGCGAGTTGGCGGGAAGATGACCGCTCCTGCGGAATCGGCGTTTCCACAATCCCCTGGGGGGTCCCGTGCGACACGGTGATTGGGTTGCAAACCGCCTCCCTGCCAGGCGCACGAGTGCTCTGCACCATACGTTCCGGCGATGCCGTGGTGTCCCCGGCTACTGACGGGTTGCCTGGGGCTAACTCCGGTACACCAGTATTTTGGTCAAAATTCCCCTTGGGGGGTGCCGGGCAGGTGCCGATGATACCCTTTTCAGGGGAATTGCCGCTAAGCGCGGTGCACCATCTCCATGAGGAGGAGCAGCGTCCGGTACGACCGGTTTCGAGCGTGCGATGGCGCGCGTTTTTCCCGAGTTCCTCGGTTCTTCGCCGCAGCGATGCGGGGGTTGGCGCAAATTATTCCCCGTAGCGGGGTCTTCGATTCCGTCAACGACGGGAGGCGTTTCCGGTGCTTGCGAGCCAGGGCTTAAAGCTTCAACTGCGGCTTGGCTGCCTTTTTCCCCAAGAGGGGTATGGGTATTCCCTGTGAGGCCGGCGTATCTGGGCGCCCCTTCTCCGCAAGGCGCGGGTCTGATCGACCTGATTGAACCGCTTCCGTGGGGACTTCCGCCAACGGCGGCTTCAAGGCATCGCCCTGCTCAGGGGATTGGGGGCAATCGTCACCATACTCCCTTATCGGGGATCCTTCCCTGACAGGGGTGTGCGGTAGTTGCGCTTCAACTTCCCGTGTAACACGGTATGTTTTCCGCGTTTGTGGCGATTCCTCCGGGGATGGATTGGGCGATTGCCTTTCCGCTGCTGCGGTATTGGAGTGAGGCTTCTCGTTTTCCCGTGACAAACGGTGTATTTGCCGCTTTAGCGGGGCCTGCGCGTCTGGTTCCTGTTGCACAGCACTGCCCGGGAACGGGGGATTAGTGTCGCGTGACATACTCCGTGCTCCACGGTCAGTGTTCCTTATGTTAAGGTGTGTTTCCCGTTGCGACGGCGATATTGTTCCTCGAAGACGAGTGTTCTCCTCCCCCTCCTTAGACGGAGCGGCGGGATAAGGGATACCATTCCCCGCCTGGCGGGTATAGATGCGCGCCAGTGGGGCAGACGTGGTAGGGGCGGGCGCTGAGGGGCCTGAATTACCCGGCTGAGCCGGTGAGTCCGACAGAGTCGGTAGGTCTGAGAGTCCCCGGCTGGGGTTTGGTAGTACCGTAGGTCTACTACTCCCGGATGGTTCCGGTATTGCAGAGTCCGTTGAAACGGGGTTGCCTGGATCCAGGACTACCTCTGACGAGGGAGGAGGGGCAAGGACAACACGATCACGGGAAATCTGTTCGTGCGTGTCGCCCATCTCTACCACGACAGTGTCGGTGTTAACAGAGATGACCTTGAAGGGTCCATCCGCCACAGGCGAGAGTTTGTGACGCTTCTCCCGTTCTGGGTTGTAGTACTCCTTCCTGATGAAGACGTAGTTATTTGCCCGAATCGGGGGGGTCTTTCCTCGCAAGCGAGCGTCAAAATTCCGCTTGTAAGCGGCTTGGGCCCGTGCCATAGACTTCCGCGCAGCAAGGACCAGCTTGGAAAGCCATTGCTTCCATTGCTGCTGGTAGATACCCACAGATGAGAAATTGTCCAAGGTAGCTTGGGGTTCCAGCGCCACAGGCGGGGGTGTTCTAGATAGAACCAACTCGAATGGCGAAACTCCGGTAGTCCGGTGTACCTGCGTATTGTACGCGTAGGTTACCGCATCAGCGTAGAGATCCCAATTCGTTGGGTGGTCAGCGACGTAGGAACGTAACGCCGCGAGTAACGTCCGGTTAAACCGTTCAACTTGCCCATTACACTGGGGGTGGTAGGTAGTCGTGAACAAGTTCTTGACATCCAGGATGCGACAAACATCCTGGAAGAACTTGCTCACGAACTGCCTCCCGTTGTCGGAGAGCCCCTCCACAGGGGGACCGTAGACAAAAATCCAGTGCGTCACCAGAGCCTGGGCCACCGTGAGAGCGGTTATCCTCCGAAGAGGGACAGTCCGTACCAGCTTAGAAAAGCGGTCGGTGATGACAATTAGAAACTTGTTTCCACGTTTTGTGGTGAGTAGTGGTCCGAGAAGATCAATTGCGATAAACTCGAGTGGCGCCCTTGCGGGGAATAGTTTCATCTTCTTCGCATTTTTGCGAAGTGTGACGCGATTCTTCGCGCATTCGCTACAAAACCGCACAGTTGCGTAGCAATCCACCGCCATTGCGGGCCAATAGAAATCCCTTCGCAGGGTTAGGTAGAGTTTCCTCCCACCTGGGTGACCTCCAATGGGGGCGTAGTGTGATAGATGTAACACCCGCGATTGCAGGGAATGTGGTACCACAATCTGTGGGCGGGCTTCGAACTTTCTTACGAGGTAGCCTTTGTCGTTTACCCCGAAAGGGAGATCTTCACCACCGTTGATACGGGCACGAATTCTCGTACAGAATGGGTTGCCAAATTGTTCTCGGATCATTTCTTCCGGTGATACCGGTACAAAGTTTCCCGGTAACGGGTTCTCAGATTTATCTCGCGATGCGAGTAGTTCGTCAAAATCAGCATCCTCGTCCCAGGTTTCTGGCCTAGCCTCGACGGCATGTTCCGGATCATCCGGGTCTATAGCCATGAAGCATGGGACTTCATCATCCTCCGTTGGGAGTTCTTCCCCACTTGTGGGTAACGGCGACAAAGCGTCGGCCTGGGTGTTCTGCGCACCCTTTTTATAAATGACTTGAAAGTCATATTCCGCGAGGCGGAGTCTCCAGCGCATGAGGCGTCCCGACGGGTCGGAGATATTCATCAACCACCTCAATGAGGATTGATCCGTGTACACGGTGAAGTGAATTCCCATAAGGTAGGGGCGCAGAGTGGTCATCGCCCATACGACGGCGAGGCACTCTTTCTCCGATACGGAGTAGTTCCGCTCATGAACATTGAGCGAGCGCGACCAATAACCAATTGGATGTCGTTCCCCCTCGGGGTTGGTTTGAAAAAGAGCACACCCGAGTTGGTAGTCGCTCGAGTCCGTATCTACGGAGTATGGCAACCCAAGTTTTGGGAGATGTAGGATTGGTGCTGATGTGACAGCCTCCTTTAAGGAGTTAAAAGCTTCCGATTGCTCGGGCGTAAATGTTCCCAGTTTTGGGGGGTTCCCCTTTCGCAACAACGCGTTCAGGGGCGCCGCGGTATCCGAAGAGTTCGGGATAAACCGTCGATAGACGTTGACCAGCCTCAAAAAGGAGCGCAGTTCCGTTTGAGTACGGGGTTCTTTCGCCTCAACGAGGGATTTGACTCGAGCTTTCTCGATCGCTAACCGTCCAGGACGGATAATGTGACCCAGATACTTCACATTATCTGTGAAAAACTCGCATTTACTCAACTTGAGGGTAATTCCCGCATCGCGGAGTACGGTCAGCACGTCTCGGACGTGAGTGAGATGGTCGTCCAACGAGTTGGAGAAGATGATAATATCATCAAGGTAGACCAGACAGCTCCGCCACTTAAAGCGGTCGAGTAGAATATCTACTGCATGCTGAAAGGTGGCGGGGGCGTTGGTTAACCCAAATGGCATCCGCTTGAAGCGGTACGTTCCTGCATGGCAGGTGAATGCGGTTTTGTCACGATCCTCCTGTCTGACAGGTACTTGCCAATATCCCCAATTGGCATCAAGGGCCGTGAACACGGTGGCGTCTCCAAGGGAGTCAATGCACTCGTCCATACGAGGGATGGGGTACGTGTCCCTAACAGTCACGGCATTGAGCCGGCGGTAGTCGACACAGAACCTCCAGGTTCCGTCGGCCTTTAAAGCCAGTACAACTGGGTATGCCCAGGGTGATTGAGCGGGCTCAATCACACCTGCGCGGAGCATCTTGTCCACTTGGGACTGCTCCTCTTCCCGAGCTTTCGGACCTGCCCTGTAAGGGGGTTGTGCAACCGGTCGCGCACCGGGGATTAAATCGATCCGGTGTTCCGTTGCATTAATCTCGCCAAGCGAGCCATCCCACATTGTGGTGAATTCCCGTAACATAGTACGGAGTTTGTCGCGGTGTGACTGTTGCACGTGGCTGACGTCCAGCGCTTCAAGTGCTTTTTCCGGATCAATCCGGTCGTTGCTCGATAGAGCATTGTCCTGTGGAACAGGTGCGGTTCGCAAATCCGAGTTACTCGGTATGTTCGACGCTGAAGTAGCGGTTTCCTCCCCCTCCTTAGACTTGACGTCTTCGGACGGCGGGGCGAACTCCTCAGAAGAGGTGGTAACTCCGAGTACATCGGCGGCTGTCATCTTTGTTGGCAGCATTCCCATAGGATGGGGGGTTACACTCCCAATTACTTGGTGTTTGACCAGATACTGGGGGTGTTTGCCAAGGTTGGCAACCAATATCCGGAAAGGGACATCCGGGGAAATGGAGACAATTCCATTAGCCAGCGCCAGCTGGGATTTCTCGTACAACGAGGCGAGGGGTTGTATAACCCGAAGACCGTGTTGACGGGAATTTACCTGCACCCAGACTTGGGACTCAGCCGGTATAGAAACCGAGGCAGCGACGCGGAGCTTGGTGGACTCGCGAGACGCGGGCAGTGGTTCCTGTGCAGCAGGGAGCGGAACTTGTTTCCGAGAGGACCGCTTTAGCGCGCGGCGAACAATCGGAACCGACGATCCGTCGTCAAGTTCTACACGCCTGAGGCAGGGCCTGATTGCTTCGACAAATCTGTCGCAGTAATCACATCCCAGTATCACTGGTGCTGCCAATGAACGGCAAATGATGAAGTCCAACTTCACCACAGAGGTACCAAGTCTCACGACGAGGTCCACTGTCCCCACCGTTTGTAACGGATTGTTGTTCGCATCCGAAATGTCGGGGACCGCGTCAGAGCGGATACGCGACCACACAAGCGGGGGTAACAATGATTCCACAACAAAGTTGGGGCCTGCACCTGTATCCAGGACGGTGAGAAACTTCACCATAAACTGAAGATCAAGTCTAAGGTCGGCATAGACCTTATAATTGCGTTTGGCCAAGACCAAGACTCTACCGGGAGTCCGGGGATTTTTACTCCGTATCCACGGGCGACGCAACACACCGAGGTGCGCAGAGTCCGCGTCAGCGATGTCTTTCCTCGAGAGGACTTTCACCGGGGTGCGAGGCGAGGACGCCTCGGGCGCCAACAGCCTCGTTCTTGAGGACGCCTCTCCCAAAGGGGAGACTTCCTCAGTTAGTTTCCCGCCTTCGGCGGTGGGTTGGTTTCCTCGACAACGAGTGCTTCATCCCGTTGACGGGGGTTTCTATCCGCATAAGCGGGGGTTGCAACGGATGGTTGCGTGATCTCCCGAATCGGGGTGTATGAAGCTTGCAGCGCACGCGGGGTCTGTGGTAGGGCGTGGGAGAAGTCCGTTTTAGCACGGAGGTAGGAAGCCGTCGGGACGGACCATTTCTCCTCTGGAGTGAGTGCCTCATAATTTGCCACTACCTTGGCCATATCCTTCAGTGAACAAATACACTGAGGTGAGGTATGGCCATGGGTATAGCACAGGTGACATATGAGAGCCAACACGGCGACACGCGGATTATTATTCCGAGTATCGGAGAAGCGAACCACAGGGCGGGTTTCAGTCCATCCAGGCCGTTGATAACGGGATTGACCGTTTGAAAACGGGAGTCGTTGGGGTTGAACCCGACTGTTACCACCGTATAGAACGGGGTCGTCCGTTCCCGTATCACGGGTCATCTCCGTCGTTGACGGTAAATCACTGGTGGGTATCGACACACCATCCCCCTGCACTAAATGCACGGTATCAAATCCCTGTCCAGGGTTCCCATCCGCGGTGAGCGGGAGAGAGGAAGCTTCGCTTTCCAGCAACAACGCCTTGGCGGATTTACACCGATTGTTCGGAGTTCTTGCACGAAGTGCATCCCCTTCCGCTCGAGCGTGTTGGACCAGCTCGAGGTAGGTGATCCTCCGCTTGTCCTCCCGATAACGGGTAACTAAACTCCGGATTGCCTTGTCAAGACCATCGATGAACATGGTACTGCGCTCCCCAGCGGGGTATACGTTACCACATCTGTGGAAAGCCTTGTTAAGGCGCACCGAGTAATCGGTCTCGGTCTCTCCAGCACGCTGGCGTGTATCTCGCAAAGCGAGGATAGCCTGCTGAATAGCGGTGTCGGTGGCGTAGGAGCACAGAAGATACTGCACAGCCTCCGGCCAGCAAGTAACTCCTCCCTCGGAGGCGCGAGAAGATCCTCTGACAAAGGTGTATTGGTCCTCCGCCACTCCCCGTAAGAAATACGGTAAAGCCAAATAGGCTTGTCTTTCATTCATACCGAGGATATCGGCCTCCGCTACAAAGCGGGATAGGAAATCCAGTACTAGGACTGGGTCCTCTCCAGTAAAATACTGGTTGCGGAGCGAGAGCTGCATTCGCTTAATGCATTCTCGCACCTTTCCAGTACCACGGGGCGTACGTCCAAGTGACGAATCTTCGAGCCGGTAGTACCGGTATGATAAAAGCTTCCGGTAATCCAGGTTTGTCGGTTTCAATTCCCGGAGACCGGGGTGTCTTCTCCCCTTCTGGCGGGTTCGGACCACACCTTCAGTGGCCGATGTCCGCTTCGAGCGGGAGGAGTAGCCTCGCTTCTCGTCCTCCGAGTCGGAGTCCGAGGAGCTCGAGCTAACCGAATGGTTTCGGGATGAGTCCGACGATTTCGAAGAATCGGAGTCCGAATATTTTCGGTGGTGTTTCCGTCGATGACGGCGTTTCTTCTTCCCAGCAAGCTGGTCTTTGTGCGATGCCTCGTTTACCGGATCACCCGGGGATGGTGTGTCCATGAGGACGAACTGCTCCAGCGTCTCCAGGCGGGCACCAATCCGATCAAAACGGGCTTCAACTCCTTAGATGAAGGTGGCGGGTTGTCCCAAACTCTCCAACACGGAGTTGACGTCAGACCATAAAATACGGAGTTCCTCGGCGACCTCCTTTACGGGGGTTGCCGAGACCACCTCTTGGAGGGATTTTAGTTCCCCTACAAGGGCGTCATGGGCGGTCCACAGAGCACGGACCTGGGATTCCAGGGAAGTTCCCTGGGGGGTGTTATCGCCCGTTCCACGGGGGCTTAAAGCCGAGACAGCGGGAGCAGGCCGGGGTGCCTGGGGCACTGCAGCAACAGCCGGAGTCGATGCTGCATTCCCCTGCGGGGGTGATAACGAGGGCAAAAGGAGGTTCCGGGGTTCCCGGTCGGGGGTATCATTCCGCGATGAAGCGGCGCCAGCATGGCTGGAACTTGTCCGTATAGGGATACGGGGTACGAACCGATCTTCGGAAGTGTCTGCGTTGTCGCGGGAGCGACTACGCGTAACCACTGGCTCCGCGTCGGAGGGATTTCTCGACATGATAAAATACCGTTACGACGGGAAACGATCACGGGACTACAGGTGAATGAAAACAAACCTCGTAAGAGGGAAAACAAAAACCGATTCTAAGTCAGGAGACCACTTTGTGGTGCAATGCCCCAAAGGGGAAAAACACCGAAAGACGTTCGGGATCTTCCTCTCACGAGGTGAACCCAGTTGGGTAGAGCCCTCCCAGAGGTGTCACGGCGAAGCCAGTTTGTAAGACCAGGGACACCTGTCGCGACTCGCGCAGGGAGGTGAAGGCGAAGAATCGGTATCCGCGTGAGCGGGGTGTGATCCTCAGTAGAGGTATGTTTCCACGTAAGTGGGGGTGTGTGAGCGGATGCGCACACGAGGGCCGCGGATAGCGGGAGGTGCTACCCTAAAAAGGAGAAAAAGAAGGGCGAAGTGAGTCGCGAGAGCGACGGGGACGAACGGCGATGCCGGTAACAATATCCGTGTAAAGGGCGAAACACCAATGCAATTGGAACAATTATACTCCCAGTGATGGGTCCCTTTAGATGTGCAAGGGGGTTAGATGTCCCGTGGTTTACGGCGTTTCCCTCCAAGGAGGAGTAGAGTACGCGCGCAAGCGGGAACAACTAGAGCCAATTCCCCAGGTTGGGGTCCCTTGTTAGGGAAGGTTTACTGATGTGACGGCAGTGCGCCGTCGCACTAAGTACTAGCTTCCCAGAAATAGGTGTGAAAATAATAAATAATATTAACTGAAATACTCCACATTTCGTGGCAACATCCACTACTGTGGCCAACCGCCAATTGACCCAAAACCGTGTCCCACGTGTCCATATCCACCATAGTGGGGCGTAGTTCATATACACACTACACAACCGATAATATCGGGAAAGCGTTCAAGTACCAAGAATCCCTCCCTGAGGGCGTTGCACTACAGTTCAATTCGTCCAATATAAGCCTTGACGAATAGCACCTGAACTAGAATCAGAAGAGGAATGTGGCCAATTGGTATAGAAAGATTGGTCGGAAGGATTGGATGCATGATATGAAGAAAGACCTGTTCAACGTCAGGAAGTTATATACGTCTGAAACGATTTTCGAAAAGAGGAGAATGGTAGGATCGAAGTACTCTTATGCTTTTGACGATCGTCTCTTCGTGTGGTATAAGTACTTGTACCGCTATAAGCAGCGTAGGCTGGTGTATTCCTTCCGAAATGCGGCTATACCTGCCCGATCCATGTTCCAAAGGACTGGCTACACTGAGTATTCTAATTCTATATACAACAAAATCATCATATCGAAGAAGATTCCCTTGTGCAAGGTTCCTTTGGAGGTTCGGCGTATATCTCAAGAACGAGCTGATACCGGAACTTGGAGCTGGTACTAACCTTATCTTCTCAAAATGGGAGGTATTGGAAGACAAGGGAGCTTGAGGACTTTCCACCTGTAGAAGTTTTAGACAACTTGGTGGCTGAGTACACGAACTACGCTTTGGCTCGTTTCGTAGATTTTAGCTTTAAGCCATCGAAGAACTACATTATTTCCAGTACAGATGGTGCGGAATATTCACAGTAAGAGTGGCCAGAAGCAATCAGAAAACCGGAAAGTAGGTCAACCACAGCAGTTGGACCTATAGCTCACTTTAGGTTCAAATAGAGAAGCCACCTGAGTCAGAGTCGGAATGTGTCGGTGGATGAAAAACGCTCATCACAGGAGACTGTTGTAAAATTCTCAAAACAGTATACGGGGTCGGGGGATGACGTAAAGGCAGAGTTGATTGGTGTCTGTTCCTGTGGGCAACCTTGGTCTGTTGGCTTTGCTTGTCATCACATGGTTCGATGCGCCGTGGTGTATCAGAAAGAACGTCTGCGGTTCCCTGAACTACGGAACATACTAGCATTCTTCATACCTCTGGAAGCGCTCTTCTCGACATACTGGAGGAAATATAAATCTGCTTTGACAGTCCCTTACATGGCGAAACTCAGGTCAGAGACCCGGTACTTCAACAACGAGGAGATCAACTACCGACTACCCCATTTTGATGAGTCGAAGGAGAAATATTCTATCCCCATTGACTCAGATATACTTAGAACCAGTAGAGAAGACTCGGAAGTAGATGGGTACAATACATACATGGAAGGAAAGAACCTCTACGATGCTTTACATCGAAAAGCTACTGGAATTGGACGTGTTGCGTTGAGTGGAGTTCTACGTCTTTTAAAGGATGCCATAGCATCCAGCCAGGAAAAGCGACAAACTTCGAAGCTACAGGTACCGTTCAAACCAGGTTGGCTTCATTAACAGCGGAACAAACAGAAAACACTATCACTTTACTGCATCCATCTTCTTCTACAAATACTTTCAGTTCCTCAGGGATGCTTGCGCCAAACTGTGGACGCCAGAGGGCACAACGTAGAAAGAAAAGCTTCTTGGAGCGCACGAGAAAGCCGGCGAGGACAAGCCCGCATTCATCCCAGGAAGCATCTCAGAAAGACTGTCACCCACCTTCATCATCCCCAGAACCAGCTGTGGCACCCTCAACTTCCATAGCCCAAGACGTGCAAGAGAAAGCACTTCGAATTACGTCAAATTCTCTCGGACACCTCCACTAGCTGTAGCATTGACCACAGCCTTTTGATCCATTTCCTCCTTTCATAATCTCTTTGAGCTTTTTATGTTCTTCATAAAGGCCCAGGTATCTTGCTCCCATCGCCTTCTCCTTTACCATAATCCTTTATTCAACTTCTATATATTGTAGGGTATCATAGAGAAATTTCCTTCGCATACTCTACATTTCCGTCCATGAACGCGTGAACAGTCTTCCTTACATCTGAACACCCCTGCAGTGAAGCGTACGTAGGAGTGGGCCATACACCTTCATCACCGTAGAGCAAACGTATCTCCTAAAAGACTCAACAATAGAATCAGCTAAACTAATGAGCAAACAATCCCATCCCACCAAAACTATAAGCTGCATCAAACTCGTATCCGCAGTCTTAGGCTTGGACCTACGAAGTTTCTCAATCTTTTCACCAGGTGCTTTGCTTTCAATAAGCTCTTTCAGTTGAGCTTCTAATGCAAGGTAGGGCACAAGGAGAGAAATATGGTTCTCAGTTAACGTATCTGAAAGCTTTCTCAACTCTCGCATAGGATTCCAAAGATACATGTCAGCAGCTAAGTCGATGTGTAGCCGCTTGGCCACTTGTCATACCATGTTTTCTCTCTCCTTTTCATCTGTTACCAAAGAAGTTAGTCTTCCGGAAAGCTTGGCAAAGATATGTACAGCCAAGTTTGCCCGTAGCTTCGGGTCTTCAACTTCTTGTATATCACGCCCCAAGAACTTCAACCCAAATTCTTTCCTATTACTCGGATCTAGCTTGCAAGTAGTGGCTGTAGCGCCGATAAACCTCCCCAGAATCTCACCACAGCGTGGGTTGTCAATGTCCATATCAAAAAGGTTACGAACAAGTTTGGCAAACCCCTCGAGGAAAATAGTCCCCTCGATTGGGGAGTCCATTACACCTGCAAATAACTCGATACTCTTTTCCTGGTGTATGATCTTCGCGCTGAACGTCTTCATTAGTGTCTCATGCACAAACCCTTTGTAGTTCGGAGCTTTGAATTCGTCTGTAAGAATTTCCTGGACTTCACTAAATGACTGATTAGTCCACTACTCCTCCATTTCTCCCCTTGCCTCCCTCTTCAAACCCTGTGGGTCTATCAACGCTGACTTAAACGAGGGCGCCTTCGGAGCTAGTTAATGTTGTATTTTACGAGATACAGGTTACCAGGAGGTACATTATTCAGTGTCAGATCAACAGCCTATGTAGATTCATTTGCGTCCTTGTTTGAGAGCACTCCAAACGAACCAAATGAAGAACCTCCTGGCCTCAGAGATCCTACAGGACAAGCGGATGTCCCAAGCCGAAGGCGCACATAGAAGCCGTCAATAATACCCGAGAGAGTCTGGCTAGGTTGTCTCTCTATATTTGTGTCCAGCTGAGTTGGACCAGACGTAGATCGAGGTTCTGGTGGCGTGATCATAATGGGAACGAATGTTTGTGGAGCACGATTACGATTCCCTATCCTTGTTCTTGCTCGGCTATGCTCACCAGTTTGGACAACGATGGCGCCAAATGGCAATTATGTCATTTACGTTGTGCTGACTTGGCGGCCTGAGAGAGCAGGGATAGAGAGAATGAATAATCTGCGGATCTACTGGTTGAAATACAAAATATGAACAATCTCAACTGTCTTGGGCACATGTGCGGCCCGCCGGGGCACGTGCCCGCTGACTCTCTCTTTTTATTGGTGCAAATCCGCGCTGACTAGCCTACACTACCTACGTCGTGTAATTTAGCCCTTTCCCAACTGGGAATGGGCAACATGCAATCGTATTCAAACCCTTTCTGAGTGGTGCTGTTGCACCACTAGTTGAATGCAGTCCGAATAAAAGGTTGGTCGTGCAGTCACAAGAATAAAAACGGACTCAATTTGAATCATACTCCTACTAATACATTTGAATTCATTCGCTAATTGAATGCAAAAGCATTCAAATAGTCAACTACTTTCGAATGGTACCCTAACGAAGTAGCGGAAAATGAGTGCACGTCACTGCCAGTGCAGGTGTTTCAGGCGCCGCCACATCGCATAAGCAGAGCTGTTCCTAAAATCTGCCGCACGCGCATGTAGACTCTCTCTCTTACGCTGGCTGGTGTGGGGACGCGCTGCGACGAGTGGTGGTGCGCGCAGTTTGACAACGCGCCGGTTGACGACGCCCTTGTGTCCGACCGCCGCACTATGTGTGTCCAGTAAATGCTATTAGTGGATAATGCATTGAAGAAGACGTACTTGGTGCTCTTTGCGTTGCAATAGCGGGAATTGCAGCGCAATCTTCTCTCTTTGCCACCCCGAGACACAATAAAGGGACCGGCATTGCAGATGGTGGCACAGGCGCGCTGGATTTGCCGTATCATGCCTGCGCGCAATGAGAACGGAAACAACCCAAGTATTAAACAACTCTAACTTCAAGCGAGATCAAAAGTAGGCGGTCGCATGGAGGTTCAGTGCAGTTAGACAAGGTCTTTTTCAGGAAGTAAAGGCTCACTAATAAAGACGTGCGCAAGAGTGCGTTTTGGAACCTAATCAACGACGTTGCAGGTAACCCATGAAAAGGAAATGATCACTCAATTATCAAGGGTGTTTTTGGCTAGAGCTCTTGCACCTCGAAGCAAGGATGGCAAATGAAAGGAAATGAACAATGGAGCAACATAAAAAGGAAATAGTTGCACATATGGTTCTTGCCACTTGAGCAATGCCTCTGCGATGCATCTATCGTGATGGAATTATGAAGAGAGAGTTCCAAATATGGAAGGCTTATATTTGAGATTTGCGGGAACTTGTCTAATATGTGAACGTTCTACCAGGTGAAGTTCATTCTCATCGCTATTCGTTCTGCTTCGTAGACCATCATCGCAAAATCCTGTGTTCTTCTCATAGACTGGATGACGTACTGCCCTGTTTGACTCCCTCCCGCATGTGTTAGAGCATATAGACCATGTTCTTCACAGTAAATGCGCAGATAAGTATCAATGGCGTTCTAGCACGTATGATATACATCCACACATCATTTTTGTTCATTAAAAAAGATAATGAAAGAGGCCCAAATCAAAAGAACTGTTTTCTTCCATTACGGAATCCAGCATCGCATCTGTTTCAGTATCAAGATGGTTATTGAGGAAGATCTATTCTCCTTCCAACCCTTCACGTGTTGTTCAGGGACATCAATTGGAACATTTCCAAGTTACAGTGCAAGAAAAAGACATATTTACCAGAGCGGCATTAATTTTGTTACACTTTGAAGATAGAAACCATCCGGCGTTTCCGAAATCATGGTCAATCTGAGCGGTAGAAACTGGATGAATGAGGACTCATTTGGCGAAAACGCTCAGACTGGGATACTTCCCTTGCTTGAATTTCTACCACTGAAAAAGCCCACTTTAACTAAGCTCTCCACCCCTTAGGCGTTCATTGTCTAGGTACACATCCACTTCACTTTCTACAATATCTTCTAAACTTGCGGGTGCATATGTTCATTCATTTCAACAATGGCCAACTCCTCAGAGTCCCACATCTGTTCTGTTTTCCTTTCCTTTTGTACATCAATACAATTCGAACCTTGCGGAATATTTGATAGAATGTCTCCCTCTGCAACACGGTTTGGTTCCCTTGCCTCTGCAACCTTTTCAAAGAGAACTAGGATGTTATCTTTGACATTTGTATGGTGCTGCTCTACTTCGAAGTCATCCAGAATCTAGTCCAAACAATTTAGTTTGCGATAGACGGAATGCATAAAAAACTGCACCTCCAAAATGGGGGACCTTGGCGTCCCATTACAGCCATTGAAGAAACGTTTAAATGAAGATTCTCGGAGATGTTTTCGCGTAAAATATGTGAGTTTTGAAAGATCATCGCTCTCTTGCAGGAAAGGTCTTCTTCAATGTGTATTATAAGACTCTGCTGTAGGATTGTAAACAACCAAAGGCCTTATGCAGTCCAGTAGATATTTGAACAGTCGACAAAGCTCAAGGAATACCTCAATACCAGCAGGAAACGTTTTGCATTGCGATTGTTTCATATTTTCAGCAACCAAAAACATGAGTGATTAAAGTTCAATCAGCTGCTGCTTTTCTTCTAACAACAGAAACTCCTTCATCTCGTGTCACTCGTAGTACTTCACCAACACATCTCACAGTTTTAGAAATTGCTGCAAAAGCGGAACCGTAGAAAACCATCTATGCGAAACGTCTGAGAATAGTTTGAGATTCTTCTTTGTCGCTTCGTACTGTCCCTCCTCAAATCGCTTGCGCATACTACTACTCTTGATAATGTGTTCCACGATTTTCTTCAAATCTTTAAGAAAATTGCGTGTGGACTGACTCTGCACATTCCATGAAGGTATACTAGTTCCAAACGCTTCCACCAAAGCACAGTTCAGCAGATGTGACATGCACCAATTCCAGTAGCCGGGCAAAAGTTTTGAGCCAAGCCGTTTTACAGTGGATCCGCTATCCGAAACGGAGCTCATTACATTGTTCGGTTCCACCTCAAAATCCATTAGTTCCTTATTATAACAGAGGTGTAAGACACCAGAAAGTCTTCCACTTTCTAGAAGAGTAGTGCATGTATCGAAATGTCTTACTGTGAGCGATTTGGACTGAAGACACCATTGTTCGTCAGTAACTACGATTCGAACGCCAAAAACCTTTGCACGAGACAAAGACAAGGTCCAGGGGTCAATGTTCAAATGAAATTCGGGTAAGAATGTTTTTTGAAAGACACATAAGAACTGTTTCTTGTACAGCGATGCAGTTGCAAGGTACATGTCAAGCACGTCACGTTTGATAATGCCAGCATGTAAACTTGAATTGAATTCAGACTTCTGATCTAGACAACTCACAAAATAATCTGAGCTTCTGGCATGTAACTATAGAAAAATGAAGAAACTTCTTAACTATAAACCGAATGTGATTCAATGTGTGATATCTGGTCGGATTCGTCTGTATAAGGAACTGGTTGTTCTTTGAAAACCTGGGCTTAAGCATACCGTTTGAATGTACCAGTTTCCTAGAGCGATGGGAGACCATATTGTGAAGAGCTTTTAAATGACCTGTTATATTGCTATGAATATTTCCCACCTTAATCTTATCAGAACATCTAGGGAATGGACAATGCCACATCTTTTCTTCACAAGTTGTAGATTTCGCGATAACGGCTGTGTCAAATATAATTGATTTCGTAGTTCGTTTTTGTGGGAAGGGAACAATCGTATATTTGAGCGGAATCTGAAACTCTTCAAGAGCTTTCGGGTACAGATGTGTTTGTGTATTGGTAGACAAAACTTTTGCTATATTGTCGGGACAGCTTGATGCTCCGGTGCTTTGTGCTTCGGAAGTAGCTGGTGCAGTAAGTTCTTGGCATTCTTCAATTAACAATGCATGTTGTTGACTATCGTATGATGGATCATCTATTGGCGACAGATCCATTGGAAATGTCAAAGTGTTATGGACAAATCTAGTTTCCCAATGTTGTGGCTCTTCGTACTGTAACATGTAGGTTCAATCACAACAATTATGATTGGGCTTTTTCTGCCGTAAAACGCAGACAAATATTTTAAGTTAAGATTTTGAGTATGAATGAGCGTTATTTGTTTAAAACGCACTCTGATTTGAATATTTGAATGGTGATTGGTTGCAAACTTGAACCATTTAAATGCCTTCCAAATTTTGAATGTAAATTTTAGAGATCTTTTGAATGCATTTGATTTTTTGACTGCTCTAAGCAGTCAAAATATGAATGCATTCAAAGCTACTGTAATGCTGGTTGTGAATGACCGTTCAGTCGAATGGAGTTAAAAGTGGCACAATTCATTTTATTTCGGAAATTATAGCGCCGAAGCAGTGAGAATTGTGAGTGAGAGGCACTGAATATGTCTTTACTTCGTGGTCCGTCGTTCCCTAGCTTATGCGTGGATATTCTACTATAATGCTGTTTGAAATTGCAAAAATGTGTCCCGGTAAGATGTATCTTTTTTTTGACAGTCCCCGGTTGGTGCTTCTCATGTTTGTATGGGACGGGGGACAATGCTTATTGCCCCGCGAAGGAAAGTGAAACGGTCGCGGTATAAAGAATTGGTAAATATATCCGCTCTCATTTCGGTCGTTCGAATGCAAAAGTACTAACGGTGTTCTTCGGGATGTGATGTCGTACAAAGTGGTGCTGCAGATCGATGTAGTTACGCTGCCTTACTGGCTCCTGATTTTGAGCTATAATCATTGCAGAACAGTTATTCATATGATGCGATGTCGGTTGAATGAGGCAAATATAGGCGTCATTTAGAAATTTGGTAAGCCAAACTGTGTGGCAGACTGCGTCAGCTGCCTCGGCGTACTTTGCTTCGGTTGTGGAAAGCACAACAAATCTTTGCCTTTGAGATGCCCAGGATACCGGTATGGAGTTGATGCAGTGATTTGTGCCTGTTATGGACTCATGTGGTTGTGGCCACGTGTCGAATTCGTTGTCACAGCGCAACAAGTGTCTGATCTGACGTAAGCGCTTAGAGGGTTATCATGTGGCCTCCGTTTGTCAGGCTATGGGTAGAGCCTAGCGTGGTTGCACGCACTGCAGGTTAGTTCAATATTACTTGGTAGTGCCGATGGCATGGTGGAGATTGGTGGCAGTAGGGCGTAATTTGCCCGGATGCGCAGGGTTGAGTTTAAGGTGTCATTGATGGGCTTGGAGTTGTACGCTGTTGTTTTGGCATGCCCTAACGTGGTTCGATAGACTGTGAGGTTAAAGTTGGGGACCCTGCGAGTGTTCTTTTTTGGATATAGGTAGAGCTTTCTACTCAGGCGGGGTTGGTGGTGGACGTCGTGTCGTGGGAGGCTAGTGGGTGGGGCGAGTGGTGGGTATGAAAGGTGGAGGTCGTTCAAAGTGCGGTCAGGGAAACGTGCGTGCTTTTTGTGCTTAGATGTTGGGCAGCAGTTGGCCGTTGAATTGATAGTGATTTCCGTTCCAAATTGCGGTGCCTGTGGTGCAATGCCCCAAAGGGGAAAAACACCGAAAGACGTCCGGGATCTTCCTCTCACGAGGTGAACCCAGTTGGGTAGAGCCCTCCCAGAGGTGTCACGGCGAAGCCGGTTTGTAAGACCAGGGACACCTGTCGCGACTCGCGCAGGGAGGTGAAGGCGAAGAATCGGTATCAGCGTGAGCGGGGTGTGATCCTCAGTAGAGGTATGTTTCCACGTAAGTGGGGGTGTGTGAGCGGATGCGCACACGAGAGCCGCGGATAGCGGGAGGTGCTACCCTAAAAAGGGGAAAGAGGAAGGACGAAGTGGGTCGCGAGAGCGACGAGCAGATACGGCAATGCCGGTGGACAGGACTCCCTATACAGGGCGAAACACCAATATGATTGGAACAATTAGTACTCCCAATGATGGGTCTCCTTTAGATGTCCAAGGGGGGTGAACTTCCGTACACTACGGTGCTTCCCTCCAAGGAGGAGTTGAGAACACGCGGAGGCGGTAAAGCTCAGAGCCAATTCCCCAGGTTGGGGTCCCTTGTTGGGGAAGGTTTACTGGTGCGACGGCAGTGCGCCGTCGCACTAAGTACTAGCTTCCCAGAAATGGGTGTGAAAATAATAAATAAAATTAACTACAATACTCCACATTCCGTGGCAACATCCACTACTGTGGCCAACCGCCAATGGACCCAAAACCGTGTCCCACGTTTCCATACCCACCATTGTGGGGCGTAGTTCATATACACACTACACAACCGATAATATCGGGAAAGCGTTCAAGTACCCAGAACCCCTCCCTGAGGGCGTTGCACTTCAGTGTCAAGCAGGATTTGCGGTGATTGGGTGGTGTCTTAGATGGTGCCTTTGGCTCAAATGAAGGGTACTCTGCCGTATCTACATGCCAATTCATCTAATGAGAGCAGATGGTGTCGGAGGTGAGGGTTGGTTACGGAGTAGGTTAGAAGCTTCTTATTTCTGGTCTTTTGCAGGTGGATAGTTCCATGATTGGTGCATCGTGTCGGCTGATGCGTGGCAGATTGGGTTAGAATTTTTGTGGCTGTAGTGTTCATGGTGGTCATGGGTCGCGTGAGATTAGTGGGATGTGCGCCGCTGTCTAGGATGAATTTATCATTAGGTTCGCTGCCAAATGCTGAGGTGAAGTCAATTTGGTTTTGTGACGTTCCTGCTGGCTAAAGTGGTGGGTATTTTATTGGCTGGGCATTGGGGTGGTAAGCATACGGGTGTTGTGGGGGTTACGCCGGGCTGGCGTGTGCAAGGTGGGCTTGTGGTTTGCCAATGTGGTTCTTAGAGTGATTCTGGTCCCTAAATTGTGCATCAGTGTGGTTGCATTTTCTGCTGGGATCGTTGCGATAAGAACATAATTGATAGTAGGGGATCTTTCTTCCTGTGGGTGGCGCGCGGATGAGATGTTGACGTGAGGTGCAGTGTGTTGCCATTAGTCCGTAGTCCCGAGTGATTCTTGGTGGTCATATGAGTAAGTGGGTCCGCTCTGGGCTGGGTGGTAAAGTGTTGCGAGCGATTTAAATACTCAGGTAAAGCTCTTGCGTGTGGTAGGTTTGTTGGCCAGTATTGGTGCTATAATGGGGACGAGAGCCGGACACGATTTGAGTCGATATAATTTGAAGTCCACAGTGGTTTCCTAGTACTCTATTTCAGGATAATTCGCGGCAATCATGCGTTGCCTGACTTTAGTGTGTTCTGACAGGTAGGTCTCGATCGGATATTCTCGGTTGTATGTGATGCTTCTTGCTTTTGCTTTCAAAAAACTGTTGATCATCATTCGTGAACTGATGAATGTGTTAAATGATTCTCTCTACCAGATCGGGCGGTGTTGGTTCATCTTCAGGGACTAAGAGCAGGCCGAGGATTTCTATAGGAACTCTGCTTAGCACCGCAGCTAACAAGCGGTTTTGTTCGTTTTAGAACTGTTTCTGGGTATTTGCGTTGGCGGGGAAAAATTGATTTCCCTGGATGTGTGGGAGCACCTCGATGATTTCCGCGTACTTTTTGAGAGCTAAGTACTATAAGGCATATTTGAAGGTGTTGAGGTCTGGTAGGTTGTAAGTTTGGTCTGATTCCATGACTATGATGGTATTTGTGGGTTGTTGGGTGGTGTGGAGGGATATGTAGCTGTCGTTGCGACTGAGTATGGCTTTGGTGTAAAGCTGTTGTAGGTAAGGGTCTTTGCAGAGGCTCAGCCGTGTTGACGAGCTGCTCTTGTGTATGAGGGAGCCGTTGTTAACTTATGTGATGGGTCGGAGGAGTTAAAACATTTTTCTCGCAGGTAGCGTTTGCCCATAACCTGTGAGTGAGAGACACTAACTATCTCTTTACTTCGTCGTTCGTCGTCGCCTAGCTTGTGCATGGTTATTATACTATAATTCTGTTTCACAAGAATAACTCAATGATCAATAAATTTAGTTATCTCAATCAATCGGGGGTGTTATCAGTTTGTAGCAGCTTTCGTTTTATTCATTTCTATCGCATTATTGCGATTGGTTGGCTACACGGGTGACAGTACGATAAGCACGTTACACCAAAGAACTCGTGCAATTCTGGGTCACCAGAAAGGACAGTTGCTGATGAAATTCTCATTGGGCATCTGGGAGACTCTAATAGTCCTCTACCAAGAGAACTGCGTTTTTGTAAATTTCATTCCCTTCTTGAAAAAATACTGTGCATCCTCAAGTCGTGGCCTCGCTATGCATACATACAGTGCAGGGACACTTGTTAAAGCGTTAAACGGTTAGCGATTGCTAGTACCTATTTGATATTGTCCTCATATGAGGTTATATTTAAACTTTTATATAAAATAAAAATTTAAACGTTTTATGAAACTATTCGTTACCACATTAATCGGAAAAACAAAGGTTTTTAATGCATTCAACAGCCATTTGATTTCTAACAGAGATTTTTACCTTATCGACGAAAAAAAATGTCTTTAAAAGCTCAAAGAGTAGGCAAATAGCTACCTTTTTGCGTTGCAATAAAAGAATATTTAGAGAAAGGAAAGTCAAGTAGCTACACTAATAATTTTTGTTAACAGTGTTTAGAAAGCTTTTAAAAATCAGTACCAAAGATATTCCTTCGAGTATCATATGTCTGTTCTCCTCTACAATCTTTCAAGAAAGCTTCTATTTCTTTCGAAATTTAAACATAAAAAACTCTGTTTTTCTACTCAGCGTTAAAAATTTCTGCGCTTAACGAAACTTTCGGATAGCATAGCTTGTAGCAGTCACATTACATATACTAAAAAGCATCTGGGATTGTTTCAGAGTAACAATGAAATTTGTTTGAAGATTGTAAAACATTACAGTAGAAAACAGTACTTAAGCTAGACGACGACGACAAGCACGTAAAGAAAGGAAGTCAGTGCACTTCAATCACAGGTTATGAGCCCAACAGTGACTTCACGCACCCCACTCCTCACCTCACAATGGCTACCAACGATCAACGACTGGCCCGACGTCTAGGACGCAAACTACGTGAGGACACTGCCGTACAAGAACTCTATACCGACGCCATCCTGACATTCAATGACACTCCCCAACCACGATGCACAACACAAAACATCAATCTCTCACTACCACATATCATGGACTCAGACAAAACCCCATGTATCCCATATTTAGGCACCAGCAAATATGCACTTTGGTATCTAGCTCATAAAACGTACACAGCAACCATCACAGCTCTACCCCACCTTAACGGTAGTCCTATTCCACGTACAGACGAAACTGTACTTGAAAACTTCCAAACCTGCCAAAACAGACCACTTTGAGCCGTTCTTAGTAGTGTATCTATTGACATCCTATGTCTCTTTCGTGTTCCAGGAGAGGAACTGACTCCATACGACCTCGCTCAGGAGATAATCTACTACAACAACCAATCCACCAAAGAGGATCATAAATGTCTCAAAACAGAAGCCGAAAACATCATCCTCCGAGACCCGTCCAACGTACACCCCTACCTCAAGTAGCGCATGGTGGTACGCCAGAAAATGGTCCCAGCGCGATACCACAACATTGCCAAAGAAGACACTACCATCGATTTCATCATACAAGGACTCAAGAAACAGGCCACACTTACTCCAATACTTGGCCATATCCTCTCCGACAATCCAGACACGATCCCCCAGTTCACTCGAGTGTTCAAGTGGTTTCTCAGCCTTTACGAACCAACACGCACTACTTCAACTTCAATTCCAAGCACACCACGCTTCATTGGGGACTACGGACCACAGCGAACAAGCCTTCACTCTCCGTCACAATACAGACGACCACCGTATCCCTACCGCCGAATACCACAATAGCAATTATGCTCCTATCAACGCTGTATAGGAGTCCACTGCAATCACACGGACGCCCAATGCAGGGACTCCAACCACCCCAAGCACCGCAGCAACCAACCACAAGCCCACTACACACAATGGACCAGCTCAGCTCCCTCACCCATTCCAATACGCACCCCTCCAGGCGTCACAACCATACCACACCCTGGCACCTCAACTCCCGCATCAGGAGCCTCCAGTCGATGTCATCTCACAAGCCAACACGGACCAAACAGGTTCGTTCGTACTGGATAGTGGGGCACACACCATACACATCACAAAACGCTATCCCCACATGCAACCCCTGAAATATCGCATTCTAATACAAACGGCTACTGAACACCAGACCCCGTGCACACACAGTGGAACCATACAACTCCGAACCAACCTCAATAAGACCATTACCACACATGTAATGGCGAACGCGTCACTACGACATTATCTCCTATCCGTCAAGGACTTAACAACACGATATGGACTAGTTGCCTTCACCGCTCAGGGCCGTTCAAAACTGGTGTTCTGGGACGTACCAGCGTACTGACTTGCAGTTTTTTGAGCCAATGTTTTCACCGATGTGAAAATGCACATCCGCTCAAAACTGTCAGGCCTCTGCATTTCTGAACTTCAGAGTATGAATACTACTCAGACTCCAAAGAGAATTCATCCTCTTCTCCATGGGTATGCCAGCAGATACTGTACATTTTATACCGTGGTCGCCGCCACATCACTTTGAATTTTATAAGACTTCCTACACTTTCGTAAAGGCCATTTGACCGAGCGAGATCCCATCCCCTAAGAACACATTCCAGTTGCGTTCATAATGTTCTCCGTCATCAGGAAGGTGCTTCCGCTGATCTTATTTGATCCTCTTCAAATATTTGGCACCAAAGCGCACGTGGTATATCGTACTCGCCATGACCAAAACGAACACCAAGCGTCGTCGATCACTGCAAATAGCCGCCCTCTTGAATCTTAATGAGGCACTCTAGCTTGGATGTTTTGCTCTAGCAAAAGCAATCCAAAAACCGAAGTTGGGAAGAAAGACTCCATCATTGCTTCCCAGATTGCGTGAAACAAATCCTCGAAACGACGAACAACTAGGATTTGGCTACACCGCACGATGTTTTGAAAGACTGTTCCGAATGACACGAGCAAGCTTTGTCAGTCTTTTAGAAATTGTACAGTTCGAACTCACAAAGGGCTTTGAATCTGCACGAGGACTGGGTAGTGTAGTCATTGCCCCAGATGTACGGCTTGGAATAACTCTTCGTGTGCTATCGGGAGGAAAATATAAAGACATTGCCCACTCACACAGAATTGGATTCTCATCTGTGTATCACATTTTTCATGAGACGTCCGGAGTTATTGGAAAAAGGTTGAAGATTGACGGACTGCCTGAATCGGAAGAAGAAATAAGAAGGATTGCGGATGGACTTAAGACATTTCGATGCATACCAAGTCCTTTGACCGGTTGCATAGGTGCGCTCGATGGCATTCTAATTCCCATCAAGAAGCCCGAAAAGTGTCACAATCCTGCGTCGTTCTATTGCAGAAAAGGTTATTATGCACTGCCTGTACAGGCCTTGGTATCTTTCGACTATAAGTTCCTCTCTGTATCCATCAAGTGTGTTGGATCCACCCATGACTCTCTCTGTCACAACGTATCCGAGCTTGGGAGGTTTCTGAAAGAGAAAGGACTTTCTACAGGTCATTGGATTGTAGGCGATGAATCATTCATCTGTTCAGAGGTGTTGATCACACCGGTTCCAAGCTCCAAAGCTGGAGACGACGAGGTTCATTTCAACTATTTTCTGTCATCATTGAGAATTATCGTGGAAAAGGCATTTGGAGTTTTGGTATCGAAGTGGAGAATACTGAAAAGTGATTTGCTATTCGACCTAGAGAAAAGCACTCCGATTGTCCTTTTTGTGCATGAAGCTCCATAACTTCTTGATTTCAAAGGATACAGCGTATAGGAAGTTTGAATACTCAGATGCTGATCTACGTTTAGTGAAGCAACAGTCTGATGAATGGTACGCGTTCTGTGCCGAGAACAACGGAAACAATCACAGAGCGCATGCTCTACCGCCGGAGTCAAGGAAGAGAGCCGAAATGATTCGGGTCGTTAAGCAACTTGGACTAAAACGTCCTCCGGTATATAGAGCTACTGAAACACAACCTTGTGATTATCTTCTTTGTAACTCTAACTAACCTTTCGGAAGCAGTAGAAACTATCTTTCTTCTGCCCCTCGGTTTCTAAGCAATATCGTGCTCAGGTTTCTATGAAATATTTCAGAGGTGCAGCTGACGATACAGACAAGCTAGCAATTTCTATCCGAAGATGCCGCGGTATCGTACTTCCGTACCACAATTGTATCCCGCCCGTACATGTATCTCGCCACCTATCCACACAAGCCTTCGTAGTAAATGTACCGTCCTGTAAACTAAGAAACCGAAGTGGGAATGAATATGTCTTAAAGCCACACGAAGTTTACAACCATTTCCTGACGTGTACGCTTCCAATCAATCAAAGTTTTCGAATCGTTTCCAATAAACTGTTGAGGTGGCGCTGAGAAGCCTCCTTCAAAACCTTTTGTGCCTCATGACCATCCTCGCCCCCAACCAGCTGCTCGTCTAGTTGGCGACTCCTAAGCTCTGCACGAAGAAGTTCAAGCTCGCGGTGCATTCTCGAGTCCTTTTCATCCACCTCATCATGAACTGCATGGCTTCTTGAAAGTGCTTGTGACAAATGTAGAGAAGATCCTGAGACCTGTGCCAAGTAGCCCTCCATGTTCTTGAGGCTAACCGAATCCACAGACCGTCGCTTCTTCCTCTGCGGTTCTACATCATTCTCGCTGTTCTCACAGCCATTGACACCAGTATCATATCCAAAACCTTTCGCCATCATCTTTGTGACCAATCGTAAAAGATTTGTATCTTCATCCGGAGTTCCACATCTGCACACTCGAAACAAGATAACACAGGGTGCAGATGAAGTCATAAAAGCCCCATTCAGTAGTCGTGGTAGAAAGTCACAGACACGGTCCATATCGTTCTGCCCAGAGGCAGACCAATTCTGGTAATACACAGTGAAGTCCTTCTTCGAGTCCCGATAGTGCGTTTTCAACAATGCAGCTGACCTGTGCGCCAAAGTACAACGAGAACAATCAACGCCACCCAAGTCACCACGAAAGTCCTCTCTCGTTAGAATGGCTGGATTGTTGAATCGATTTTCAACTGCAACCCAAAAAGAGTCCCGGACTACTCCACTGTCTAGTTGTGCGCGAGTTAATTTAAGTCCCACGGCGTTTGTCAACGCTGCTCTTGCCTGATTGTCATCACACAGTATGACACAAAGTCGGGCAAACTCAGATAGAGAAAACGATGGTATACTTCTTCCAGGGGTATCGAGAAGAGGGTCTAAGTTCTGGTTTTCAGATTCTTCTATCGGAACCGGTGTGCCGACATCATTGTCATTGAATTTGGCGGCCATGCTTACATCTCTTCTCCATCGAGCGCCTTCTCTCACAGGTAACTGTAAAATCAAATCACGAGTATCGGGACATGTATCCCAGGATTGATTGGTGTTTCAGAAGGAATTGAATTCTTCCATGATTGAAAGTTCACGCCAACATTCCGCAAGTACCGCATCATTGAGCTTCTTGATGTGGAAATGAAGAATCATTCTGGCTATTAGTTCCTTCGTTGTGTCTCGTTTTACCAATCCCAGTTTTCCAGCAAACTTCTGAAGCTGATCCTTCGTTTTCGTCTTTAGCAAAAACGTGAACAATGCATCCATTTCGTTCGTTTCTCTGCTGGGTTCTGGACATTGCGTGGAAGGTGCAGATACATCCATATCAGAATTTGCTGATGTATTGGCACTTTGTTCCTTTTCCTTCGCATTCGAAGACTTGGAACGTCTCCCTTTTTCCAATTCAAGAACTGATTTAACTGATGGTTCTGGCAAAGATTCACTAACCGTGGAAAGTCTTGAATTTGGGGACACTGTCTTCGATAACTGTTTGACGTCGGTGTGGCGGCAGTGTGGATTTGTAGGGGCAGAAGAGTTTGTGCCCCCCGACAAGCGCCTTGAAGGAGCGGCTGTGCGCTCCGGTGTTGGTCGAAGGTTCATGGGCGTCATCGCTGGGTGCGGTGGATTGTTAGCAACAACAAAAGCGTTGAGAAAGGATATTAGGCAGGGTTCGTGTAGTTGGGCGTGATGTGTGGGGCATGCAGATGGAGAGTATAGAATGTGCGTCTAGCATACTTCCTGACTTATTTGTTTTTGGTGAGCAGAAGCACGAATCTTGTCAGTTCAAATTTGAACGCTCGGCTTGCGGGATACAAAGCTGTGAAGCAGTTCTTGGGATCCCTCAGATGTTTTTATTGTCGGAGAGCGAACTACTGCCGTACAATTTTCAAAACTCTGGTACGCTGGTACGCCAGAACGCTTGTTTGGAACAGTCCTCAGCAGGGTTACACCATAACACCTTCTCAAACACTCCAGCACTTATCGCCGCAGCACCTTGGCGCAGCCATCACAATAGCATGCGTACAACTCCCCATCCGGCCCCAGTGCACCAACAGCATGCGCACTTCCAATAGGTAAAAGAAGGTCCACACCCCTCCGCACCAACATCATATCACAACCCACGACGAAAGCAACAGTACACAAATCAAAGGAAAACAAGCACGCAACATACCCACTGCCAGTGACGTCCGCAGAAACCGACAACCCCACCGTCACCACACTTCGCAAATATCCAACCCACAGCTGCAGCAAAGACAATCTAATGTTCCTCTCACCACACACAACTGGCATATACGCCTTAACCATGCTCACCCACACAAACTGGCACTAACAACAAACAAGAGGCTAATACCCATCATGCCCCGCACACTATCAAAAGCGTTGCGTCTCACATGCAGCACCTGTGACCATTCCAAAATACATGTGGTGCAAAACCTCAAAAGGGAGAAGAATCACGAGGGTGTTCGAAGTCCTCCTCTCTTTATGGTGTAGCACGGCGACAGAACCACCTGTGGTGAGCACACAAGCTGGACTTAAACTGGGGCTCACTTCACGACTGGCATATAGAGACAAGAGTGGCCTAGAAAACGATCGAGGACACGCAGAGCAGTGATAGTGCGGAACGGGTGGTCACTCGTACAAGGAGTACGCGACGGTTCACCGGTAAGCAGAACGACTGCCACTTGTACAACCGGGTAACGAAAAGAAACAAAACACACACAAAAGACAAACACAAGTCTATAAATGTGTTTGAAAGCGCCACGAGGTGGACGACTAGTCCTACACAAGGTGACGACTCTCCGAGGGAGGATATCATGCACCGGGGGTTTCTGAGTCAGAGCCGAACACTCGCTTGTGCGAGGTTTATTGACCAGGATGGCCCGAGCTCACCTAACTAAGTAGGGTGGCGGCCGTCAACTGTACATTGTAATAACTAATTATGTAGATAGATAAGTAAATAGATAACTAAATAAAAAAATAAATAAATACTGGTAACAGTATCTCAAAAAAGGTGCCTGCACACATACACGTGTGTTATCCGTAGTCCTGTCATCAGTGCCCAATAACCACGATTTCAAGTGTGCCATGGCCAACCCATTGGGGAATTACTTCTCACAAACGTGGCTAAATCCAACTCTTGTCACGAGGCATGTATGAGCGTGCTTCACGATTAATCACCGCGAAGGGCGTTGCTCTACAATACATCCTGGACCACACAAACGCACTAAACATCAGTGTGAACCAGGAGCATATGTCAGTTCCGACACGTGCGGCCTCATCAAGCCAACATCACGCCATGGCAACAATCATATGCTACTCTTCATCTTTGCAACCAGCAATTTTGCACAAGCACACTTCATGAAAGATCGGAAGGATATCCCGCAACAAGTCGACACTACCCTGCATTACATCAAGCATCATATGCAACGTCCCCTACAAGAACTTCGTAGTGATAACGCCAAAGAATCCCTATCGGGTACCATGAAACAAATCTACAAAAAACATCACGTGAATCATCACCTCAGAACACCACACCAACCCCAGGAAAATGGCATCGCAGAAAGACTCAATCTAACCATCATGAATGCAGTCCGACCTCTCCTCAAGATGGCTCAACTAGACGGCACCTATTGGTAAGATGCAGCACGCGACACAATGTTTAAGTACAACCTCATGCATCACGCCACCACGAATACATCTCCGTATCAACTCTGATAAAACACCACACCACGCCTTCAACGAGTATTTACATTCGGGCAATTAGACACCGTACCCGTGTACGCCCCTAAAAAGAAACTGAAAACCCAAGCGAGCCCAGCAAGATACATATACGCAACCCCATTGACACATGTTACAATCCTCAATCTACGCAGTGAATTATACTAACTCATAATGTCAACCGACTTTCACCCCTACCACAAATCCAATGATCCCTCATACACAACCAGCACGGCAATCAAAGCAAGAACCAAGACCAAGCAACCAGCTCCATCCGAGTTCTACATAAACAAACCACCCTCCTCCAATCTGCAACAAGCCTGCAAGTACTCCGACGCAATACTATAGAGACAGCCACACAATGAGGAACTAAGTAACATCGACGGACATAACAGTATCCAATGGCTCCCGCCTGATTTTCAACCCAAACCAGAACTCATTATACCGCTTATGATGTTGTACAGATACAAACGACCAACCAAAGGGCACATTACGCAACGCAAAGCTCGATGCAACCCGCAAGTATATTTGATGAAACCAGGGTTACACTTCGAACCCAAGCACACCACCACGTATACCGCCGATAGAACAACGCAAAGAATGCTTATTGCATTCCACACACTTACAAATCACCCCCTTGAACGTTTTGATATTACGTCCGCTTACCTCCACGAACGTTACGATTCCGACAAACCCTTTTATTTCAAACAGATGCCAACTTCCAATGGAACCTTCAGACGCAAAGGAAAGTATGGAAAATTCATTGGCAATCTCTATGGTCCCCACCTGCCGCGTAGTACTACAATCATGCACTCAAAAAGTATCTCACATCACTTGGAATCAAAACCTGCGAGAACGACCCTGCCTCGACACTAAATCAACGTAAAACAGCGGCCTCATAATAGTTAGTACAACCATTGACGACTTTTTAGTCCCTGCGTCCACCCAACCCCTCTTCGACACCTTATACCAGCAGTAATTGTGCAAATAAAGACTCAAAAGACTGGGCACCCCAACACGTTTTCTCAACTGGACAATCCTACGCACCCCCACAGGGACTCATCTGTCACAAGCCGACGCAATTAATGCAGTACTGCAACAAACTGGCATGTAATCATGCAACCTCACACTCACACCTTACAACTCAATCCCCACACTCGACCACCAGAAGACAATCCCGCTACTCGAACCTGCCGACGCAACAGATACATCACAGATAGTAGTGGCTGGGACATTTTTTGTGCCACCAAT
Source organism: Gracilariopsis chorda (assembly GCA_003194525.1). Classification (NCBI taxonomy): domain Eukaryota; phylum Rhodophyta; class Florideophyceae; order Gracilariales; family Gracilariaceae; genus Gracilariopsis; species Gracilariopsis chorda. Next base: position 63,363 of record NBIV01000101.1, read on the forward strand.
ACGCTGGCACAGCACATGGCTCATCCACAACGCCATCACCAACAGGTCTTGGATAGTCTCTCCAGATACCTCAAGGGAACGAAAACCCACGGCTTGCAATTTGAACGCAACGACACACTGCCCATCTCCCCACTCAAATTATTCAGCAACGCCAATTCTGCGAGCGAAAATAATCGCAAATCGATATCGAGAACGCTCCACTGTGTAAACCACAGACCAATATCCTGAAAATCTTGCAAACAGAACATCATTGCACTATCCATAACCGAGGCCAAGTACATAGCGGCAACAAAAGCTACCAAACACACAGCTTGGATCTTTAAACTTATGAAGAACATTCTCATACCAACAGAAAAGTCGACGCCTCACTACATAGACAATTAAACCGCTATTCTAATTGCAGGCAACCGAGCGCCAACCAAACTACGAAAGTACATCGACATCCGACACCATTTCCTTCAACACCATGCGGTGAACAATGAAGTGCAACGCCCTCAGGGAGGGATTCTTGGTACTTGAACGCTTTCCCGATATTATCGGTTGTGTAGTGTGTATATGAACTACGCCCCACTATGGTGGATATGGACACGTGGGACACGGTTTTGGGTCAATTGGCGGTTGGCCACAGTAGTGGATGTTGCCACGAAATGTGGAGTATTTTAGTTAATAATATTTATTATTTTCACACCCATTTCTGGGAAGCTAGTACTTAGTGCGACGGCGCACTGCCGTCACACCAGTAAACCTTCCCCAACAAGGGACCCCAACCTGGGGAATTGGCTCTAGTTGTTGCCGCTTGCGCGCGTACTCTACTCCTCCTTGGAGGAAAACGCCGTAAACCACGGGACATCTAACCCCCTTGCACATCTAAAGGGACCCATCACTGGGAGTATAATTGTTCCAATTGCATTGGTGTTTCGCGCTGTATAGGGATATTGTTACCGGCATCGCCGTTCGTCCCCGTCGCTCTCGCGACTCACTTCGCCCTTCTTTTTCTCCTCTTCGCCCTTCCTTTTCCCCTTTTTAGGGTAGCACCTCCCGCTATCCGCGGCCCTCGTGTGCGCATCCGCTCACACACCCCCACTTACATGGAAACATCCCTCTAGTGAGGACCACACCCTGCTCACGCGGATACCGATTCTTCGCCTTCACCTCCCTGCGCGAGTCGCGACAGGTGTCTCTGGTCTTACAAACCGGCTTCGCCGTGACACCTCTGGGAGGGCTCTACCCAACTGGGTTCACCTCGTGAGAGGAAGATCCCGAACGTCTTTCGGTGTTTTTCCCCTTTGGGGCATTGCAACACAAAGTGGTCTCCCGACCTAGAATCGGTTTTTGTTTTCCCTCTTACGAGGTTTGTTTTTATTTACCGGAAGTTCCGTGATCGTTTCCCGTCGTAACTTTTTCTCATGTGGAGAAATCCCTCCGATGCGGAGCCAGTGGTTAGGCATAGTCGCTCCCGCGACAACGCGGACACTTCCGAAGTTCGGTTCGTACCCCGTATCCCTTTACGGACAAGTTCCAGCCGTGCTGGCGCCGCTTCATCGCGGAATGATACCCCCGACCGGGAACCCCGGAACCTCCTTTTGCCCTCGTTATCACCCCCGCAGGGGAATGCAGCATCGACTCCGGCTGTTGCTGCAGTGCCCCAGGCACCCCGGCCTGCTCCCGCTGTCTCGGCTTTAAGCCCCCGTGGAACGGGCGATAACACCCCCCAGGGGACTTCCCTGGAATCCCAGGTCCGCGCTCTGTGGACCGCCCATGACACCCTTGTAGGGGAACTAAAATCCCTCCAAGAGGTGGTCTCGGCAACCCCCGTAAAGGAGGTCGCCGAGGAACTCCGTATTTTATGGTCTGACGTCAACTCCGTGTTGGAGAGTTTGGGACAACCCGCCACCTTCATCGAAGGAGTTGAAGCCCGTTTTGATCGGATTGGTGCCCGCCTGGAGACGCTGGAGCAGTTCTTCCTCATGGACACACCATCCCCGGGTGATCCGGTAAACGAGGCATCGCACAAAGACCAGCTTGCTGGGAAGAAGAAACGCCGTCATCGACGGAAACACCACCGAAAATATTCGGATTCCGATTCTTCGAAATTGTCGGACTCATCCCGAAACCATTCGGTTAGCTCGAGCTCCTCGGATTCCGACTCGGAGGACGAGAAGCGAGGCTACTCCTCCCGCTCGAAGCGGTCATCGGCCACTGAAGGTGTGGTCCGAACCCGCCAGAAGGGGAGAAGACACCCCGGTCTCCGGGAATTGAAACCGACAAACCCGGATTACTGGAAGCTTTTATCATACCGGTACTACCGGCTCGAAGATTCGTCACTTGGACGTACGCCCCGTGGTACGGGAAAGGTGCGAGAATGCATTAAGCGAATGCAGCTCTCGCTCCGCAACCAGTATTTTACTGGAGAGGACCCAGTCCTAGTACTGGATTTCCTATCCTGCTTTGTAGCGGAGGCCGATATCCTCGGTATGAATGAAAGACAAGCCTATTTGGCTTTACCGTATTTCTTACGGGGAGTGGCGGAGGACCAATACACCTTTGTCAGAGGATCTTCTCGCGCCTCCGAGGGAGGAGTTACTTGCTGGCCGGAGGCTGTGCAGTATCTTCTGCGCTCCTACGCCACCAACACCGCTATTCAGCAGGCTATCCTCGCTTTGCGAGATACACGCCAGCGTGCTGGAGAGACCGAGACCGATTATTCGGTGCGCCTTAACAAGGCTTTCCACAGATGTGGTAACGTATACCCCGCTGTGGAGCGCAGTACCATGTTCATCGATGGTCTTGACAAGGCAATCCGGAGTTTAGTTACCCGTTATCGGGAGGACAAGCGGAGGATCACCTACCTCGAGCTGGTCCAACACGCTCGAGCGGAAGGGGATGCACTTCGTGCAAGAACTCCGAACAATCGGTGTAAATCCGCCAAGGCGTTGTTGCTGGAAAGCGAAGCTTCCTCTCTCCCGCTCACCGCGGATGGGAACCCTGGACAGGGATTTGATACCGTGCATTTAGTGCAGGGGGATGGTGTGTCGATACCCACCAGTGATTTACCGTCAACGACGGAGATGACCCGTGATACGGGAACGGACGACCCCGTTCTATACGGTGGTAACAGTCGGGTTCAACCCCAACGACTCCCGTTTTCAAACGGTCAATCCCGTTATCAACGGCCTGGATGGACTGACACCCGCCCTGTGGTTCGCTTCTCCGATACTCGGAATAATAATCCGCGTGTCGCGGTGTTGGCTCTCATATGCCACCTGTGCTATACCCATGGCCATACCTCACCTCAGTGTATTTGTTCACTGAAGGATATGGCCAAGGTAGTGGCAAATTATGAGGCCCTCACTCCAGAGGAGAAACGTTCCGTCCCGACGGCTTCCTACCTCCGTCCTAAAACGGACTTTTCCCACGCCCTACCACAGACCGCGCGTGCGCGGCAAGCTTCATACACCCCGATTCGGGAGATCACGCAACCACCCGTTGCAACCCCCGCTTATGCGGATAGAAACCCCCGTCAACGGGATGAAGCATTCGTTGTCGAGGAAACCAACCCACCGCCGAAGGCGGAAAACTAACTGAGGGAGTCTCCCCTTTGGGAGAGGCGTCCTCAAGAACGAGGCTGTTGGCGCCCGAGGCGTCCTCGCCTCGCTCCCCGGTGAAAGTCCTCTCGAGGAAAGACACCGCCGACGCGGACTCTGCGCACCTCAGTGTGTTGCGTCGCCCGTGGATACGGAGTAAAAATCCCCGGATTCCCGGTAGAGTCTTGGTCTTGGCCAAACGCAATTATAAGGTCTATGCCGACCTTGGCCTTGATCCCCAGTTTATGGTGAGGTTTCTCACCGTCCTGGATACAGGTGCAGGCCCCAACTTCGTTGTGGAATCATTGTTACCCCCGCTTGTGCGGTCGCGTATCCGCTCTGACGCGGTCCCCGACATTTCGGATGCGAACAACAATCCGTTACAAACGGTGGGCACAGTGGACCTCGTCGTGAGACTTGGTACCTCTGTGGTGAAGTTAGACTTCATCGTTTGCCGTTCATTGGCAGCACCAGTCATACTGGGATGTGATTACTGCGACAGATTTGTCGACGCAATCAGGCCCCGCCTCAGGCGTGTAGAACTTGACGACGGATCGTCGGTTCCGATTGTTCGCCGCCCGCTAAAGCCGTCCTCTCGGAAACAAGTTCCGCTCCCTGCTGCGCAGGAACCACCGCCCGCGTCCCGCGAGTCCACCAAGCTCCGCGTCGCTGCCTCGGTTTCTATACCGGCTGAGTCCCAAGTCTGGGTGCAGGTAAATTCCCGCCAACACGGTCTTCGGGTTATACAACCCCTCGCCTCGTTGTACGAATCCCAGCTGGCGCTGGCTAATGGAATTGTCTCCATTTCCCCGGATGTTGCTTTCCGGATATTGGTTGCCAACCTTGGCAAATACCCCCAGTATCTGGTCAAACACCAAGTAATTGGGAGTGTAACCCCCCATCCTATGGGAATGCTGCCAACAAAGATGACAGCCGCCGATGTACTCGGAGTTACCACCTCTTCTGAGGAGTTCGCCCCGCCGTTCGAAGACGTCAAGTCTAAGGAGGGGGAGGAAACCGCTACTTCAGCGTCGAACACACCGAGTAACTCGGAATTGCGAACCACACCTGTTCCACAGGACAAGGCTCCATCGAACAACGACCGGATTGATCCGGAAAAGGCACTTGAAGCGCTGGACTTCAGCCACGTGCCAGAGTTGCACCGCGACAAACTCCGTACAATGTTACGGGAATTCACCACAATGTGGGATGGCTCGCTTGGCGAGATTAATGCAACGGAACACCGGATCGATTTAATCCCCGGTGCGCGACCGGTTGCACAACCCCCTTACAGGGCAGGTCCGAAAGCTCGGGAAGAGGAGCAGTCCCAAGTGGACAAGATGCTCCGCGCAGGTGTGATTGAGCCCGCTCAATCACCCTGGGCATCCCCAGTTGTACTGGATTTAAAGGCCGACGGAACCTGGAGGTTCTGTGTCGACTACCGCCGGCTCAATGCCGTGACTGTTAGGGACACGTACCCCATCCCTCGTATGGACGAGTGAATTGACTCCCTTGGAGACGCCACCGTGTTCACGGCCCTTGATGCCAATTGGGGATATTGGCAAGTACCTGTCAGACAGGAGGATCGCGACAAAACCGCATTCACCTGCCATGCAGGAACGTACCGCTTCAAGCGGATGCCATTTGGGTTAACCAACGCCCCCGCCACCTCTCAGCGTGCAGTAGATATTCTACTCAACCGCTTTAAGTGGCGGAGCTGTCTGGTCTACCTTGATGATATTATCATCTTCTCCAACTCGTTGGACGACCATCTCACTCACGTCCGAGACGTGCTGACCGTACTCCGCGATGCGGGAATTACCCTCAAGTTGAGGAAATGCGAGTTTTTCACAGATACTGTGAAGTATCTGGGTCACATTATCCGTCCTGGACGGTTAGCGATCGAGAAAGCTCGAGTCAAATCCCTCGTTGAGGCGAAAGAACCCCGTACTCAAACGGAACTGCGCTCCTTTCTGGGGCTGTTCAACGTCTATCGACGGTTTATCCCGAACTTTTCGGATACTGCAGCGCCCCTGAACGCGTTGTTGCGAAAGGGGAACCCCCCAAAACTGGAAACATTTACGCCCGAGCAATCGGAAGCTTTTAACTCCTTAAAGGAGGCTGTCACATCAGCACCAATCCTACATCTCCCAAAACTTGAGTTGCCATACTCCGTAGATACGGACTCGAGCGACTACCAAGTCGAGTGTGCTCTTTTTCAAACCACCCCCGAGGGGGAACGACATCCAATTGGTTATTGGTCACGTTCGCTCAATGTACATGAGCGGAACTACTCCGTATCGGAGAAAGAGTGCCTCGCCGTCGTATGGGCGATGACCACTCTGCGCCCCTACCTTATGGGAATTCACTTCACCGTGTACACGGATCATTCCTCATTGAGGTGGTTGATGAATATCTCCGACCCGTCGGGACGCCTCATGCGCTGGAGACTCCGCCTCGCGGAATATGACTTTCAAGTCATTTATAAAAAGGGTGCGCAGAACACCCAGGCCGACGCTTTGTCGCGGTTACCCACAAGTGGGGAAGCACTCCCAACGGAGGATGATGAAGTCCCATGGTTCATGGCTATAGACCCGGATGATCCGGAATATGCCGTCGAGGCTAGGCCAGAAACCTGGGACGAGGATGCTGATTTTGACGAACTACTCGCATCGCGAGATAAATCTGAGAACCCGTTACCGGGAAATTCTATACCGGTATCACCGGAAAACATGATCCGAGAACAATTTGGCGACCCATTCTGTACGAGAATTCGTGCCCGTATCAACGGTGGTGAAGATCTCCCTTTCGGGGTAAACGACAAAGGCTACCTCGTAAGAAAGGTCGAAGCCCGCCCACAGATTGTGGTACCACATTCCCTGCAATCGCGGGTGTTACATCTATCACACTACGCCCCCATTGGAGGTCACCCAGGTGGGAGGAAACTCTACCTAACTCTGCGAAGGGATTTCTATTGGCCCGCAATGGCGGTGGATTGCTACGCAACTGTGCGGTTTTGTAGCGCATGCGCGAAGAATTCCGTCAAGCTCCGCAAAAATGCGAAGAAGATGAAACTATTCCCCGCAAGGGCGCCACTCGAGTTTATCGCAATTGATCTTCTCGGACCACTACTCACCACAAAACTTGGAAACAAGTTTCTACTTGTCATCACCGACCGCTTTTCTAAGCTGGTACGAACTGTCCCTCTTCGGAGGATAACCGCTCTCACGGTGGCCCAGGCTCTGGTGACGCACTGGATTTTTGTCTACGGTCCCCCTGTGGAGGTGCTCTCCGACAACGGGAGGCAGTTCGTGACCAAGTTCTTCCAGGATGTTTGTCGCATCCTGGATGTCAAGAACTTGTTCACGACTACCTACCACCCCCAGTGTAATGGGCAATTTGAACGGTTTAACCGGAAGTTACTCGCGGCGTTACATTCCTACGTCGTAGACCACCCAACGAATTGGGATCTCTACGCTGAGGCGGTAACATACGCGTACAATACGCAGGTACACCGGACTACCGAAGTTTCGCCATTCGAGTTGGTTCTATCTAGAACACCCCCGCCTGTGGCGCTGGAACCCCAAGCTACCTTGGACAATTTCCCATCTGTGGGTATCTACCGGCAGCAATGGAAGCAATGGCTTTCCAAGCTGGTCCCCGCTGCGCGGAAGTCTATGGCACGAGCCCAAGCCGCTTACAAGCGGGATTTTGACGCTCGCTTGCGAGGAAAGACCCCCCCGATTCGGGCAAATAACTACTTCTTCATCAGGAAGGAGTACTACAACCCGGAACGGGAGAAGCGTCACAAAATCTCGCCTGTGGCGGATGGACCCTTCAAGGTCATCTCTGTTAACACCGACACTGTCGTGGTAGAGATGGGCGACACGCACGAACGGATTTCCCGTGATAGTGTTGTCCTTGCCCCTCCTCCCTCGTCAGAGGTAGTCCTGGATCCAGGCAACCCCGTTTCTACGGACTCCGCAACACCGGAATCATCCGGGAGTACTAGGCTTACGGTACTACCGCACCCCAGCCGGGGACTCTCAGACCTACCGACTCTGTCGGACTCACCGGCTCAGCCGGGTAATTCGGGCCTCTCAGCGCCCGCCCCTACCACGTCTACCCCACTGGCGCGCATCTATACCCGCCAGGCGGGGAATGTTATCCCTTATCCCGCCGCTCCGTCTAAGGAGGGGGAGGAGAACACTCGTTTTCGAGAAACGATATCGCCGTCGCAACAGGAAACACACCGTAACATACGGAACACTGACCGTGGAGCACGGAGTATGTCACGCGACACTAATCCACCGTTCCCGGGCAGTGCTGTGCAACAGGAACCAGACGCGCAGGCCCCGCAAAAGCGGCAAATACACCGTTTGTCACTGGAAAACGAGAAGCCTCACTCCAATACCGCAGCAGCGGAAAGGCAATCGCCCGATCCCTCCCCGGAGGCATCGCCACAAACGCGGAAAATATACCGTGCTACACGGGAAGTTGAAGCGCAACTACCGCACACCCCTGTCAGGGAAGCATCCCCGATAAGGGAATATGGTGACGATTGCCCCCAATCCCCTGAGCAGGGCGATGCCTTGAAGCCGCCGTTGGCGAAAGTCCCCGCGGAAGCTGTTCAATCAGGTCGATCAGACCCGCGCCTTGCGGAGAAGGGGCGCCCAGATACGCCGGCCTCACAGGGAAATACCCATACCCCTCTTGGGGAAAAAGGCAGCCAAGGCGCAGTTGAAGCTTTAAGCCCTGGCTCGCAAGCACCGGAAACGCCTCCCGTCGTTGACGGAATCGAAGCCCCCGCTACGGGGAATAATTTGCGCCAACCCCCGCATCGCTGCGGCGAAGAACCGAGGAACTCGGGAAAAACGCGCGCCATCGCACGCTCGAAACCGGTCGTACCGGACGCTGCTCCTCCTCATGGAGATGGTGCACCGCGCTTAGCGGCAATTCCCCTGAAAAGGGTATCATCGGCACCTGCCCGGCACCCCTCAAAGGGGAATTTTGACCCAAATACCGGTGTACCGGAGTTAGCCCCAGGCAACCCGTCAGTAGCCGGGGACAGCACGGCATCGCCGGAACGTATGGTGCAGAGCGCTCAGGCGCCTGGCAGGGAGGCGGTTTTCCACCCAATCACCGTGTCGCACGGGAAGCCCCAGGGGATTGTGGAAATGCCGATCCCGCAGGAGCGGTCATCTTCCCGCGAACTCGCGGTTCGTGAGCTCAACCTCGAAGGCAGAGCCCAAGTCCCCCGCCGACTGGCGGTTCGCCCGCAATACCGCGAAAGCGGAAATGAACCTACCCCAATGGGGAATGACTTGCCGGTGAAAACCGTGGCACCACACACCCTCTTGAGGGATATCTTCCCGCATGAGCAGCGGCCGCTATCACAGCGCACGGCAACGCCGGAGTTATCGCCGAACACCCTGCTAAGGGACATTATACCGCACAGCGGGCAGCCCCCGCAAGGAAGTACAACCACCACCCGGCACGGCCGGCAGGTCTACGAACGAGAGTTCGTAGTAGACCGACTTGTCGGACACACCTGGGACCAGGATGGTATTCTACAATACGGCGTCCACTGGTACGGGTACGACCCTAGTGGGGATACGTGGGAGCCAATTGAACACCTCCCACGGTCGCAGGTCCTGCGATACCACCGTCAAACGGGAACTGCAGCCCCAGCCACGCTGGTTAATGCCCAAGTTGGGTAACGTTGCCGCGCGAGCGGAGAGCGATAGGAAAGGATAACAAGGCAAGGTCCGTCGAAGACGGGGAACTCAAATGAGAATCACCGTTCAAAACGGGAAAGTTTATTCAAGGGAGCAGCTAGCTCCCCACAACACTATACTACAATAGCCGGCTATGCCAGGAAAGAAGAACCGAAGACGGCGTACGCGCTTTTATCACCCATTTTCGTCTGGGAACCCTCCGCGTCCGCGGTCGTTTTCCCGTCTTAGGGGGGGGATCTGTAGTGCCACGCCCTCAGGGAGGGATTCTTGGTACTTGATCGTTTTCCCGATATTATCGGTTGTGTAGTGTGTATATGAACTATGCCCCACAATGGTGGATATGGACACGTGGGACACGGTTTTGGGTCGATTGGCGGTTGGCCACAGTATTGGATGTTGCCACGAAATGTGGAGTATTTTAGTTAATATTATTTATTATTTTCACACCCATTTCTGGGAAGCTAGTACTTAGTGCGACGGCGCACTGCCGTTGCACCAGTAAACCTTCCCCAAGAAGGGACCCCAACCTGGGGAATTGGCTCTAGTTGTTGCCGCTTGCGCGCGTACTCTACTCCTCCCTGGAGGGAAACGCTGTAAACCACGGGACATCTAACCCCCTTGCACATCTAAAGGGACCCATCACTGGGAGTATAATTGTTCCAATTGCATTGGTGTTTCGCCCTGTATAGGGATATTGTTACCGGCATCGCCATTCGTCCCCGTCGCTCTCGCGACTCACTTCGCCCTTCTTTTTCTCCTTTTTAGGGTAGCACCTCCCGCTATCCGTGGCCCTCGTGTGCGCATCCGCTCACACACCCCCACTTACGTGGAAACATACCTCTACTGAGGATCACACCCCGCTCACGCGGATACCGATTCTTCGCCTTCACCTCCCTGCGCGAGTCGCGACAGGTGTCCCTGGTCTTACAAACCGGCTTCGCCGTGACACCTCCGGGAGGGCTTTACCCAACTGGGTTCACCTCGTGAGAGGAAGATCCCGAACGTCTTTTGGTGTTTTTCCCCTTTGGGGCATTACACCACAGAATCAGCTGTTCAAATTTCAGACCAGTGAGGTATCGGCGAGCTGCTTCATGGCATTATACTTTCTAGCATGCTCCTGGAGCCCAAATTTGCTGGCCTGTTCGAGTCTTGTGGGTTTCTTGGTACTCGGGACTAGTTTTTATCTCATTTTGACTGACTTCTGCGTTTTTCGTGGCTGTAATTCATTCGGGCCGAGCAACGCCGACAAGTTTATCAATTGGTATATGCAAGCTTGCCTCACAACTTCATTGCCGTCAGCTATATGCTTCGTGGTTGCAACAAGCCTCTCTACCACTTCTTCTGGATCAAGTGTAAAGACTTCAACCATGTTCACCTTCAGACCAGAACCCCTCTAGGGCTGCATTGACTGGCCAGGGCGAGCCTTTAGTCGAAGTTTAGCATAGAATTCTGCTACGTCATCCTTTACAGCGCCATCGCCAGATGGCTTCTTGCATCAAGTGGTGACCAAGTGCCCGAATTTCCCACACCTTGCGCAGCGAGTGTCACTATGGGGATTAACCTCGCACCAATTTTCGTAGTGTCCAGGCCGCCCACAATACGAATAGAGCTAGTCTTTGTGGGTCCTCGGGTCCGAAGACAGATCCTATTTCACCAGCAACGAAGGCTGAGCGATCTGGTTTGTAATCTTATCTACTCACTTTTCTAGGGCATGTAATGCCTGCCCTTCCACTTGGCTCCTTTTCCAGAGGATTTCTTTGGGTGATAACAAGACATTTAACAACCCATGAGATCCCAAAGAATTCTGCATTGCGACAAAAGAGCGAACCAGCTTGTCAAGGGTTTTATAGTCATTAGCACCTTGGAATATAGCGAACTAGGCCAAATCTCCAAATCCCATCACTGCGTTCCAGCGTAATTCTAACTTTGCCTCATCGTTGATTCCCGCTCTCTAGAAACAGGCATGCATATATCTCAGCGATCCTAAGAGATCGCCATGGTCAAATCAAGATGACAGAGCTTGTAGGATGTGTTTTTGAAGTTACTCCAAAGTGCCAAACCCCCAACGAAGCACATGCTTAGCGACACAATACTCACGAGCTTCTTCACTGAGATCACCACCACTAGCAAAATTATCGTAATAAAACTCGAAAGATTCGCTCTCCAAATACCCAAGAAAACTTAGAACGCGTTTCTCACTTGACTGGCCGCGAGTGGACACGTTCTCGTAGTGAAACAAGAACTTACCATTGTTGACAGAACATACGTCGAATGAGAGGCTACCTCGTTCCGCCGAAGGCACCCTTCGGCCGTAGTACCATGAAAAAGCCATTCCGGTAGCACTGAGATGTGTAAAGGTGAGAAGCCATTAATAAACAAAAGTATACCATGCTTTGTAGCCAATGGATGAGCACTAATCACCAAAACGTCCAAAGTGGGCCTTCAAACCACCAAAATTAACAGAGACAACGCAAGCACGCAAACCAATGACTGGTAGTCCAGCTTCGCTCGGTCCTGTGAGCCCACCTAAGAAACTTTAGGGGATATCAACAACCTTTCATAATGACCACAGTGGAAAGAGAACCAAAGAAAAAGATAGTCCAGGCCACGTTTGACGCCACAAAAATTAACAGAAGAAAGGAACAACGGCCACCGAAAACAGCCTGATATCCCAAGCGAAAAGAAAGAAAACCCATGCGTCCCTAGGAGTATACTAAGATCGAGTCAAGATAAACGATGAAATCAGAACCAGAGACCCATAGAAACGGTATTTCATATACGTGTTGGTGCCTGGACCATGGACTGGCTAAGCTTGAAATGTTAAGAATCCAATCCAGAAAGAGCTACTAAACTCTATGAACGATGCTGTTGAGGCTGAGCTGGGCTGGGGGCTGGGGTCAGGTTGTGGGGTGTGGTGGCCAGAATTGGAACAATGGGCAACTTCTGGCACCCTTTATAGACAAAACCACCACTGAATATGCTCTACTATTGAACAGTGCCATGTGCTGCCTGCTTGGCAGGAGGCTCGAGTTACGTAACTAATTTGCCAACGAAACACGCGGACCGCGTGTTCCATCATTAATAATACTTTCTACTCGATGTTGCCCGTGCACTGGATCGCCCGCTGTTAAAGAACGTCACAGGAATGGAACGGATGTGATTTGCACACTATGAGAGAATGAGCATGACACGCGCCGAGCTTAGGAGCCGTCGGCGGCATGCCCCAATTGCTTTTCTTTCTCTTTGAGGTCCGTATTTGTACATACCCGGTGGGTTCTTCTCGCGTCGTCCCTCTTTCCCCTCGTGTTCATCTCATGTCTTCATCATCTGAATCTTACCTCCCTGCCTTACGAACGTTAATCGACGTGGAAGCCGTAGAGTCTCATAGAGAAGACCGCAATCTATGGAATGAATGTATGGAGGAGGCGTCACTCGGCCTATCGTCGTTTTCGTCTCAGCACTCTATCCATGCTAGCCTTCCTCCTTCTGTCATATGGTGACCCCCAGAGTACCGCAGAGGGGTTTGGAACAGGTACAAGGACTCCGTATGGGACATCAGTGAGGCGCTACAGTACTTCATAAAGTGCGCAGAGAAGGGCCGTACGGGCTCCGACAATGAGCATGGCCCCTAATCTAAGAAATATTCAACCCCGTTTTTCCACATCAGTACTTCTTTCCACTGCCTTTTTGTTCGTCAGTCTCTTCACGCGACTCCAGCAGCTCCACGGTTGTCCCATTTGCTGGTAATACTGACCTTGAAGTCTTTGAGAGCTCCTCAGTTGACAGCTCAGTTAGTGCAACGTTATGGATGGAGAAGTGCTAATCTGCACAATTGCGCCTCGCGAACCATTCGTATTTTAGGTATTGGACTATTTCAATGCAGGTCTGCCCCATCTCGTGGGGGAGACTATTTGTTTCTGCTGTTTCGTTGCGGCAGTTGCTTACCAAAGGCCTACTTACAAGGTCTCAGGGTCAGGGATGGCCTAGAATTTGCCGGCATGGGCGCTGCTTCGACAATCCTGGCGTCAACTAAGCAACCATAGAACACCTCGGATAATTAATTTGTCGGCAACTTGCCCTGGGTGCCTTACAAACCCCCGGAAAATTCCGGTTCGCATCTTCATTTTCCACAAGTTTCCATCCCAGTGTTTGACACGTGCCAGCCTCACTCCTTACGCCCCTATTCCGTTTTACCCCCGTGTCGGGTACGTGCCATCCTCGAATTTCACAGGTAATAAGGCTAATTCGTTATCAGAGGTGTTGCACGGCTCCCACGTTTGGGATGTTTACTAGCGTGCATGGCAGGCCAGTGGTTATCAGCCATTTCCATTGCCCCTGCGTCAATCTCGCTGGGGAGTTGGTTTCAATTAAAAGGGCTGGCCTCTCCCTTCACGCGCGAAGTGGAGGAGGCAAGCCGCTTTCGTTGCTTTCATGGTACTCTCGAGGAGGGCCTTTTCAGAACGATGTCGTCGTCTTAACCAATTGTGTTCAGTGGTGCACCTGACTCAGATGTAGCCAAGTTCTTCTTCTTCTTTGATTATGTTGTAGCCAAAGGTGCAAATGATTCAGAAAAGGCAACACAGCTCTTGCCGTATTTGACACGAAAAGCGTTTGACTTCTACTACGAAACTTACGCATACCAAGGCCACCGGATTCAAGACGCATATGGCTACGCTGCTGTCAAGCAAGTAATGAATGGGGAGTTCTCAGAGGTGGTTATTGGGGAGGACTATGTCCGTAGAGCCATGGATTGCAAGCTTGGACCCTTAGATATGTCAGCTTCGCTAACGGTCAAAGAAGTTTCATTTAAAAAGGCCAAATTCAATGATGAATCCAAGTTTGCACTGCTGACGAATGCAGTTTTTTAACTTTGGGACCTGGCTCAGTATGTATTGCTAAGAGGTACAGGTGACTATGAGTCTCTCAAGCGTAAGATTTGAGACTATGTTCGCTGCTGTGACACTTTCAGCCAAGCCTATACTGGAAAACGAATAGGAGAAGGTAAGAAAACGAACGCTGAAATGATTCTCCGTCTTCCAGAACAAACTATGGAGTCACTGGCAAAGGTGGTACAAGACCTCAATTCTCCGATAGCGAAGCACTCGCTCTTGTTCAAGGAGAAACAAATTTCGAACGAAAGGAACAACGTTCATGTCTGTTCGCTCTCCCACAAGCCCTGGCATGAGTCGAATTGCTGTGAAAAGAATCCGCACTGGAACACTAGATGCCCCCCATGCAGGAACATGGGACATTCGAAAGCTATGTGTCGGTTTAGAAACCCCTAAGAAAGGTGGAATCTCAGACTTCGTACGACGGTACAACGTGCTCATGGAGTTTTCAAATGCTTCATATGGACTCAAGTTTAGACAGCTGCTTCCTAGAGAAGCTGAGAAGGCAAGGAGACAGATTCAGGAACTATTTGTAAAGAATGCTAGAAAGTCAGAAGGTTGCTGTCGCCCATAGGCCCGGAACAACTCGAAGACTAAACTTCGTGAGAATGAAAAGGTTCGGAACCAAATTCAATGCAGTTCTAAACTCAGAAGCCGTGCCAAACTTCGTCTCCACTTCTCTGATAGAAGGAATTATGTTCTCGCCAGACGCAACGACGAGGAAGATTGAAGTCGCCAATGGAAGCTCCAGTTTAGTGCAAGGAGTCGTTAAAGATGTTCCTGTGCTGTTCGGTGATTCGTGGAGTCCGCTAAACTTTGTAATTATGGATGAATCACTGCTGGATGTGATTATTGGTTCCCCAACCTTGGAGAACATTCAAGGTTGAATTGAGATGGGAAACCATACTCTGACCGTGACTATGGCAGAAAACGAATCTGTATTAAATCTACAGTAAGATGAACGTATCTCTGGTATGGAAAGATCCGAAACCGATAGTAAGTATTTCAAATCAGTCTCAGAGATATATCCAGAGTTTTCCAGTTCGCAAAGGGACTAAGATAAGGAGCTTGTTGTTGCTCTTGCGAAGGAGATCGAATTTCACCCGATGATGAATGGTGAGGGTGAAGGGGAACACACCATTCCCCAGCTCCTAGAAGGGGATGAAGATAGTGATATTGAGGAACATAAGTTACATGTGCTGAACCTATCCGAAGAAGCGGAAGACCTAAATTAGCATTACTTGTGACAAAGGTCAAGAATCTCTCGAAAAGCGCACAAATGCAGCCCTCCGGAACACTGATAGACCCCAAGGCCTTTGCTTGGTCTTTGAAAGACGTTAAACCTGCTGATGTCCCATTCAGGCATTCTTTCGAGCTAAATGATCCAGAAACTCTATTGTTTCGGGCAAGACGTCTCTCACCGCGACATAATGATGTGGTAAGAAAGGAGATCGAGAAAATGCCTTGTGCGAGAATCGCAAAACCAGCAAACTCTTCCAGGTACTTTCCTATTGTAATCGTAACAAAAAAACGCAAGCCCGAGATGTTTCGTATACAACCGTGCATTGAATCCCAAGATGAAGTCCGGTCATTGCCATTATCATGAATAGAAGAAGTGTTTGATGACCTTAGCGGATCTCCAGTATTCATAACTTTGGATCTGGTTCCGGGATATTGGCAAGTAATGATGGCGGAAGAGTGTACAGAGGTGACGCCTTTCATCTGCAGATTCACTACATTCAAGTGCAAATTTATGCCATTTGGATTGACGAATGCACCTGCTACCTTTTAGAGAATGATGAACGCTGTGTTGAAAATTTTACCCTTCGTTCTTGTGTACTTGTATGACGTCGTCATCTACTCCGATAATATAGAGGATCACCTGATGCATTACGAAAAAGTAATCGGCAGAATTGCCTCGCACGGGTTGAAGATTAAGCTGGCTAAGTATCGTTTCGCGCAGCTCCAAGTGAAGCTCTTGGCACGTATCACTGATAAGATGGGAATCCCGACAGACCGAGAGAAGATCAAAGCAATACAGGAGGGTGCACGCCCAGCCTCCGCAACAGAACTGAGAAGCTTCCTTCGACTGGCCAGTTACTATCGATGGTTTATACCTAGGTTTGCTGAACCATCCGCTTCCTTCCATGAGGCCACGTCACCAAAGAAAAAGTGGCTCTAGATCCCAGAAATGGAAGGAGCCTTCCTGGGTTTCAAAGCGAAGTTGGTGAAATCACGTATTCTGGGATTTCCAAACTTTGATGAACCCTTCGTAGTTGAAACTGATGCATCCATTGTGTTGCTAGGGGCTGCTGTTTCTCAGAAAAATGGAGGCAAACCACATCCAGTACAGGTTGCTGGTCGTACGATGACAGCAGCTGAGAAACACTATTCAGCCTGCGAGCAAGAAGCATTAGCCGTCAACTTTTCATTAAAAAGCTTCGTTTTTTTTGCTGTCCTCTCTCCCATTCACACTCATTACTGATCACCAGGCCTTGCAGTATGCGTTTAGGAAACGAGGTACTCATGGGAGACTTGGAAGATGGAGGGATTGTCTTTCGGAGTATGAGTTTGAGATAAATTACAGACCAGGGGCAAGTAACCGCGCTGCAGACTACATGTCACGTATATACATATCTGCGGAACAGGAGACCGATGAAGCCGTACTGGCAGTTTTCTCAGAAGAATCAATGTTCGAGGACTTAGACCAGTACCTTTTCGATACAGGGAATTACATTTTGGGATTGATATTAAAGGCTAAGGATCCTCTCAAAATTCATAAGACTAACAGAAACCCTAAGAACTATATGGTGTGGAACGGCAGGCTGTTTTGCAGGATGAAGAAAGGGCTTTCATTGATACCAAGAGTAAGAACCCGACTGCAGATCTTAAGACGTCTTCATGGCGACATCGGAAACTGGGACATTGGTAGTACCAAGAAAGTCGAGTTAGAACGCTATTGGGTGCTGGGATTATACTAGCATGTTGGACAGTATGTAAGCACCTGTGATGGGGGCCAGTCGGCAAAAAATATTCCGACGTATTGAACTACGCTCCAGTACCCTTTGACGGGCTTATTTAATATGTTTTCTATCCACTTTGCTAGACCTATACCTACGACAGTTCGGAAGAATCGATTTATGTTGGTACGAGTGGAACATGTAACAGGATGACCGTTAGCGAAGGTCATGCCAACATCTACCTCCAAAGAAATGATCAAGTTTCTAGAAGAAGAGATTGTCGCACCATTTGGCCTGCCTCGTATCGTAATCTGGGTTAATGCTACCAGCTTCACTGCAAAAGCTCTGTCAGAAATCAGCAAACGCCACGGCATTACCTGAAAGACGGTGATGGCATATGCACCATTTTCGAATGGCAGAGCTGAACGAATGATTGGCATTCTAAAGAAGTTTACCACGAAGAGCACCTTAGAATGCCCAGAACTTTGGGACGAAGTTTTGCCGAATGTACTATATGGGTACTGACGCCGTCATCTGACAGATGCAACTTCTCCACTTGAATCGTTGTATGGTGTTCCCCCACGTATATCTCAGAATGATCTGTTTAACCTTGTTATACACAGTCATGACTTACATCGAGGGGTGGAACTACACTCTGAATTTCGTCAAAGAGCCACGTGAGCTTTGATGCACCCAAAAACTCGACGAATTACTGAAGATAAGGAGTTTCAGGTAGAGAATAAAGTGCTAGTAGCTCTAGGAGCAAGTCTGAACAAAGCCAAGAAATTTCCCCGTTTATGTCCAATTTCTATGGTCCTTGTACGATAATTAGAGCTAAACATCCGGCATAGGGTCTCACATCAAGGAATGGAAAGATACGCAGGAGTCTTATTCACGCTCGACGCCTTGATCCATATTTGAGAATACCAAAAATTCTCAAAAATGGAAGGGAAGGTGAACAAGGATGAATAAATTGTTAAACGATTATCATCTAAAACTTTGATATATGACTTTAGGAAAGCAGATGCATATATGCATTTTGTGCGCAGTTTATTGAATCAATGCATATGCAGTGGAGAGCTAGTACTTGATGATGAAACCCAATCGAGGGCTACAACATCCTGCCGACGGTATGCCACATGCCTACGGCGACGCTTGCTGTGGTTGTTGTGACGATGAAGGGTGCGCTTCGAATTTCTTTTTGGTGTTAGAACCCACTTCCGGATCCCAGACACAAAATGAACGTCTATCCACCACCAACGCAACCTTCCAAAGCTTGCTTGCATAACTGAAGCCGGTAAACCTTAGCACAGTCCAGAATGTGTTTGCGATCGGTATGGATCCCAACTATATGACAAACTCCGCCGGAACCACGAAATATTCGCAGATAGACACCGGCAGGAAGGCTGATAATATGGCGAAGAGAAAGCGCAGTACCAGCTGAACCCTCTCCAGGTTCACATCCCTCTGCGAAAGCTGTTTCTGAAGATCCCGAAGGTCCCTTATACTTGGAGGAGGAATCCCAAAATTCTCGAATGCTTCCAACTAATCAAGGAACTCACCCCATTAATCATGACGGACAGGCAATTGGAGTGCAAATAATCCGTTACAAAGCGCTGCAGGGAGACCAAGGCACGTCTCGTCCCGTAAGGGGAGGGGATGCTCATAATGGAGTTCGTAACCCCGAGGATTGGGATAGTCTTCACGGGGCCGTCCTGTGAAAAATTTTAAGTAACGTCCCGGATGGTTACAGCGCTACTCATCAATTGCAGAGATTGCCATGATTCGACCGTCAGTTCCAAACTTGAATCGATCAAAAGAGGAGACCTTATGAGTATGATTTCCGGGAGTACCGAATATACGAAAAGTATACAAATCGATCGAATGGTCTTGTTTGGTGACGTCGTCGATATCAAAGTACCATTGGTCCTTGTATAAGACCTTTTTATCAACCAGTCACATCCTGGTAGCGTTGAATAATTTGTGTTGTCTCAAACAGATAGAACTAGCCCAAGAAAATACAAATACTCAAATGAATACTCACGCCATGGACCTTCATCGAGAAAGAGTAGGATATGGGGCCCAAGCAATCGAAAGAATTCTTACTTGGAAAACCTATCCTAACTGCCGTTAGAACATCCGGTAACATACTTCCTTGGCCTTATATTGCCCGACAGAATGAAGACTTTGTTCACGTCACATCGACTAGAATACTTCCGAATGATGCCTTCGCGAAGAGTATACGGTCCCTTCTTTGCCGCTTTGGTAGCGACTGGTTTTTCCGGAACTTAGCCTCCAAAAGTTCTGTCAGTCTTAGTATGGGTCCGTGCCATCCTTAGTTTACGTTCTGCTTTTATGATTTCGTAAGTCTATGTGTGTTAAGAGTATACTAGGGGACTAGAACCACACATTCGTACGTCTCAATTATTACGGAGTTGGCTCACAGTGGGTTTACAGTAGCTGCACTAACGAAGAAATTGACTCCGGTAGACAAGCACGAAGGAATACGAAGGAAAAAACCTAAAGAACGAGGCGCAAAGATGCAGGTGGGCAATGGCAGTGCCAGGGCGCGAGGTGCAAAACAGACGGCATAGCAATGGTTTTCCGTGGAGGAAGTAGCAGTGCCAAAGCGCAAGGTGCGGAGCAGACGCTGGAGCAGTATGTTTCTGTGGAGAGAGTGTAAGCGCTGGGCGCGAGTCGGAGGTGAAAGCAGTTTTGGGTATCAAAGATGTAGTAGTGCAAGGCGCAAAGTGGGCAAGCGCGGGAACAAAGGCGAAGGTGAAGGGTTTAGGAGCAAAAATACCACTGCACCTTGTATTTTGGTGCGAGATGGTAGTGGGGAGAAAGAGAAGAGTGAGCAGAAAGATTGCACTAATATAACCGCCCGTGGTGCAGCTTTTTTGGAGGAAGTTTGTTGCATGGCTCCCACATGTGGCATGTTCCCCGGCGTGCCTGGCATGCCAGTGTTTATCAACCATTTTGATTGGCCCCTGGCAATCTTGCGGCGGAGCTGATCTCCATTAAAGGGCCGGCCTCCCCCTTCACACCAGATGGGGAGGAGGCAAGCCACTTTCGTTGCTTTCAAGAGGTTACTGAATCAAGTAACGGTGAGACTACCTCGGGACTAGGATAAGTTTATTTCCCTAATCCCATACCATACCAACGTCTGTAAGCTATCCACAAACCACTCAGATCATTTTTCAACAGCAGACACTTTAGCCCGTTTTCGGGGTGATCTAGCTAGGTGACATCAGCCAACGCCTGACCGTATGACGGCCAGCAAATATGACACCTGTAACGATTTTCACACTGTAAAGTCCCAATTTGTTTCGTGGACAGATGGCAAGCGCTCAGCCAATCATATTCGTTCATTGATCAGCCAGTCCGGATTCAATGTTGCATATCATCATGTAAAACAATAACTAGTGCAGAAGTTGAAGGTGTATTGCTCCGTCTGTAATTTATGGTACAAGCATATTTGGTCTTACAGTCATCACCACCTTACAGAATTGCATCAGCAAAGAGTATCAGCATTCTTGGAATACGCCAATGCGGCTACGATTCTAGGCCACTTGCGGATTAGAAGTGTAGCGAAAACGCCCAAAGAAACTGCTAATACTATTACCCATATATTCAAGCATTTGAAATCTAATAATCTTTAAAATTTAACGACGAGGGTGGCCTTGTGCAAGGCCCACCAGTGCGATTTTTGGACGTCCATAACGTTTGCTTTCTATAGACCAAACGCTCTGAACATCCCAAAACTCCATCGGCACTAGCTCTGCGGCCACTCCGGTATGCCACATAGGAGCACCAAAACGACTCTGCCCATGTTTCTTACTTAGTTTTTGAGAGATTGCCACTCGTGGGTGCAAGTTTTAGTAGGTTAGATGAATTGCTGCATTCTCGTACCTAATATATTTACGAAGTAAAATGTCTCATCGATTAAAATATACAAGGTATCAAAGAACTTTAGCAAAAAGTAAATAATAGACAGCAGTATTTGCATAATGCCATGAAGCCGTTATGAATTTAATGATTACCAAGCATACTACATCTATACTTAACGTAGTTAAACCAGTAAGGGCGTATGAAGGTGAATAAAAGGCTTAGGAAATATTTTTATAAGTAACTGTCAGGCATCGCCCCCCCTTCTGTTGCCCTAAGTGGAAAACGCAGAGAGGGCATGGAGTCCATATGAGATTCGATCCCATTTTAATGACCAATCCCCTCTCGCTGCTTCCCGCACTCCCGCCGTGCCGCGCCGCGCCAGGCTGCGCCCCGCCCAAGTCCCAGCACCAGGCTCAGCATCAATGGCACCAGTCTCCGCCCACGGCACCCTCTGCTGCGCTGCACCCTCGGGCCTGGGCTTGGCGCAACATCGCCACTGCAGAACACCCGCTAAATGCCATGCAGTCCCTGCGCGTTATGTTACCTTACAGAGACCGCGCCGCACTACAGACCACGCTGGGCGCCCACTTCGGCTTGCTGAAGCCAACGTCGACTACCTGCTCGCCGCTGCAGGAGGCGCATGATGAGGCCCTAGCTCATCGCTCGCAGCAAGAATATGATGCATTTTCCACCCCTCCCGGCACCACCCCCCGTGTTAACTCACCCTGACTCAGCGCCTTTTGTGTCAGGCGCTGAGCAGAAAGAGATGGAACAGACCATCTCACCATCCTTGGGGGTGGTGAGAAAGCGTCTGGCCTTCTCACCATCCGCTAGGATGATGAGATGGCCTGCTTACAATACCGCTTGGCATGCAGACCCGTAGGATTGCATTGTAGTCGAGAAAGACGAGTAGCGTCTTTCTCTACACTATAAAAAGGGAGGAAGAGAGCTTGATCGTCCTCAACTCTCTTCCCCAACCCATCTTCTTCATCAACTATCATCTACCTAAGTAAAACCAATTTGGGTTTTTCGATACTAGTCGTAACTACCGCTGTATCGCTTTTCATATAATCGAGTTTTATCGACATTCCGGAATTAATCGGAAGCTCGTTATCTTGATTAAAAGTAAGTTCAAATAAGCTCTCTGCAAATTTGATAAATTCTCTTTATTGTAATACGGCGTTGTTAAGCTACGGCGAAGGACGCATAAGACCTGATTACTAATTTACACGATTCTTCTATTTTCTAATTTGCACAGTGGCTAATTTCTATTGTCAAAGTATTGTCCATCGTAACCAACCAGGGCCTACTGTTGAAGTAGTTCAACACTTATACCCTATCACAGTGGAGGAACCCGCCACTCCATCACCGCACTTTACATTGCTGGATAATCAGCCGCCGCCACCGCTCCAACTATTGGCACCGGCCAACAATCAACCAACAGCCAATCAGAAGCCGAAACGCACACCGGTGCTGCACCAGCTCGTTGACAGTGACGTCGACAGCGAGCATTTCACACCGCCCCGCCGGCACCCCAGTGTAATTGACCTCGTGGCAGAAGAAGTACCCGTACCACGTGTCCCACGTGGCAGACCGACGCCGAAACCCAAACCTTTCATACAAAAACTTCGTGTTAAAAAGGACAGACTGTATCGGGACCGTTGCCAACCCAAACCACGTAGCCGCAACGTGGCCAGATCAAAGAGATTTTGCAAACTGTGTGACATACAGTGCAATTCTGCCAAAACGTACTTCGACCACAAGCAATCACGCGGTCACAAGACACGTTTACAGAACAAACGTGATCCTCCGTTCTGCAAAACGTGTGACCGTCATTTCGAGTCACACCACCACCTCAACCGTCACCTAAACGGCAAAGATCACCATAAGGTGCTTTACCGTAAGAATTTAAATAAATAAACTTCCATTTGCTTTTACGCTTTACTTCAAAACCTATTAGTAGTGTCTAATAAAGATAGTATTTTCTTAAAACAAAGACACTATAGGTAATAACTAAAAAGAACAGTACAGTTACTAGTTAGTACACTATGCCTCCACCTAACGGAAACTTCACAACTAATGTCAGGTATGCCAACCCACAGCAACGACAATTCATAAAGTTCATTAAGAACATTCAAGAGAATGATGCCGATGCTGAACCTGCGCACATTATTGAACTTTTGAGAACAGGGTACCCACCAGACAAATTACTCACATATTCTATTTTGAGTAATGGGTTGTTAATGCGTAAGCTCGCAAAGTTCCTAGAAGATCGAGGAATAACTCTTGCAGAACACGAAAGTAATCACCTCTTGAAAAGAATAGCTAAAACTATTTTCGAGGTATCAAACCTAGAGGATGCTTTCGCTGCAATAGATTTATTCGAACAGACCCCATCTTCTGCCCCGAACAGCCGCAATCAACCAGTCAGGAACACCGAACCACAAGAGACCGTCGAAGCTGAGACGATACGCGATGCCTCACCAAGCAAACGTACAATTGAGCAAAACCGCCAACGTCAGCCATGGCGCTCTCCAATAGCCAACAATGAACCACAAACAAACTTTGGAGACCAGCGAGACAAGATCGCTCATTATATTGCCTCTCGTTTCAAAGATGAATCTTCCAAATTCTCAGGGGCTCTTGGCGAATGTTGGGAGGAATTTCTAAGCGATTATAAGTATGCCGCTTTAGATTACAATCTATCCAACCACCAAAGACTCCAATACTTGCACCATCTCTTGCGTGGAAATGCAAAACGGTTTTAGGTACAAAACGTTGATGGCAGAGTACGAAGCTTCAGGGAAGCTTCAGCAATCATGGAAAAGGAATACAACTCTCTCTCCCGTCAGAACCGCATTGCGGCCTATCTACGCAACCTACGAATCCAGAAATTTGCTTCAAAGAGCTCTTCATTAAGCGACGCTTTGGAGAAACTCCATGAAGAAATTTCCAAGTTGTCTCCACAAGGCCCTATGCACTGCCGATCCGAGCGCAACCGGATTGAATATTTACAGAATGCTGTTATTGGGCATTCATGGGCCCGAGACGCCTGCAGCAGAGCCAATGCGGGACTAATTAGCTATCACGAACTTTATGGACAGTTGGAAGCCGCAATTCAACTAGATCAGGAAGAGAAAATCGGTCGCATACGAGATCAGAATAGTCTTCAGTTAGACTCCCTCTCTACCGAAGATTTCCAGAACCCCGACACGACTGAGACGTTTTATGCTGGCCAATCTCGGTACACACGTCATCCAAATTCCACGAACAGGGCAAAATATCGTCAATCCAAGAACAAGCGAAACGTTAACTGTTGGAATTGTGGTAAATTTGGACATGTGATAGCTAAGTGTAGGCAACGCAAGGACCTCACCAACACTGCTGCCAACCGGGTGCAATATTTGCAACGTAACGGCTGTAAGGATCATAACAAGGCTTTGAAACGCGTTTTATACGAAATCTGTCAACAGCTCGAAGAATCTAGTGATTCCGATGAGTTTGAAAGTGCTGAAACATTCTTTGCATGCAATGGCGATGCAGATTTTAGTGAGGGCAACGAAAATTCATATCCTTCTGAACAATTCTTTTCGTCCAACTTTGGAACGCAAAGTAGCGAGCCATCCCTCTCGAACTGCCTTGAAGATTTTTAAGTGGGAGTACTAATGATTTCTGCCGTAGTGCTCCTCCCAAGCAGCAGAACAAAAAGGGACCAGACAAGTCCTCCAACGGCTCACCACGAATCATTCGTTTTTGTACACGTAAGCAAGCACGATACAGTTCACACACACCTCGTTGGAACCTTATCGACATACATAGCATAAAGACGAGCTCATTCGACAAAACACGACGCGAATTTCAAGGCGCATGCCTGGACTCTGGCGCACAACAATCCGTAGTGGGAAAGCAACAAGCCCACGCGTACTGTAAACTTGTTGGCATTCCATTTAAGCCGAAACACTCCAACAAAGCTTTCAAATTTGGAGATGGCGTATACTTCAGCCGTGGAACCATGCAAGTCCGCATTCCAATCCCTGGCAACACTTTTCTTCCACTAGAAATTGATGTTGTTGACGCCTCAGTACCGCTCCTTATTGGACTCAACATCTTGGACTTACACGCTCTTGTACCGGACAACGTGGAAAACATGCTTATCAATAAGAAGCTCAATTGGTCAATCCCAATCACGCGAAAATTCGGTGATATGTACTTAGAATGGGACTTCTCTGAGACACTTTACACAAAGAGTGAACTCCGCAAGATGCATATGCACTTCTACTATCCTAGCGCAAGCAAGCTTTTCAACTTGATCTCCCGAGCAAAGCCAGAAAATGCCACACCCGAGACCAGGAAACTCATCGAGCGTATATCAAAATCATGTGCCACGTGCCAACGTTTCACACCCCGGCCACAGTCCTTCCAAGTATCCGTTCCAGGCAAAATAATATTCAACAGTGAAATTGCTTCGGATCTTATGTTTTTGGACAAAATACCGGTACTACACGTTGTTGATACACAAACGCACTTCAGCTCTGCAGTATTCCTTAAGAGTCAAACCACCGAAGCGATCTGGTACGCATTTCTCAGTTGTTGGGCAACACTTTACACTGGATATCCGGACAGAATGAAACTGGATAAAGCCAGACAATTTACATCCGCTCGATGGAAAGAACTGACGAGCATGGCTGGAATCACCTTACAGTTCTCAGGCGTTGAAAGTCACAACTCCTTTGGCCCAGGCGAACGATATCACGAACCCTTACGACGTATATACCAAAAGATCCGTTACAGTGAGCCCGATGTACCTATCGCACTAGCCCTTCGTCTTGCTGTAAAGGCTATGAACGATACAGTGAACCCCGAAGGACTTGTACCTTCACTACTTGTATTTGGAGTTCTTCCCCGCTTCCCGCCCTTTAGCACAGAACTTCCAAATCATGAGGAGCGAATGAGAGCTCTTCAACTCGCGCGCACCGAAATGGAAACCATCACCTCGGAGCTTCGTTTGCGTCGAGCAATCGTCGCTCGCATTCCATCTGCCGCAGCAACAAACTTGAAAGTTGGACAAGAAGTTCTAGTTTATCGAGAGAATCTGAAGCCAATAAAATGGACTGGACCATACAAAATTGTGAAAATTGACGACAAACAAATCTACATCAACCGCAATGGCGAAACAGTCCAATATTCTATTGCGCAAGTCAAGCCCTTCTATCGTGACGAACTAATGAACAACCTTCATATTTGTCTACAACCAATACTTCCTAGTGACTTTGAACTCTATGATGTTCAAATCACTGAAGTGTTAGGTCCTTCCGATGAACGTCGGAACCTGCCAGCATTCAGTGAAGCCAAACGAAAATAGCTGGCAGGATTAATATCCCGTGGAACGTGGAAAGTCATCAGAAAGGACGAAGTGTCAGAAGATGCCAACATTCTCACTGGCAGATTTGTGCTCGCCATCAAAAATCCAGAAACTGATGAAGAGATATTCAAAGCCAGATTTGTCGCCCAAGGGCACAAAGATCCCGAAAAACCTCTTCTTGTACATAATTCTCCTAATCTGCGACAATATTCAACCCGAATTCTCGTTACTATCGCCGCTATTCTTGGATATAGAGTATGGAACACAGATGTTCGCCAAGCATACTTACAATCCGCCCAGAAGCTCATGCGTAAAGTATATTTGAAACCTCCAAAAGAATTAGTTCTTCCACCAGAAATGTTGTTGGAACTTCTTCGCCCTCTATATGGACTTTCAGACTCTGGAGACTATTGGTACAGAACAATAACCACCCATCTGAAAGAAGACCTAGGAATGAAACCGACAAAGGGAGATCTGTCATTATTTATGAGACACGAACAGTCAAAGCTTATTGGCTTAACCGGTGTTTACGTAGATGATCTCCTCCAGTGTGGAAACGAGCAGTTCCTGCAACAGGCAAAACGCACCGTTCAGAAATTTGAATCAAAGGACTTGGAAATGGATTGTGCTCTATTTACAGGCGTAAGATTGCGCACAATGGACAAAGGATTCTCACTCAGTCAGAAACATTATACCAAACGATTGCGAATTCTTCCGAAAGATTGCACCTTCTCCAATTTCCGTTCTCTGAGACATAAACTTGCTTGGTTAACTCACACGCGACCAGACATTTGCTGTGCTGTTAACATGGCTGCTCAAGTTACGGAACCTTCTTTCTCAAAGGAAGATGTGAAAAACATCAACAAAGTCGTAACGCATATTCAGCAGACTCAGGACGTAAGTCTGAATTATGTTAAACTTGATGTCAATTCACTTCATCTTAAGGTATATTCCGATTGATCATTCGCCAACAACACAGATAACTCATCCCAAATCGGATTCATCATTCTTCTCGTGGATAAGTTTGAAAACTGCAACATTCTTCACTTCTCAAGTCACAAAAGCCGGCGCGTTACCCGATCCGTTCTCGGAGGAGAACTATACGCATTTGCAGATCCCTTCGACGTTGCTTACGTTATCAAACATGACTTAGAGTCAATACTCGGAAAACAAATACCAATCACAATGTTGACTGACTCAAAAAGTCTATTTGACGTAATAACAAAAAGCTCATCGACATCTGAAAAGCGACTCATGATCGACATTTCAGCAGTTCGTGAAGCCTACTCGAACCATGAAATCTCCGATGTTGGATATGTCACTTCCAATAACAACCCCGCCGATTCATTTACAAAAGTTAAGAACTGCGATGCTTTGAACCAACTACTAGTAACCTCAAAATGCGTTTTAGATATTGAACAATTAGTAATTCGTGAACCAATGCGACAGTTGTAAGCCGTATGAAAAGAGAAGGGAGTGTTAACTCACCCTGACTCAGCGCCTTTTGTGTCAGGCGCTGAGCAGAAAGAGATGGAACAGACCATCTCACCATCCTTGGGGGTGGTGAGAAAGCGTCTGGCCTTCTCACCATCCCCTAGGATGATGAGATGGCCTGTTTACAATACCGCTTGGCATGCAGACCCGTAGGATTGCATTGTAGTCGAGAAAGACGAGTAGCGTCTTTCTCTACACTATAAAAAGGGAGGAAGAGAGCTTGATCGTCCTCAACTCTCTTCCCCAACCCATCTTCTTCATCAACTATCATCTACCTAAGTAAAACCAATTTGGTTTTTTCGATACTAGTCGTAACTACCGCTGTATCGCTTTTCATATAATCGAGTTTTATCGACACCCCGTCTGCCTGAACTGCCCCATGGCTAGTAGTATCCCTGCCGCGCCTGCCAGGGACAAGCAAAGGAAAAGGAGGCTTGTTGGGCAAAAGCAGCAGTATTTTCTTATTGAGACGCTTGTCTCTAACAGAAAGAAGAGAATGGATGGCAATGAGGTTTTGCAGACAACGGCAGTTTGAAGCAAGAACCACGCTGTGCATCAGCCGATCCACATAAAGTTGTTGGGCTTGGGATATGAAATCATTCAGGATTTTAACAAGGTCTTCCATCTTCAACTCATCCCCCTGAACACGGCGTAAAACATCCGCTAGTTCGAGCAGTAAAGACGAAGAGAATCTAAAGCACTCAACACTATTCGGGACTGTTTCTGTTGCCAGTTGTGCGTTCCACGAGGATGACAGCGACGGTGCATCTTCTTCTTCTGTTTCCATCTCTGCTAAATCACAGTACTGAAACGAATGGCCCAACAAGCTTGAATAGTCTGAGAGCCCTCGAATAGTGGAGGTTGCTTCTGGCCTGGACATACTGAGGTGACTGGAAGAATGTTGCTTGAATTGTTCTGGGCCATCACCATATATTATGTTCTGTGTAGGCAGAGTTTAAGCAGATGAAACAAATATCACTGCATAGAAAGGCCACCCACGAATGTGGCGTGCGCGCTTGCGTACGCGAATCAGATCAGTGATCCTATTGGTCACCGCCACCGGCGGGTCTACATAGTGCAAATATGGCACGCCAGAGGTCACAGTGATCTCCGACATGCCTCTCTCTTTCGAGAGAGTCCCCATCACTTGGCGATAGGCCATTTCAGTTGTTCAAGCGAAAAAGGCCAAGCAAACAAGTCGTTTGCAGATACAATACGTGTCTACTGCAGCTTCTTTTTTTAAAAATCTTGCCGTTGCCGATGAGCTTTTTGCAAAAGCAAAGCTTGTAGATCGAGACAAGACTCTTTCCGAAGCGGAGATCGACCCAAAATGGGTCACAGCTTACGCAACTGTGGCTTGCCACTGCCGAAATGAAAAGGATTTCGGTTTTGCCGCGGCACCCGTGCGAGCAACGTCCGTATGTTGGTGCCTTCACAGGAGGCTTCTTTGAGCACCGCGAATGGTGGCCTCTACGGAGAGGCATGGAAGTGCACAAGAGCATGAGGGCAGTGCATGGTTATGAAGCAAACTACATCAACGCCGCAGGGTTCTGGATGTCATTCAACCAAGGGGCTTTCTTGCTCCGTCATGAGGCATTAGAGGATAAGAAGACCGACGTGGCTTTGATGTACGATGTTTGGGCTATCATTTCGATCAGGTATGGACTCAGAATCACCAGGTTGAGGGCAGCGTTCTACAAGCTAGTTGCAAGAGATCCATTGTACGCCAAGATGGTTCTGCCTAGCCTAGAATAGCGAAATGACACACCCACTGCTGATGATCTCGTCGAGCCTTTCGAGAAGCTTAATACTCATACGACTACGTAGCTGATGAAAGCGGTCGCCACCTTTAGTGAAAGCAATGTTACGAAGAGAGCTGGGATAGGTGGGGCTACTGGAGACAATTAATCGCCATAGGAAGCCGACACCATCCCCTTTGGCGTGGACCACATAGACGAGCAGAGGAATGGCGTCGTCTGGGCTGCTCGGAGTTCCTCTGCCGAGCACTCCAGTTCGGAATCTTCGACAGTCGGTCAGTTCCCTTCGAGAAAGGGAAAGGAATGGAACTCGGAGA
Source organism: Gracilariopsis chorda (assembly GCA_003194525.1). Lineage (NCBI taxonomy): Eukaryota > Rhodophyta > Florideophyceae > Gracilariales > Gracilariaceae > Gracilariopsis > Gracilariopsis chorda. The sequence goes on from NBIV01000101.1 coordinate 93,355, forward strand.
GAGTCCTCAAACTATGGAGGACAAGATGTTCGTGGCAGCCGACCTCAGGGAAGGCTGTGCGAGCCAGATCTATCGGGAAATATTGTACCGCAATGCCATGAGGGCCAAGGAAAAGAAACCAGTAATCATCGGCTTTCATGGTCTGGCAGGGAAGTGCGGAGGGGAAGTAAGGGAGGTTTGTTGTGAACCTCTCAGTGCAGTCGAAGCACAGGAAGAAGATATCATTGAAGACGGAATCGCTGCCAGAGTTCGCCATGAAGATCTAGAAGAAGAATCACTTCATCTTTTTCGACCTGAAGCAGGGATTTTGGCATTTCCAGCTCCACCCAGATATGCAAAACTAGTCCATTTTCCGTTACGACGGCAGGTACTACCAAAGCGTCGCGTTGCCCTTTGGATGCGGAAGGTATCATCTCTGATTCACCCAGCTAACCGTTTCCTTTATTCGCCGCTTGCCAGAGCACGGCTTCCGAGTGCTGGCATAGTTAGACGACTTTCTGATAGCACCATCTGTATTCGGAGTCGTCCCCGGCAAAATTCAATGCTGCAGAGCGAGGAGAATTGTTACCTCTCTTCTGAGTAGCTTCGGGCTGCGGCGCAATCCCACCAAGGGCTGCTGGGAAGGATCAACGAAGTTGGAGCACGTTGGGGCGCTCATCGACAACACCAAGATGAAATTCCTCGTACCGCCCCAGAAATTGGAGAGAGTGGGGAGCCTGGCCAAGGCCATCCTGAAAGCCCCAGGCTTTGAACGAAGATGGCTCAGCAAAAGAAAGGTCAAAAAACTCTATGGAGTGTGCGTTGCACTCTCATTGGCTATGCCTTGGGCCAGATTCTACACGTGGTCTCTGTACTGGGAGATGGCGGCGACGCAAAGAGAAGACAGCCGCGGGCAGATCCATTTGAGTCATAAGAGCATGAGAGATCTCCTAACATGGAAGCAAATGGGCTCTCAGGAACTCGATAGAAGGCATATGGTCCCTCCTACTCCATCAGCAGCTCTGCACACGGACGCCACAGACGTGGGCTACGGCGGAACTTTCAACGACAAGGAAATCAGCCCCGTGGTCGATGAATCTTGGCGAGCCCACGGAATATGGAGCTGGAAAGATCGCGCGAAGTCAATCAGTTTCAGAGAGTTAAAGGCCATTCGTATTCTGCTATCCGGCTCCCTCGGGCGGAAGATACTCTCGGAAGAGCACTGCAACCTACTTCTTCATGTCGACAGCCAGGCCTTAGTGCCTATCACAAACTACTTTGTTTCTGCTTCACGCCCCATGCTTAGAGAGCTTCGAAAGCTGAAGCTGGTCTTGGACAAGCTCGGGGTGCGTCTTCGCTCTGAGTGGATACCCTCTGTCACAAACAAGTTCGCGGATGGGCTGTCGCGACGCTTCTCCAGAAGAGACTTAAAGAGAAAGAGGCAGCTAAGGCGTTCGGTCGTGGCTGGTATGAACGCCCCACGAGACGCATTTCCATACCACCCAGTCGGAGAGCACCCAAACTTCCTTCGTCGACAGGCATACAAGGAGGTAGCGTCGGTTTGGGACCTGGACACGGTTTGCCTGCTTTACCCCCCTGTGGACCTTATCCCAGCCACACTTCAAAAGCTGCAAACGACGGCAGCCCCGGCGATGCTTCTCATTCCGAACTGACCAATGCAAGCTTGGTGCCAGGAAGCCTTGCGGATGGCGTCTCGCGTCGAAGAGCTGAGGGCGCCGCCGCATACCCTTTGGTCCGCTCCTCGGAAGCTGAATCAGAAGTGGAGACTGTTCCTCCTCGAGATCAACCTGGAGTGACCGACCGATCTGGCATGCAAATGGCTCTGGCCGACGCGACTCTGGCCGGGCTGGGCTCGGTGCGTGCTACGCTAGGTATTCTTCGGTCAGCCAAACTTCTGTCTGACTTCTCATGGAGTGGACGAACCATAGAGAGCTGCAACTTGCAGTGGCACGCACGGATCGAAATCTGTATGTTCAAGAATCTTTCTGTCCTTTCGGTTATAGAGGCTCCCTTTGTTGCGTTAGTCGGACGGTTGGTGTCAGAGAGAGAGACCGGACGACGTAACGTATTTAGCAGCTCTTTGCTGCAGTAGTTCGGTGGCTTTCGCCAAATGCAAGTCGCTTTGACCGGCGCTTGGGTTCCGAACTTTCCATTCCTTGCGCACGTTGTTTGTGCTTATCAGAGGTGAGAGGAGCGAGAGTTCCCTCAGCGTGAAGTTCGCTGTGGCATCGCGGCAGCAGTCGTGCAGGCAAACTGGGGACTGAGGATGGCGACTTTTTCTCTTGGACGTCTACGGGATAGCGCGATTGTCATCTTTGCTTATTGCAAGAACGGTCTACGGGACAGCTTCGTTACCTCAATAGTTGCATCCAATTCGGCACTCACTGAAGAAGAAATGACCGCCCGTTTAACAGTTCTCAAAGAGGAACAGGCCATTCGTGCTCAGCTTCTGCAGTATCCTCGCATGTCCAACGCTCCTCAAATTGATTTGTGGCACTGGTTTCGAGTTGCACGTGGGCGGCATCCGTGTTTCTTTGGAGTGGATGGTGAGCAATATCTATTGATCGAACAGAACACTACTCGTGCTACGACTCGATGTTTGGATGCGCTTCACATCCAGCCTCTAGCAGTTGGCAAATAACCTTCGCGCTCGACCCGCATTGGCGCGCACACGGAGCAAGTCCTGTTAGGCTTATTACTCGAAGTTCGTTTGTCGCGTTTTGGATGGGGAGTGAACGGCGGATTGGAAATGGTTCGCGCACGTACTTTGACCGCACTTTCTCTTTCTCTCCCGCCTCGCTCTGGGTTTTCGGTTATACTCGTGCAGGATTTCCCGCTTCCACCGCAGAGCGGCGGCGCCGCAAGCGACGGAACCACAAACGCTGCACGGTTCTTAAGGTTTAGGGGTTTCGTTTTGTATAGACGACGTTTATGAAGATGATATAAAATCACTGCGTAGCAAGGCCTGCCACGAATTTGGCGTGCACGCTGCGTACGCGAATCAGATCACTGATCCGATTGGTCCCCTCCGCTGGCGGGTCTACAGAGTGCAAACATGACACGCCAGAGGTCACAGTGATCTTCGAAATGCCTCTCTCTCCTACCTGCCCGCCCGTTTTTATCATGCCTCTCTATTTTATCTGGTGTAGCGCGTGGACAAGCTGTTCTACAAGTAAAACGGAAGAACGTCCATGATAGCCGTAGAAGCTTGAAAACGTGGGGAGCCCCCCAAAACGGGGGCCTTCCTTCCTCACACACAAGTGTGGTCAGATATCTTGAGCGTGCCCGGACTAATCACGTAGCACTCACGCGCTGTTGAGGCGTAGTGTTGAAGTAGGAGACCGTTCTTCGGGCCCTGTATTTACACCAAGCCCCGTGGGCAAGGAAACCGGGGTTCGAGTCTGGAAATCCGTGCGGAAGACTACGCAATAGAGTACTCTGGATCCAAACCGAGATTCAAGAAAGTGGCTGATCCAGAGGTTTAATACAATAAAAGAAATAGTTTCATAGACAAAAAAGTACCCTAAAAGGTATAATGCCTTTTGATAAGTTTGCACCTCATGAGAAGGGTGCGGCCCATGACAGGTTATTATGAGCTTAGATCTATTATGCATAACTAGAGATTATTTGCCTAGCCTAATTGTCTATAGAAGCCCGAGGTCGGCACCATCCAAGCCAATTCGAGCCAGATCACTTCTAGTTCCTTTCGCGACCCCCACCTTCTCTTAGAGCTGTCTGCTCCTCCTTGCCCCTAACACTACTCTACCCTGCTTTCTTTCAATAACCGTGCCGCTTGGACTCCTGCACATCGTGAGTGACTTGCTGCCTCGATCTGTTACGAGATCACCCGGCGTAACAGTTCCCTTTAAACCACGAATGAGACCGAAGTTTTCGGTCGTGCGTGTTCAGTGAAGCCGTTCGTTACATATTGCGCTACACCTGAGGTTTTGGTCGCGCATCTGTTTTCACCATTGTTGTTCTCTACCGCTAATAGTGGGCTTTTGTCCTGTGTAAGCTTTTATCATCATCTATTTCCGCCTTGCCTTAGTCGAGGTGATGCTTTTCTTGTGCTTACGGCCACAATACTCACGTTTCTAATAATCCTCTTGGGTCTACTATCTATTCGCATTGCACGCCAGTGCTGGTACTCTCGAGCTACGACTATGTTTTTGAGCTATTCTTCGGCAAAGAAGGGTATACAAAGGGCTGTTGTCGTCCAGTGTCGTGAAATTGTGCAACATGACAATCACAGTATCCATCAACTGTGAGATAGTGAAGTCCAGTGGATTCCGCAACTCTGGAGACCCATGTGGACGATACACGTTGTGTATCTGGCCCAAGGATGGCTATCTGTATTTTATATAATTTATTTAGTTTTATTGAATTAGTAACCATAGGACTAGATATAGCTACTGTAGAGTAGGGCACTTTACAGTGCCACAGGGTCGAGGCGCCTCGGTGCCGATACTTAGGCACCTCGAGCTGCGCCTCCCCTAGGGACAGTAAACTCAGACACCCTTGTGAGTCTTGAGCACCCCCGTACTCGGTACTCACAATTCCCTTTGGCCTTCAAGGTATCGCTACCGCAATTCCGACCTGTAGGACTGCGTAGTCAGCGCCACCCCATTGCGCCAACATTACCAGAGGTGTCGCCGCCGCTTCATTGACCTTAGGACCCCCCAGCTCTGCCACGCTACCACGAGACCATTAGGAGCTTGCCCACTTGGCTCACTACCCTACATTTGGTCTCCCGACCTAGAATCCCCTTTGGACGTTTCGATACAGACCTTTAGGAAAGAAGAATTTACGGGATTCTACCTTTGGACTTTGGACCGACGGACTGGTAATGACAAGCAACCGCCCCATGGATACCGAAAATAACAACCGACCAGATGACCAGAGGACGCCACAGGCTGGCCCCAGTGGACTGTCGACGGTCCCTGAAACCATTGGCCTCGCGGCCGATGCGAGCAGTGACCGACGGAGTACGCGCAGTCAACCTTTAGGGCGTCCATTGACCCCCGTGGATAATCCTGAACGGATTGCGAGAGAGTCCAATTTGGCCGCTCGTCTCCGCTCACGCCTTAACAGGATCAATTCCCAGCCGGCCACGCCGACGCAAGACCTACAGGAAGCTTCTCCAGATGTGAGGGAAGACCTCTCCAGGGGTCTCGCAGATGTCCTTTGGCCGCAGCTGAAACGGCTCTGTGAGGAGCACGTCCAGTCCCTTTTGGATACGCGTGTTCCAGAGGTCCTTGACGGAATGATTGACCAACGGATTACTCGCCTCGTTCCTCAGGTCCTGGAATCCACGACCTTCGTGGAAGCCATGGCCTCGACCATACGGACGGAGGTCACACGCCAGGTAGGCACCCCGGCCCTTGCGGCCAATATTCAAAGTATTACTTCGGCCTCCGTGTGGCAACCACACTCCGAACCCCCGGGAGTGGCTGCTTTACCAGCCCCTCGCCGGGTAAACCAACAGGACGACCAAATGGAAGTGCACCCAGGGAGTGGAAGAGAGCCTCCCCGGCAAGAAGGCCTAATGACTGCACGACCCATGAGGTACCAGGGCTCCCAGCAGGCCCGCAGACCCATCGGATTTGGCGATGTCGAGATCGCTCCATTGGACGAGCGAAGTGCTGACCGAAGGAAGAATAGAAGACCTAGAAGGAACAAGAAGTCGAGGAAGAGGAGAGACCATTCGGACGAGAGCGATGACGGGTCCAGTTCGGACTCGTCAGTTTCGACCGATACGGACGCGGATGAGGCGGCTGTTCGACGCCTCAGGCCGCTGGCAACCACCAACGAACTTTTTAAGAAAGTGTTGGACTATCGGACTTACCGACTGGACAACAGGTCCTCAAGGTATTCCGGTTCGGTGGCTCGACGAGTCACCAAGTGGGCCAAACGGATGCAGCTTACCGTCACGGACAAATTCTCGGGCGCTGACCCGATTGCTGTCCTTAGGTTTCTGTCTCAATTCCGTACGGCCTGCGACCAGAACGGCGTCCACGAGGGAGCCGCTCTGTATCTGTTTCAGTTTTTCCTCAGTGGACAAGCGCGTGACCATGTGGTTTCGAAGATCTCCGGTTCCAGTGACCCAATGGATGCGACCGATAGGGAGCTCCTTAGGTCCTACCCAGAGGTCGTCCATTACCTTTTGGAGACGTACGCCACTGATGACGTAATCATGGATGCCCATCAGGACGTGATTTCCTTTAGGCAAAGCACTAACGTAACCGAAACGGACTTTGCTGACCAACTGTGGAAGAAGGCGTACCGCTGTGGGAATGTGTTTTCCGAAGGGCGACTCAAGCAGCACTTCATCGCTGGATTGCTGCCGGCCATTAGGACTCACGTGCGTAATCACCACTCGGACAACCAACGCCTCTCGTTCCGACAGCTGGTCACATATGCCGAAGGATACGGCAAGACCTATAGGACATCCCGCCGAGCGGCTGACTTGGATACCAGAGGCCGAGCATCACCCTTAAGGAAGAGTTCCAAAGTCCATATGGTCAACTCTTCTGAAAGCGAGTCCACTGGTAACATCCGTTCGGAAGAAGGAGATATCCTTGCGGTCTCTTTTTCTTCCGCTCCGTCTGGTGCTCCATCCATATCGGCCACTGGAACTACTACTACTCCATCTGGACAAACGACGCCGCGGTATACTTTCGTCCAACCTAGGAAGGACGTATTCACCCGCGGGCCCCCTTGCTACCTCTGCCTTTCCACGGCCAGGCCGTGTGATTGCATGAAGTTCATGCCAGAGGACGTTCGCAAGAACCTGTTGGCCCTAAGGGATGAGAACTTCCAGGCCAGGAGGGCGGAGGGAAATTACCCTCGTCAGTACCAGCGGAATCAGTCCTCAGGGTCTAGTCGATACGCCACGCCGCGGGAGGCTCCAGCCTCTCAGGTCAACGCTGTCGATATTTCCGATACGGATACTGTCCCTCAGGTGACCCCCGTGGAAGCTCCAGTGGACCGTCACGGAAAGACCGAACAGGAAAACGCGTAGAGGAGCGACCTGAGGCAAGCCGCCCCTCTGAGAATCCCTGCCTCAACCCCGATGGACAGGAGTCATCTGACTCCAGAAGTCCTTCGGAGTCTCACCAACCAATGGACGAATGGATCGACGACCCTTTGGAGCCGTCGCTGGATGACCAGGACCCTATTTGTGTCCTGAGGAAGGAGAACTATAAAGTTCGAATGACCATAGGACTCCGCCCCTCACACTCTAGAGTGGCTACGAGTGTGCTGGACACGGGCGCTGGGCCCAATTTGGTACATCCTAAGGTCCTACCGAGTGGTTGGGAAGACAAGGTTCAGGTGAGGAAGACCCCTAGGATCACTGATGCTTCGCGCAGACCAATGGCCATTAAAGGAATCATTTCTTTATTTGTCCAACTGGGCAGTTTGCGAGTCCGCACGTGGTTCCTCGTATGTCCAAACTTGGGAGCGGAATGTATCCTTGGGACTTCCTTCATCGACCGCTACGTGAAGGCCATCTACCCTGGCCTTCGGAAAGTCGCGTTCTATCGCGCACATCCTGTGGCCCTGATAGGTTCCAAGCCGGGACCTGAGGCAAACCCGCGGAAACCTCCACTGGCGACGAACACTGTGTCCAATAAGGTCAGGCTCACAAAAGCCCTGGTCATCCCTGCGATGACTCAGACCACCGCTTGGGTTCAGTGCGAGTCCTCTGGTCTTTTGACGCTGCAGAATCATCCCAAGACGATCCGGCGTCAACTCACCCTTATGGCCAATGGAGTTATGGACATCCGTCCGCGGCAGCCCTTTGTGGTCAGTATCAGTAACTTCACTGACCACCCGGTTCGATTACCTAAAGGAACAGTAGTTGGCATCGCCCTGCCAGCTCCTGTGGCCATTATGGAAACCAATATGGACAACTCCCAACCGGACGACGACGAGGACGTCGAGTCCTGGGAGGGGGACGTCAACATGGGCGACGAATTCGAATCCTATAGGCCTCAGGTTATAGAGCTCCTTCGGGAATTCAAATCCATGTGGTCTGGCCAGCTAGGCGAGATTCGGGCGACAAAGCACCGAATTGACCTTAAGGACGACGCGAAGCCAGTGTACCAGCACCCCTATAGGACGGGCCTGAAAGGAAGAACCATCGTGGCCGAACAGATGGACAAGATGAGGAGGGCCAACGTCATCGAGCCAGCTCCTCCTCATCAGTCCGAATGGGCAAGCCCTTTTGTCCTTGTGGCCAAGAAGGATGGCTCCGTCAGGTTTTGCGTTGACTATAGGAAGCTCAACGCTATGACCAAACGGGATTCGTACCCTATCCCCCGGATGGACGACTGTCTCGATTCCTTAGGAGAGGCAGCTGTCTTTACCACCTTGGACGCCAATTGGGGATATTGGCAAATACCACTGGACGATGACGCGAAGCCGCTGACCACGTTTACGACCCACGAGGGACTTTTCCGATTCATTCGGATGCCCTTTGGATTAATGAACGCACCCGCGACGTTCCAGAGGGCAATGGACATTATCCTATCTAGGGTCAAATGGAAGTTCGCGCTGGTCTACTTGGATGACGTTATCATCTTTTCGAAGACCATTGGTGAACATTTCTCCCATGTTAGAACAGTCCTGAGGATTCTCCGTGAGGCCGGAATAACTTTGAAGCTCCCCAAGTGCTTCTTTTTCCAGTCCTCTGTGGATTATCTTGGCCATGTGGTCCGCCCTGGCTGCCTACAGGTTGCCTCGAGGACGACTGACGCCATACGGCAAGCTAAGCCCCCCAGGACCCATACGGAGTTGCGTTCTTTTTTAGGTCTGTGCAACGTCTATCGTCGCTTTGTCCAAGGGTTTGCAAAGATCGCTGCGCCGCTTAACGACATGCTGCGCAAAGGGACCCCATCGGAGTTCGATTGCCTGACGGACGAACAATACGAAGCTTTTGAGGCCCTGCGGGATAAGCTTCTGAACCCTCCTATATTGGCCTTGCCTAAACCGGACAAACCGTACATCCTTGATACGGATGCGTCCGATGGCCAAATTGGATGTGTTCTCCTCCAGGAACAAGAATCTCCGAAGGACTATAGACCAATTGGATATTGGAGCCGCTCGCTAACGAGCCCAGAGCGGAATTATAGCACGTCCGAGAAGGAGTGCTTAGCCATTGTCTGGTCAGTATTAACCTTAAGGCCATACTTGGAAGGAGTCCGCTTTACCATTAGGACTGATCATCATTCCCTCAGGTGGCTTATGAACATGACCGACGCGTCCAGCAGGCTCGCCCGATGGAGATTGCGCCTGTCGGAGTTTGATTTCGACGTCGCCTATAAGCCGGGGATCAAGCACCGAGCAGCGGATGCCCTCTCTAGGATCCTAACCGACGGCACCGACGAATCCCCACTGGACGACGAGCTACCCACGCCGGGCCTTTCAGGTTATGAATCTGACCATGAGGATGACTTCCTTCTAGGACGCGTTAATTGCGATGACTCCGATGTGGACGTGAACGCAGTTTACCTTGTGGACTGGCCTATGGATGACGACAGCGAAGCGCGGACCCTTGAGGTTCATGCGGTTCAACCAGAGGAAAAGGAGCTCTTGCCCATCACGCTGGATGAGCTCCTTCAGGCCCAAAAGGACGACGAGTACTGCAAAAACCAGGCTGACCTCGTCGGGACCCCTGGCTGTCTGTTCGACTACGACCGATTCGGACTGCTCTGTCGCAGAGCCCCTCTGGACGGAGCAATCCAGCGGGTCATTCCCAAGGTCCTCAGGGCACGGGTTCTATACCTCGCCCATTACCCCCGGTTGGCCGGCCATCCTGGCGGAACAAGAATGTATCAGTCCTTAAGGAAACATTTCTACTGGCCCTTTATGGCTAATGACCTCTGGCAGACCTCTAGGACATGCGCTTCGTGCGTGAAAGCACGCGGCTCGAAAACCATCCATCAGGCCAAGTTGAAGCTGTTCCCAGCCGCAGGACCACTGGAGTTTATCGCTACGGATATCCTAGGGCCATTACCGTCAACGACCCATGGGAACAAATTTATATTGGTGCTTACCGATCGGTTCACCAAGCTCACCAGAGCTATTCCCATGAGGTCCACTACGGCCACTGACGTAGCAATGGCGTTCTTGACCCATTGGGTGTATCCATATGGTCTGCCACTTTATCTCCTATCGGACAACGGGCCACAATTCGTGTCGAAATTCTTCGCTCACGTCTGTTCGACCTTAGGAATTAAGCACGTCACCACAACGGCTTATCATCCGCAGACCAATGGACAGGCTGAGCGCTTCAATAGAACCATTAAGGACAGGTTGGTGCATTATGTTGCAGAGCACCAGGCCGATTGGGATGACTACGTCGGACCACTGGTCTATGCGTATAACACGCAAGTCCATCGGTCCACGGGGACTACACCCTTCGACCTAACGCTCACGCGACAGCCCCCGCACTTTGCGGTTGACCTTAAGGACAGCTGGATACCACAGGACTTCACGGCAGAAATGACCCCTGCCCAGGCCAAACGGTACACCCGGAAGCGGATTGACGATATCATCCGTACGGCCAGAGCACGGTTGAACAAGTCCCAACGGAGGTACAAGGATGACTTCGATAAGTCCGTCAGGTTTACGCTATCCTTTAAGGCCGGTGACATGGTCTACTTAGACCGCGCTCCATCGGATAAGCCGCAGGACGATATCGAGGTCATCACTCGAAAGCTCCTCCCACGGTCCACTGGTCCCTATAAGGTTCTCTCAGCTACGTCCCATACGGTCACTATTGAAATCGATGGCCTACAGGACACCGTCGCAATTGACCGCGTTACGGCCGCGCCTATGCCGCCGAAGCCCACTGGTTCCCCTTTGGAAACTCCTGAGGACGCCCCTTCAGATGCTCCCAATTCCGCCGTACAGGACTCTACACCTACGGACGAGCAGCTTTCGTCCCGCCCTAAGGTAGTTACGGCAGATCCATTGATCGCTACACCACTTCCAAAGGCCGTCTCGGCTGACCCACTGGCCCCCTCATCCCAAGAGGAACACAACGACGGAGTACCGTCCCAGTTGGCCAATGATGGTTACGCCCCTTTGGACGAGATGGATCTCCCCGAGGAGTGGCCTGTGGATGTTCCGAAGGACGTATCTTCACTTCCTAAGGAAAGCGCTATAGACCGTGTGGTCAATGCCGGCATTGACGACGACGGCGTCGTCAAATACCGTGTCCATTGGTACGGCTACAAACCCTCTGAGGACACATGGGAACCCCGGGAGAACATCCCGGAGAACTTTGTCCTTAGGTTTTGGCGCCGCATGGGCCGCACGGAGCGCGACCTTAAGGAGGGGGCATACATATTGTAATCCAATGGTCAAGGTTCGAATTAATCCAATGGACGTCGCTAGCTATCGCGCTAAAGTCGCTGAGCTGACCATAGGACAGACGTACTGAGCACGCGCACTACGCGCGCTAAGCCGATCTGGCTTTCCATGGGCCACGGCGCGGAGCGCTAACCATCCTCTGGTCTAACTATAGTGCGGCCTGCCTCTGGCGCACACTAATTTTGGCACTAACTATCAGCCCAATGAAACATCCGATGGACTTACAGCGCGGGCAGCGCCTGCCAAGGCGCGCGCGCTTGATCAAAAACGCCGTCGGCCAAATGGACAATTTTTTGAAGTGGCGTTGCACGCCCCGAAATCGGCCAAAGCAAAGAACGGCCGATATCTCGGCTTCTAGGCCGCGCACAGACCAATGGACAGCCGATTCGGAGTCTCCTCGTTTCGGCCGAAACGGCACCGTACGGGCACATTGTGCGACGAGCACGCAAGAAGCGCGCGCGCTGGCCACTGGCATCTCAAAAAATCAACAATTTCCAATGGACAATTTCTTCGCTTGATTTTTCGAGTGCCAAGGGTGTTGTCCAGAATGGGCACGAGCCCCAGCGCTCCCACGTTGGGCACGTGTCCACGCCCATTGGACAACCGCTGCCCTGAGAAACCGGCCACGCCGAGCGAGATCACTACGCCTCCATTGGCTACTGCAAACTGTTGCAAGTCCACTGGAGCGCGAACCGTCGCGGTGCACCCTGAGGGCAACCCACCGCACTAATTGACCTGAAGGCCGGTCAAGCCGACCTAAGGGAAACGGACGTAATAACCAATGGATAACTTGACTTTATTGAGACCTAACAGGCTAATTGAAGAGTACCCTCAGGCCGATGGAGCCGGCGTGATCGCGTCGCCGCCCTGGCCCTCAGACGCACCACCACCGCCATCGGTTGGCGCCTGACCACCGGAACTCTGACCACTGGGACCCACCGTGCGCTGGCGCTTGCGCGGAGGACTGTGCGGACCACTGGACGCGGAGCCTGCACCGCCGCTACTGTCGCTCAAAGCGAGCCCATAGCGAGCGTCGATGTCCGCAAGGACCTTGTTGGACAGCACATGAGCGTTCTCCTGTAGGATCTGCTCCACCGAGTCCTTTAGGGCCTCATTCTCCTCCAGCAGGGCCCCGTAACGCGACGCACGACGCGCCCAAGACCTAGCGCGGCGCAATAAGTCCTCAAGGCCACCGGAAACATTGAGGCCAGCGGCACCAGCGACCTCACGGAGAGCTTCGGCCGCATTGGTTACGCCCATAGGGATAGCCGGGATAGGCGGCAGCGGGGTGCCGCTGACAGCTGAAATCGGACAGGTGCGTTGTAGGAACGGTGAGACCAAAGGAAAAACTTGGTAACCGGCCAATGGGCTGAAGATACCAGTGGAGGACAAACGGTTCGACCGAGACGGTCAAGCCTAAGGAGAGGGCGATGTGAGATAGTGAAGTCCAGTGGATTCCGCAACTCTGGAGACCCATGTGGACGATACACGTTGTGTATCTGGCACAAGGATGGCTATCTGTATTTTATATAATTTATTTAGTTTTATTGAATTAGTAACCATAGGACTAGATATAGCTACTGTAGAGTAGGGCACTTTACAGTGCCACAGGGTCGAGGCGCCTCGGTGCCGATACTTAGGCACCTCGAGCTGCGCCTCCCCTAGGGACAGTAAACTCAGACACCCTTGTGAGTCTTGAGCACCCCCGTACTCGGTACTCACAATTCCCTTTGGCCTTCAAGGTATCGCTACCGCAATTCCGACCTGTAGGACTGCGTAGTCAGCGCCACCCCATTGCGCCAACATTACCAGAGGTGTCGCCGCCGCTTCATTGACCTTAGGACCCCCCAGCTCTGCCACGCTACCACGAGACCATTAGGAGCTTGCCCACTTGGCTCACTATCCTACATCAACCATCAAGTGATGAACATAGAGTTAAATACTCTTAAAGCTATATGAGCGATGATGCAATACGATGATGGGAATTACACGCTTTTGATGGTGATAAACTGATATCATGCCGTACATTTCAGTCAAATTTGTTAAGAAAACTTTGAGCCTGTTAATTTGGAACTATAAGCCCGAAAAGAGCTAAGTGGGTTAAAACACATTGGTAAGTTTAGCAATTTACGAATCTATAACCAATATTGTAAAAAGTGGTTAGTACAGATGCCTGCCATGAGTTTACAAGAAGAATTATTTCAATATAGTCAAGGACTAAAAACAATAAGCACAGTTGAAGTAATAACGTCTTAATCTACTGCTATTCAATCGGCAATGAAAATTGCGGATAAAATAGATGGCGTATTCCGCAACAGAACCTGGGGAGAAAATCGTTCGGGAAGTAGTAGTTCTAGAGGTTGATGGGCCAATGCCAATGCAAATTGGACATATGATATTACAAGGATACCCCATGTATCAAAAAAAGAAAAGAAACGATACCTAAAGGCTATACTTTGTTTCATATGTAAGGGAAGCGATTGCACTGCAATGAATCAATACAACAGAAATTACGGTGCTAACTATCCGACTAACCAAATGGAGCACTATGGCCTTCTACATTAGCGCAGCCTAGTCATTCAAATCATAATGAATACCTAGATCGTGAGAAGTCTAGAAATCTAAGTAAGGATAGATTTTCTATCCGCTTTGAAGAGAATATGATGATTAAGAAATGCAAAATTTCTCCAGTCAGAGATAGAGAAGTCTTGGGAAAAATAAGTCACTAATCGGCAGTGGAGCAATAAAACATGTAGAGCCACATAATAAGTCTTTATATAGACAGTGGATGTGAGGAGAGTATAATCTCAGAAGAGTTTGCAGATATGTTATATTTGCAATGTAATAAATCAGACTTGCAAGGAAACTCATGAAATATACCTTGGGAAGACTGAGACGAGTAGAATGCAATGGAAAGAGTACTGAGGAAAAACGGAACTTTCATTCTGAAATGAAGAGCCATCCTCATCGTCAGAAACCGTATGGCTTTTCCGTCCGCGCTTTATGACGTTCCATAACGCCTAAAGAAAATCGTATACGGCGTCCTTGTAGTCGTCCTAGACCCCGCTGCTCTACTGAGGGGATGAGGAACGGACGGGGGCAGGCTAGGATGGATGGAAGATGGGACCAGGACGATGACGGCAGTCAGGCGCCTCTTCCGTTGATTCATGCGAAAGTATGGAGTCTTGTTCGGATGTTTCCATGGCCTCCATCTCGATAAATGTCTGCAAAAGAGGGGGATAGGGCTCCAAGGGTGAGGGAATCAGGTGACGACGTGAGGTAAGAGCGAAGACAGGAGCAATAAAGATGGAGAAAAGAAATACAAATAATGACCCAGAATAGAAATAACAGTGAGTGGGCCATCCCACCGATGGCTCTTCCAGCTGGAACGTGTCGCACTCATTCTGTGGTGCTGCGAAAGCTACCCCCGTGCTATTCTTGTGACGCTATTCTTTACAGCATGCGACTCCAGTGCCAAACGCGAACATGTACTGGAGCCCAAGTGCTTGAGACCCATTTAGTAGAAGATATTATTGATGGTGGCAGAAGCATTCTTCGTGTCAAAATCTATTGCGCGAATTTGTTACGTAACTCGTGCGTCCTGCAAAGCTGGCAGGACGTGGCACTATACGTCAGTGGAGAATACTTGCCGGAACATTTCTCTATGAAAGGAGTCGGAAGTTGGCATCTGCTCCAACTCTGTCCATCAAAAACTCCAGCTCGGACCCAATCCCCTACTCACAGCCTTCAGTTCGGTATTCAGTCCCTCTCGTACAATCCGTGGGGTTCGGACTCCATCATTGATCATAAATCAAACCTACTTTTGTTGCCGGCCGGTGGCCACGTCAGCTCTCTTTTCAACACTTCAACTCCATACTAACGCCCAAGCTCTTTTGTGGTTTCAAGACGCTAATTCAATGCGTGGATGTTCAATTAGAACTGTTTGATTTTTCTACGCAATTGGCCCAACTGTGATTCGACGGAGACCGTTTTCGGTTTTGTCTCTTCTTTCAGTTGTTCTCTTTGGATCCTTTAGTAAGCTCCTTTTTGGCTTCTACGTGTTCTATTTTACCGGCCTTTGTCAGGATCTGGACGAATACTACTGTTGTGGCGTGTGTAATAAGCAGCTGCTAAGCCTTCGTTTCAATTGTTCTATTGGTGTTTTGGGTTGGATTGTGAACGGAGACTGGTTGTCTCTTCTGGTTGCTTGTTATTCCTTCTTCCTGTGCAATTGGTGGTTTGAAGGCCAACGGTTGGTCATTGTTGGTGAGTAGTGATCTATATTGGGTTAAGAAGCAAGCGATCTGTTATTTAATCTTGGCGTGTTCTCGCAGCGTTGTTCTCCGCCACCGGAATGGCCTCTTGAGAACTCTCGTCTTTGTCAACATGAGTTCAAGAAGGCTAACTCTAAAGATTAATGGGAACTGCATTGATATTAAACCATATATAGTAAAAGTAACATTTTATGACGTAATCCTATGCAGTTAATGGCTATCACAAGTGAATCCACTTATAGATCGGAAGTCAAACCGTATGCCCATTAATGTCGCAGGTACACACGTTTTTCTGCATGCAAAATGTGGTAGTTGTGAGCCCACATCCAGACCGATATTCCTACTCACCAGTAAGCAGTTCGAGAGGCTCTTGATAAAAGTTAAATCCGTGCTATATAATGTTGTTCTGAGGGTAAATGCAGACGTTGGTTGGTCTGAACGTAAAGTGGGGTTAAAATATAGAAAAAGTTCTAAGTTAAAGTTAAAGAATGAATCAAATTTGAATAATGAAAGGAAATGTATCATTGAGTTAAAACAGCTGTTAGAAGATTGTTAGGATACTTTCCTGGAGAAGATGCCAAGAGAGGTACGTCCTCATAGAGAAATGGAAATGAGAATAGATCTCGAAGAAGGAGCAAAACATAGAATGGGAGCAGTGTATAATTTATTTAAGTGGAACTAAAACAAATGAAGAAGCACCTTGTGGAGCTATTTGCTTATGGTTTCATAAGAATAGTTATAAGTACTTGGGGTAGCCCCGTTCTTTTAATTTAGAAGAAGTATAGAGGACCAGGAACGTGTATGGATTGTCGTGCTCTGAATAAACAGAAAAAAGAACTAAGTACCACTACCAAGTATTTATGAACTTTGGGACCACGTGGGAGGAGCAAAAGGTATTCTCTGGTCTTGAAATTAAATCTGGATATAATCAAATAATAATGAGAGAAGGTGATATAGAGAAAACAGCCTTCTGAGCTAGATACGGCCAGTTTCAATATCTAGCTACGCGGTTTGGCTTACTAGAGCTCCCAGATGCTTCCAAGCACACATGAATATTTTATTCAGGAAACACCTCGACGAGTTGGTATTGGTGTATCTGAGTAGCATACTACTGTAAAATAGAACCAAAGGAGAACATCTCAAGCCTATCCAAGAAGTATTTGAGAGTGTAAGAAAAAATTTAACTTTATGTCATACTGTCAAAATGTAAGTTTATGCAGAAGCCCATCGAGGGTAGTGGACATATTACTACAACAGAAGGAATTAAATTCAACCCAAACAAGACATAAAGCATAAAATATTGGAAACTTCATACAAACACAAGAGAGACTCAAAGATTTTAGGATTATGTAATTACTATAGAACATTTGTGAAGGATCTTTCAAAACGTTTTCCACCCCTCACAGACTTGAGCAAGAAAAAACCCGTTTATATGGAGCTCGAATGAAAATGATTCATTTAAAAATCGAAAGATGCGTTACGCCATGATCCAGTTCTAAGATGTTCAGATCCATCATTGCCCTATGAGCTAAATGCCGATGCATTTCAGACAGGAATTTGAACAGTACTCTCACAAACAGAAAAGGAACTAGGTAGATCCACTGCTTTTGCTTCAAGAGAATTATCCGCAGGTGAGCAAGGATACTATACACGTTAGAGGGAATTAGTCCCTATTTCATATCAATTAGAAACACGGAGAAAGTACTTAAATGGATCTAGATTCATAATATATGCCTCTTACTGTGTATCTAGTGAACCGGCAATAAGTTCTTTTGTCATTATTGCCGACAATGGCTAACACTGTCTACAGATCTTCAGATTAGCCAACACTACAGCGCAATTCATACTGACAAGAGGCTACTGACGATGGACGTTACTATAACTGCCACTAGTTCTGCAAGATGTTGATGCAGTTTGTGGTGGGGGAGTATATCTAGAAGTAATGTACTTGGTAAAGTGCCAAATATCCCAGCAACGTTGTGGAAGTTTCGGATAGGTACGCACACAAAGGTATACATCACGCAGTGGGCAAAAGTAAGATGTTTTGTGCGTTCTGGAATTATCTTCGTTATTCTGGTTCTGTCCACGCAATGCATATTAAAAGTGCTTTCCAAACTGCTTGAGAGAGTTCCCTCTAACCAAAAAACGCAGCACAACACCATCAGTAGGTTGGAGAAAAGCGACTCTGTTTCGTGTTGCTCCATGTGCCAAGTGAATTGAACAATTACTTTCCTCCTTGGTCACAGCCTCTCCTTTAACCATGTCCCCCCCCTTGGGAGTACTACCAATGCTTGAAGCATAAAAAAGTAGTTCCTCAGATGCTTTGAGCATGAAGCCAGTCTTTGCATGAACTTTGTTGAAAAGATTGCTATAATTGTCCAATGACCGAAGAATGTCTGACGAATCCAGTCGATCCTATCTTTAATGCATCCTCGAGTCGATAAAATCGTTTATGGCCAATTTTTTGACCTTCTGAGAAACAATCTTCTGTTACTACTTGAAATAAGATGTTCAAGAGCGCAAAATAGCACGCTGCTGTATTGCACCGTCTACGCTAGATTTTGATTTTTTATAAAAGCTTTGAGTGGCATGCTTGATAAGATTCAGAGCTGGAAAGGCTCCCCTAGTCTCGACGTGATCTTCCAGTATCCTCCTAAAGCTTTGTATCGTGGGCACTCTCCTTTGTGTAGTAGGACCGAGAAATAGTGGAAATGTGGGCTCCCGTCCGTCAGCCCACTGCACAAGGGGACCGCGCGTTGAGACGAGGCTATCATAACACTTACCTGCGAGCTGTCGATAGGAGCGCACTACGTCGGTGCACAGAACACCTGAATCCACAGCCAAAACGAAAATGGGTATCGTAACCCCAGAACAAACATTTGTTGTAATAGTTGTGCCATGTGTTCCTTAGGCATATAATTACTGTAGATCTCATCACGAACTTGGCAGATCACAGGATCTGCAGATGAAAAAGATACTAATTATGCTAAAGTGGCAGCTACCACTCTCGCTTTTATTTCCACACATCCCAACAGATCCTCACCTTCATTATTCTTCTTTTCGTTCTGTGACCGCCTGAAGAAATGGAACCTGTCCAAAATAGCAATTCCATCAGGCAAGCACGCAAGGTCAGGCCCACCTCGAACACATGCTTGAAGAAGCTTATTAACAGCAGTGCAGACATCAAAGCACTCTCGTTTGCAGTTCCACGCATCATTGATCCACTAGAACCTCTAAACAACAACCATCTGCGGTGTAACAGATCAAACCATTGTGAAAGAGTTCTTTCCTCTTTCGCAACTCTTTCTTCTAAACCAAATTCCGATCGAATGTCATAACTTGCCATCAACACCAAACCTGCATTTGTCCCAGTCACCTACAAATTGGGCAAGAAAAACCAGTCTGCACATCGTTGTACAACTGTAAGCACAGTGCACTTCGCGATTATCTTCTTCTCCACCAGGTTTTTTATTTCCTGCACGCTTTCATTCTCGCATTGCCCCTTGTTAAAAAGAGTCTTTTCAAGGCGTATATTTTTCTTAGAAATAGCAACCCATGTGTTTGAAGTCTCACTGATTCCTTTAGAAACAGTAGACATGAAGCGCAAGATTTTGCAAAACTTCCCTGTGTCCTGCTCTTTCTCACTGCTACTACAGTGACTTGCCTCCGTCCACTCCTATTCAATGCTAGTCAACGCAGCTAAAAGTTTCGCAAAGAATGCCTCTGGGCCAAGATTCGGGTCTTCATCAATGACAAAGACCCCTCTGCGATCTGCAAATGCTTACAATGGTCTCTTCTCTTCACCTTGATCACCGTCGCCAAGAAGCATATGTCTGTCATCACAAATCTCCACATCATCAGGTTCGTACAGTTACTTTTCTGCGACTCTGCTAAGAACAGAGGTGCAATGTTTGAAATGGTTGGAAGCCGATGGTGATGATTTGAAGTTCGAAGCATATATCTGGGTTTAAATAGAGGGTCTAGCCTAGTTCTATCAGTGACAATTATCGATGAGAAATCGTCCGAGTTTAACGGGGTTATGCATTGTCTTTTCGTTGGCTTCCATATGTGGGTGATTTACTGGGTTCAGTGCCAGATCTAGTCGTTTGATAACTTCTCGAATTACACCAGCGCTGATGACTTTTTCTATGAGCTGGCAAAGATAAGCGACAGGTAGGGTGTAGATGGTCTGGCATGAGCCCATGGTGCCTGCAATGACCTGGCACAGATCTCCCAGGAACCCTTCATGAACGTTTCATCATTGGTGTACCATGTGAGGTGTCTGTCAACGTTGTAAGTAGTATGCAACGTGTAAATCAAAGCCAACTTTGTCTTAGTGGTCAGCCCAGACTTCTCTGATATAAGCATGTTGTCATGTCATATTGGCAGCATGTCATAAAAGATGTCAACTCGGCTTTGAGGCCAGGTGTATGAGTCAAATAAGTAATACATCTCTTCAGGAGATCGAGTAGAATACAAATAGGAAGGATACACACGTTGGAACTGATGCTGGAGCCAGCTATACTCAAAGAATGGTATATAGTAACTAAATCTAGCCGACACCAACATCTCCAGTGACAGCCTCTTTTTTCTCGTCCTCGCGGTTTGGCTCCAGAAATGATACCTCTACAAATGGATGAAAGCAATTGAGGCTCTCTGGCATAAAAAATACAGAGCTTACACCAACCTCTGCTAGTAAGTTCATGAATTGCTCCTTCCCACAGCCCCAATTTGCTGTTAGAATGCAACCCCTAAACGACTCCTCACCCCTACCAGTCTACTAATGTCATGAAAATTTTACAGACAGATTCCTTTTACGCTTCTCCGGGTCTTCCAAATCGTACTGCGAGAATCATTCTGAATAGCACATCTGCCAGAGCATCTGCAGAATGCCCTTTTTTATAAACTTTCCTGGAACAAAGCATCGTAACTTGATTGTCGGATGCTCCAGTGTCACAAAGATCGTCATCTAAGGTCGTGGTAAGGTGCGAAGACATGAAAATCACTATTCTTCCCTCTCGAAAAGTAAATGCCTCAAACTTAGAAGGTTGCCTCTTTTAGTCTCTTTGTGCGTTCCAAAACATTGCTTCATCTCCTTCCCGTCCAGTGGGCGGCTACGCCAAAATAAACTCAGCAATCAACCTTACCCTCTGTGCAGGAGGAGGAACATGGTTCCATGTCGCAAAATGTCAATTGAACCAACAAAGCTTCACCCAATAGTGTGCGAAAACAGCATTGCAGGCATATATCAGTACGTGTTAAACATTGTTACCACTTCTTTGCGATTGTTGATTCTTGGAAGCTCATTAAACCATTCCATTAATTGCTGCAACAAGCTTTTCATAATCAGCACTATAAATCCACTGCGAGCTAGGAAAACCCCTCTTACAGTACATTCTAACTTCAACATGGCAACGGTAGTCTTGAAAATAATACGAGCTCGATTTTGTATAGGGCGTCAGTAAATTCTTTCTTCATCATTAATGTGTTGCTCTGAACGTTTCTCACTGTCCATCTTTGCGTGGGGTCAATGGCTCTTCTTCTTGACCTACCTCCTGTTTCCCAAGCCTTACCTTTCTTATCTCTTCCATTTGATGCAGATGCAGGTTTCTGTGTTATATTCCTGTTCAAATACGTACTTGCATCTCGAGTCCTTCTCCTTGACCTAAATATACACGCTCAGTCACCTTGGCTTGCCAAACGCTGTCGCATAAGCCAGTTTTCTTGCCCAGGTGCATTCGCTCGTGCAGTAGTTTGTTGTAGAGTAGATTTGTCAATGATTACGGTAATTCCGGAAGAGTCTGGTGTCGATAAATTCGTCCCGTTGACTTTTTAAGGCTCAAGTAAAGCCATAATGAGCAAGAAACAGGCAACCTTTCATCAATTCGCTGGATTTGATGCACTTTTTAAGGCTGAGAGCCATAATGACTTTAAAGAGTGAGAGGAGCAAAGATACAATCTTAGAATAGAGTTAAGAGCTAATTTTTACGTCCGGGAACGGTGAAAAAACATCTTAGTTTTGCGCTTTCAGGATAAGTATACAGGTTTTACGGATTTAGTGGCCAAGTACCCAAAAAATGCTTAGGCCCATTTAATAACACGAGGGACAGCCCACAATAATTTCTCAAACCCCCGACGTGAAGGCAAATACTCATTTCCCAAGACAGATTGGAACTGTACAAATTGGAATCAAAATTTCTTCATCTTGGGATCGCCACCTGAGCGACCCCAGTCGCGAGACAAATCTAAATCCCCTAAAAACCAACGGTGCAACGCTTGTGCTGGGCAACTCCTGAAAACACAATTGCGTATTTTTAGATGTGAGTTTTTACTAAAAATGTGCTGTTGAGGGGGTGTTTATTGGTTGACGTGAAGACACGTCGGAGAAGATTTGGGCTCTGACCCAAATGACCAAATGCGTACTTTTCCCTTCAAAATAAAGAGCGATAGCAAACACTCCCGCCCTTACAAGACTTGAACAGGCGTAACCAGAACACAGACCAGTCTCTTTCCGGGCGTCCGAGATGTTGAACAGCTCAAACCCGTAGTCCCGCCCACTTACCCGCAAACCTTCCTCGTCAGTTGCAGTGCACAGGAACAAGATCCTCCTGCACGCTACCTCCGCATTTCAACCTCACAGGAGCACTGTGCGAGCATGGCAACGAACGATGCGACTCCCAGCTATGTTGCCACTGTAGCCACAGAGTCGTTCCGTGCTCCTTTCAGCTCGAACATACATGGCTCAAGTGCCATCGTTCTTGCTGAGAATCACAGTTCTTCGGCAGCAGCCAGAACGACTCCTTCTCAGCTTCCTCCTGCCCTGACAGCAGATCCATCAGGTGCCTCATCGCTGCCCTCGCAAAGAACATTGAGCCACAAAGCAAAGAAGACGACTGCGGTTCGCGGAAAGGCTTCACGACGACGGAGACCGAGGCAATGCTGAGCACTGCTGAAGATATGTTACCACTGTGCCGTGAAGAGTGGGATGCTGTTTTGTTAGAGCATAATAAGCTCTTCGGAGATCAAATGAGGACTGTGGACAGTCTGAAGAGGACGTTCGTGACCCTGCTCAGAAAGAAAATGCCCGTTGGAGTGTAGAGCAAAACCCGGAAGCGGGAAGTACCCTCAAGGTGTTCGAGACCTCGCTCCCTATGGGATAGTGTCTCAGTTGAGAGAGCCCTCTGCACCACGTAAAGGCTGGCTTGTAAGACCAACGCGGTTCTGGCTATACCTGCAGAGGATCGGGAATGGCCCAGAAAAAGGGTAAACTCCAGGGACGGATGGTACACACGTGAGTGTATAATGACACGATATCCTGTAAAGGAAAGCAAAAGGAAAAAGAGAAAATCCAAGAGAACCGGCAACGGGGCGTGCGACACGCGGCAACAGACCCGGCGACGGGGCGAACCAAAATAAAGAACGAATCCCAAACGGGAATGTGGTAAACACCACGACGAAGAACCCAATACTGGGGCGGAATCCAAGACTGACAGTGGAACAAATAACCAATACCGAACACGGTGATACTGTAGCAGTAGTGACGCCTGAATGTTCCCAAGGGGATGGTAGACGGAATCCACTCGTGGATACTCTCCGCAAGGAGTCGTAATCCGTACGAGGGTCTCTCTTACCAGAGCCTTACTCTGCAAAGAGTATATCTCGAAAGAGAACCAAGGTTACCATTTACTGGTGGTGCTGACGGCGAAGCCGTGATTACCTAAGTAGGTTTCCACCACAATAAACTAAATAAATTAACTAATTTGGTGCACACCTCTTGAGGTCCATACACGTGGAGTTCCCACTTTCTGGGCCACAAGTGGCGATAACCATAAAATTAAATATCTAAAGTTGGAACCGAAATTACCATACGCGTACAGCGTACCATATGTCACCAGAATGTCACTAGTAATACCTGTCTAGGTCTCTCAAGTGCCACCTCATTGCTATCCCGCGAGGGATCAACTCATAAATGAGGTATCGAACCAATCCACCAGTGGATACTCCTATGAATAGGAACAACTCCCAACCGACGGGAAAGCGTTGCTCCACATGGAGATCCCCTGATGCCGGAAGATGTCCGTAGGGCGAAACATATTCGCTATAAGATGACGGATAAAGCGGATCTTGGCTGCAGGGACGAAGAAACGGATGAAATCACAGGGCTTGGGAGCACATCTGGGGATGACCGGGAGGAAACACGTCATTCTCTCGGAAGACCTCCCATGCCGATATCGCCCGAGAGCAGCGGGGAAGATGGCGAGCTCCGACATCCAATACCAGCAAGAACTACGACGCCGCTCTCGCTTCCGTCACCGCGTCCTCTCATTGCCAAAAGATGGACAGTGCCATCCAAAACATTTGATGCTGAGGATATTCTCACAATGATGAAGATGACGATGTTGCACGAGCAGCAGCGCCGCGAGGAAGATGCGAGGCGCCGAGAAGAGAATGAGAAGGAGAAAGAGCGCATTAGGGAAGAGGAAAAACAGCAAAGAGATGAAGAACGCCGTGAAGATCAACAGAGGCGAGAGCATGAGTGCAAATGGCAGGACCAGTTCTTCGAGGCAATGCGTATGGTGATGCCTGCGAACATAAAGCGACACAGCGGCAAAATAGGATGACTTTATGCATCGAATAGTGTTGTTTTTCGATGGTTTAAAAGCAAAAGCTGTCGTTCAGAAACAGGTTGGCGTCTGCGCCCATGTTGGGCATATATATGTTCAAGGTCTGGTTAATTCCGGCCACGTGCGAGCGGAAGTTAAACAATAAAACCGTCGTTAACCGTATCATCTTTCTTTCGCCGTTTTCGTCGTATGTCAAACGATCTCGAAGTCTTGGGAAAGTTCCCTGGAAGACACGCATACCCTATTCAGCCCCCTGATGAGCCGGTGTAGCCTGTCGGCCCACTATTACCTCAATGGCGTTTTGTGCAGAACCTAGGTAGTCTTGTGCCGACTGGATAAAAAAACGGATGCATTTCCCTACAAAAGGCCGAATCGGCTACAAATATTCCTCGAGTACTCTCGAACAAAACTTGGAGGTTCCGGTAAATACATCCCCATTCGGCGATAGTAGAATAGTGAAAAGCGTCAGGGGCATTAACGGCGCAAGAAATAACACGGTCGTTTGGGGAAAACAAGAACACATTTCCAACATAATGGCCATGTATCCAGCCATTGTAGAACATATTCTGTATCACAAAGTCCCCGGATTGCTGCAACTGCAGCTGAAGACCGTCTGCGACGCAGCAAAAGTCGTGTAATAGAGAGTACCTCTATCTAAAGGACTTGTTGAACTGTTCAACGTTTTAGTTCGTCGGAAGCTTGACGCGTGATTGTTCATCTCGCTGAAGAGTGTGATAGACAAGACGACGAGCGAAGCGAATTTAAATCGAAACCAAGCTTGCTGTCGCTCCAAACATCAAGCTCAGTGTCATACGCTGACCACGTGTACGACGCCAGGCAATAAAAATGGCAAGAAATTGTGAGGAAGAGAGAAGGCGGGGTCTACCGTAGGAAAAAAGGCGGGTTTTTAATATTTGAATGTACTCGCTTCTGAAGTAAATGGTACAGGTGTGGTAGAGTCGATGGAAAGTCATCAAGAGTGCCCGAAAGACGCGATGATCCAGAAAAGTGAGTGTGATTAGTGATTGATAGCAGCCGCTGGCGTAGAGGTATTCAAAGAGTCACATCGATGGGAAGTGGAGCGCCCGTCGTTGAATGCGGCGATTAAGTCTAACTCGCCCCTCATTCGTGAGACGCATCTTGAAAGTTGTCTGCTCCGACATGCCTCGAAAAAGGAGGACGAGGTTGAGAAGCTGCATCAACGACGCCATCATGTAACGGCGGTTGACCGCTGCTTCGTGATGGGCTTCACCTGAACATGGCGTCAACGAAGCCTGGCGCATTGCTGTACTAATACTTGTTCTTAATTAGGCGCAGGGGGCGCTTTTTGGGCGAATGTGTTTTCTGGATGCCTGGAGGTAAAGGGTTACCCTATTTCTCTTTTGCGCTAATTTTGTGTTAAAGAGTAGGAACGCATTTTGTGATTTCAGGAGTTGTCCACTGACCGTGGCGTCTTCACGCGCAGAATCGAGCTTCCAAAGCGATGCGCCGTGACAGGTGTGCCGGGGGTATTAAGAATAATGAATCAAGCCGGGCAGCGCTGGCAACAGCATATTGGGCACGGCGTGGTGCAGCGCGCTGATTGGCTTGCCGAAGCGCAAGGCGCGAGGTAGCACGCGAGCAGTTTCGGTCTCGACCGCTGCGCGCAGACTCCTTCAAAGACGGTGCGCAGCAGCTGCTCCCCGTTCGCCAGCACACCGCGCCACCAGTCTCCCCCGTCATGAAACGCGTAGCTCCGCCTCCATCGCCGTCGTCCGCCTCCTCCGACGACGACCGTATCCGTCTGCTATCTCGCGCCGCCTCTGCTACACCCTCGCCTTCCTCCCCGCGCCTTTCCAGACCGGCCCATCCTCCACTGCGCGCTCCCAAACGCGCCCGCTCGCGCACCACGCGCAGAAAGCCACCGCGCGCCCCCTCTCTCTCGCCCTCCCCCACAGCCCGTCCCGACCCGCAACCTCGCCAGCTCACCGCCCGCGTCGCCGACCTGCTCGACTCTTACCTACAAAGCACCCTCGGCGCCGAGCCTGGCGATTCGTCCCCGCCGCCCCAACAACCACCAGCCCCGCCCTCCCTGCCTTTCGCTTCGCTTCGCGCTCCGGCCGCAGTTGACCACTTCCGTCTCTTCAAGGACAGTCAGCCCGGCGTCATCGGCAGACGTCACCGCGACAAGAGGCGTCGTCTTCCAGATTCCGATTCATCCAGCGACGAGGAAGACGCTCAACGCATGCAACGTCTACGCTCCGTTGTCGTTTCGGCCCCCTTGCCCCCGCCTCGCACTCATGTCTAGTCGTTTCTTGTACGCGTCCCACCCCCATCGCATATTGTAACCACCCTATTGAATCTTGTCTTGTTTATCTCATGCCGTCTGAAATGCGTTGCGTACCATTTGCCTCCCTTTGCTGGCTGCGTCTTCAAGCCGTGCGCTCTCTTCTTCGCTCAGTTCAACCCGTAAAGCGCCCACGTTTTGTAACACTTGACGCTCATTACGACATCCTGCCAGCACGATAACCCCCTTTTTCACGCACCAGCTCACAGCCACTTGCCCAACGCTCGCCCCTTTCTTCATCGCCACCCTCTTCAGCTCCCTGTCCAACTCATCGTTTTTCAGCCTGTCAAACAACGCCCCTCGCACCCCGCTACGTTTCGCGCCCCCACCAAGTCGCCCCAGACATAATGGAGAGTACCCGATAACACTCACCCCCATTGCATCTGCCGTTTCCAGTAATCCATTTTCCAGCGCCTCTCTACATAGCAAAGACATCTGCACTTGCACGCTTTTCAGCCTCGTTCCACGCTCTTCTACCAACTTTTGGGCTCGTTGCAGTCCAGTGGGGCCCATGTTGGATACCCCGATATGCTCACAATACCCCGCTTTTTGCGCTTCGCATAGTCCTTGTAGTAACACCCGTTCTTGTAGTGGAAGGTAACGCGACGGTGACCAATGCATCTGTGCAATGTAGATCTTCGTTCCGAGTCGTTCACAACTTTGTTCCGCTGCATTCACAATGGAGCGAGCTGTTAGGCGCCATGGATACGATGCAAATTTTGTCGCAATACGCACTTGACGCGGGCAGTAGCGCATAAACTTGCCCAGCAAAAGTTCCGCGCGTGCGTTCAACTTGCCCGTGCCATAGGAATCCGCAGTATCGAATAACGTGATTCCATTTTGAACAGCGCGTTCAAACGCTTTTTGAAGCTCTTTATCTTGCTCTGGCGAGTAGTTGTACAGCAGACGATTGCCCCATGCCCACGTTCCAATCGCTAGCGATGAATCTGTCAAACTAGCTGCATCATGAATTAGTTTCTGCCCTCGACTGCGGCTGCACATACATACTTGCCGATGATGCCAGCCCTCGCGGAGTTTCTTGTGCGTTGTTGCGAATCGAGCAGCACTTGCGAATGCCATCGCAATTGTAAATCGATTTGAGCAGCACAACCATTCAACTCTGCAGGAGAAGGTTAGCCATTCTGGAGCTCCTTTGTCCGGAGCGAACATGAGCACCAGACTTTGTGAGGTTGCCAATGTGTGGGTGTCCTCACGGGGGCTGGTTATGTGCCTTTGTGCTGTAAGGCTAAGTCCTCGTTTCTGTGCCACAAACGTGTATACCTACAAAAGGCTTATCTCCCGGCACATTCATAATCCCCACAAGTCCGACCATGAGAGCAGCAAGTGCTGCCTTTGCTCGAAGCAGCTACTTTCTCCTTGGGAAAGCGTGGTCTAGCGCCCTTTCTTGTTCTCCATCATCAATGCATCCTGATACAAGAGCGTAGCATCCAACTTTATTTTCTCGGACCAACATTCAGAAAAGTGGAATCGTCAGTCTCAACCGGACCGTGAGTAGCCCGTCGCCATTGTTGTTAAATGGAAAGCATGCCAGCCATTCATCCTTTCTAGAACCGAGTGTGAATTTTCGTTTCATCCTCACTGATGGCCTTTGCTGCTACGCCGGCATTACCTACCCGACAACGTCGCGGTGCAACTGAACGCATTTTTCCGAAACTCAGCTTGCAGAACGCACATCTTCCCCCACACGCGTACACTACCCTACCCGATTCCACCCCAGTATGCCGTCTTATCAAACTGCTACATCCGCGAGATCCATCTCCCAACAATGTTTCTCGCACACTTGATACTTTACTAGCGCACGGTTTTCAAACATTTTCACTACCCGCAACTCTGCATCCCTCAGCTGCAACCTACGTCCGTTTAATAGGACCTTCTTCCGCAGAGAAACTCCAGCTTTGCACTCGTCTCGACATTAATCCGCTCAACTTTCAAACTGTTTCGCGCCGCACTGTTGAGGATCTTGTAGACGAGCATTTGCGATCACTATCTCTGGAGCGATTACATATGGTGCAGCTATCATGGGCCGATTTTAGAGACGAGAGATATCTCGATTTCATAAGCGAGCTGTCAGAACTACAGCGCCTTGGAAAGTTACGGTCCGTGGGCACGGCCAATTTCCCAACACGTCAGCTTCGATATCTGCACTCGCAAGGCTTGCGGGTAGCTTCCAATCAGGTTCCGTTTTGCCTACTGGACGAACGGCCGCTGACACAGATGGCGTCATTTTGCGCACAGCATGGAATCGCGTTAGTGGGTGGAAATTCTCTGGGAGGTGGTTTCTTCACAGAAAGATTCCTGGGGCTACCCGAACCGCGGAAAAGTGCATGCTCCCCAGCACTGCTACGTTTCGCAGGGGTGATTCGTGTCTGGGGTGGGTGGGGTTTGTTTCAGCAGCTGCTGTATGAAATGAAAGGTATTGCTGATAAGTACGGGGTGAGTATGGCAAACGTGGCTGTCAAGTGGGTTCTGAGGCAGCCCGTGATGGCTGTAGTGATTGGAATTGAGAATGCAGAGTACTGCAAGAGCAATCTACGCCCCTTCCATTTCGACCTTGACGATGAGGACGTGGCTGCGCTAGAGAGCGTAGCAAGGAAAGGGAACGACTTGTTTACAATTTTGGGAGATTCCGGTAGTGAGTTCCAAGTCCATAGATAGATGAGTACATCGAGTGGTGTGGCCACAACGTGCGGCTAACTAGCCACATGTGCAGACGTAGAATCAAGATAGGAACATTGACAGGCAACATTACCGTGTAAAGAGCTCAGAAACCTGGCTGCCGACTGACGCCGTGGTGAGGCGATGCAGCGTGACTGTAGTACGGTAGTACAAGCACGTCGAAGTTGTCAGTAGTTCGAAAGGCAGCATAGAAAACGCGCAAGACAAGACGCAATGCAAATCACTTGTGCGCCCTGCAGGCCAGTTTAAATGTTTACCTAAGTGCAATGGCATCAAACAGCCATCGTAAGAATCGGGAGCAACAGTGTGAAAGAAGAGAATATTACTCGCCGCCGCGGGGTCGTGCAACAAACGCACGACATACTAAGTACAACACTATCAGCGCGCTTATCCAGTTACGGGGGTAATACTAGCAATGACACCGCCGTTCTTGTGGATCTTAATGTATGTTGCAGAAAGCTCATTGAAAGGCACCATGTAGACTGTATTTGAACGACGGAAATCAGAAATCTTGCTCCCAGAGCTTGCATTCTTAGTCTTGTAGAATCTGCCAGTGCGGGAGCGCAGTCGGACACCCGCACCTCCATTGTTGGCCTTGGCTTGGGAGAGATTAGTGACCTCGATGCGGAATATCTTGCCGCCAGCCTGGCGGGTACCGTGGGAGGTTCTGGCCATGGAAGCGCCGGAAACGCCACCTTGCCAAGATCCCGAGGACGCGTCCGGAGGCATGAAGTTTCCGCCGTCAGCTCCAGGAGCAACGACAGGCAGCGGAATGGACTGGATACCGGCTCGGTTGAGAGTGATCTTATTGGTCATGGTACGCGGGTTGGCCTTGTCAGAGGTGGATGAACCGCGGACGACCTGGAACATGTGGGTGAAAGCGCACATGGAGAGGTTGGAGGTGGTGAGGTGTCCGCGGTAGTACGGCACACAATACTGGTCGAAGAAAGCATCGTATTCGCCATCATCAAAGAAAGCATCGATGAAAGCGTCATAACCGTGGGAGTCATACACGGCGGACTTGGCGCGGTATTGCTCCAAGCCGTCTGGAGTGCGGCCCAAAAAGTGCTTGAAGTTAAGCTCAATGGCGCCGTACAATGGACGACTGTCGAAGAAGCGCTTGCGATACTGGTACGTCTTTCCGAGAGCGCGGCAGAACTCCTTCGCGGTGAGGCGCAAATCGCGGAATTCGGACTCAAGCTTGCTCATCTCGGCGCGTTCAGACTCCATGATGTAGGCGTTACCGAAGACTTGACGGTAGATGGCTTGGATGTAGACCTCATAGTCGGCGGAAAATCCGGCTGGTCTTCCGGCTTCTGCGATGACAAAACGCTCCGTGAACTTATCGAGACCGAGCTTGTCTAGCGAGGAGTTGCCGAGTACGGTGCCTAGACGGGCTGTGAAGCGGGGCTGCGCGGATGGGGCGGAGGTACGCAGGGAGGTGCCGGTGAAGGTGGTTGACAAGGGGGCGGCAGACGGGCGCAGGCCGAGGACGGGGACGAAAGCCATAGCGGAGGAAAGGGGCGTTTGCAAGGAGCTGACAAGGGGGGTACGAGGCAGTGACGGAGGGACGCGGACGAGCGGAAGGTGGGGGTTACAGGATTAGATAGGAGCGCAGCGGGGAGCAAGATAATAAATGATGGTAGGGTATTGGTGGGTGCGGATTAGGACCTGTGCGAGCTCGAGTGGCAGAGATCGAGTGTGTGATCAGCGCAAGGCGACCGCAGTGCGCACCGGCACTTTTCATTATCACAGCAAAAGATTTAACCAACTTAGGTACCGTTGTACCTCTGGTACCGTTGTACCTCTGGTACCGTTGGTAGACGTACCCTCAGAAAATTTACGTGTGAACTTCACACTGTGAAGTGCTCGCTGGCCGTGAGCCAATCGCTTATCCCCGTTGGGCTCAGCATTTGCCGTCATACACGTCGCACACGTGCACGCGACGCACAGCTGTGCGTATACGCTCGTCGCCGCGATGGTCCCGTCGTCAGCCGCCGTATATCATAGCCTACATCTGTCTACGACGTAGACGGTAGGTAGTGCAGCTATCCTTGGTACTTTGTTCACTCTCACGCCGCCTCCCTCTATTCGCCGCAGAGTACAACGGCAAATGCATCACCCACACCGCATTTCCTCAACCGGAGACACTACGGGTACGTTGCAACCGCACCGTCCACCAATACCCAGTGACGATAGTTTCCTTGCACCACACTTAAGTCCAACAAGCGACAGTGTAGATAAGGAATACCTACAACACCATCTTTCGACTGAGGGCCATCTCACCCACCCCCGACAACCCCCCCGCCCCCTGCAACACACAGCCTTTCTGACCCGCTTCCTCTCACTTTGCTTCCTTGCTCAGATACCCCCCCATCCGATCGCAGATCGCTTGAACCCACCCGAAATCCTGCCCTGTAAGAGCGCGTGGTCGATCGGCCCCCACAATCACGCAAACGTCCTCGCTCGCCGGTTGCACAAGCACACACTGCCCATGAACAGAAGAGTTAGAACCCATCAACAGCACCCACAATAAATGCAAAAAAACATCACCGTCCACATACCTGACATTTCTGCGGCAAGAACCCAAACTCCGTCTCCCGCACCGGCACCACTTTCATATCCGCCAGATAAGCTCGTTTGCCACTACCCATGGCCTTCGCCACGATCCCTTCTTCCACCATGTGGGTCGCAGGAGCCTCCGTGCTGAACTGTCCCAAAAAGAATCTACCCTCGCCTCTCACCATCACCGCCACGCTTTTCGCGCCTTCAATGCCGTCAATAACAGCTTGCGCACATCGTTCTGCAACCTCCGCATTGCTGCCTTCAAAGCCTGATTTCACTTGTATACCGCCCATTTCAACGCTTGCTCGACGTTCGGATACTTCTGCCCTTGCTAGCCCGTATAGAACCAATGTGGCCCCAGCTATCACTCCGAGAATATCCGCCCTCGATTGTGTTGCGGTTAGTCCGTCTAGTGGTGTTAGTAGTAACCGATTACCGAGTAAGCCAGTTAGCAGACATCCGCCTGTGATTAGTGATACCCGCCCAAAGTTCATTCGCGTCTTGCATCGTTTGGCGCGTGTTTGTGTCGGAAAACTTCTGACATTTCGAAAAGGCAACGCCACTCTCACAGCTAAGAACGCGGTCCTGTTCCTCAGTTGCATGTCTTTTTCTTCCTTCCCAGAACAATCGGCACAGCTTGGTTGATGTCTTCTTTAGTGCTGATTACGATCACTTCACACCACAACTTCTGCTGGGAACACCGATGCTGCTATCGTTTGTGTGTTCCAGTGCGCTAAGCGTTAATGGTAACGCTTGTTCTTCTGAAGTGCGTGCACACCCGCATCCCCAGCTAAAAAGCTGAGCGTGCTCCAGTTGATCTGAACGCTTTCAGTTTCAATTTTCGCAATTTGTACGAACGGTACGACTGCACAACCGCGCTATTCAGACGCGAATCGCAATACCATCGAGCATTGCGGATGCGGTACGGCTCAAAGATCAGCACCACTTCTGCCCGGCAGTGTTTCTACAAACACGAGTGATTCAAGCTTCCCCTGAACAGCAACAAGAGTTACTGCCCTCTGCGTTTAAGCCGCTCCACAAACTGGACACCTAGCGCTTTCCGAAATATGTCTCCAAGCCGCAAAAGAAAAGCATCACAAGCGTTCTCTCAAAACGACCAAACACCGCGATACCCATTCGAAAAGAAAGGCATTTCCAACATTCAGCAAGGCCGTCATGCTTTGGAATGGTTGATACATCCGGTGTCGCTCGAAGAGTTCTTCTCGAGCTGCTTCGAGAAGACGCCAAAGCTCTTGCGCAACGACTCGAGCAAGTTTTCAAACATCACTTCGATCGCTCAGATAAAGGGTTTGGTCTTCTCTGGAAAGCTGCAGTACGGTAAACAAGTTGACGTCACCCACTATGATACTGAGAAAGGGAGAATCACGCTGAATGAAACAGGGGTATGCAATAAGAATGCTTGGAACAAGTTCGAATCCAATGGCTATTCACTTCGTCTACTTCGACCGCAACAGCATATCGAAAGCATTTATCGCCTGTGTGCCTATCTAGAGGCCTTTGTGGAGTGCATGGTTGGGGCAAACATATACTTAACTCCTGCAAAATCCCAAGGATTCGCGCCGCATTTTGACGACATCGACGCGTTTATCTGTCAAATAGAAGGTCAAAAGCGGTGGAGAGTCTACAAACAACGCGCTGATGGCTTGGATCATCTCCCGAGAAAGTCCAGCATCGACTTTGACCAAGAAGAAGTAGAAGAAGCTGGGTGCTATTTGGATGTTGTTCTGCGCGAAGGCGATGTGCTTTACCTGCCCCGGGGGTATGTGCATCAGGCGGAAACAAGTAACGTGCATTCGTTGCACGTTACGATATCAATGTTTCAGCAGTGGACATGGGCCGACCTGTTGCTGCGTTCTTTCAAGGTGGCGATTGAGTCGGCTGCCGCGCAAGATATGCGTTTGAGGCGAACGCTGCCATTGCGATTTACATCTTTTATGGGCTTGTCAAACGCTAATGGCGATCAGAAAAAGAGAAGAAGGTTTGAAGAGAAGTTTTACAAGATGTTTGAGTCTGTTATTGACAAGTATCCCATCGACTCTGCGGCAGATGCTATGGCGGAGCTTTTCATGCAGCAAAGGTTACCTCCGCCGATTGCGGCTAATCGAAACGACTCGGAGCAGAACGTTCATTTAAACAGCGTGGTGAAATGTACGGCTGGTGCTGTTGCTAGGGTTATCATGGGTTCTGACGGTCTCCCGATGTTGCTGAACTCGCTTTCGAATTCAAAGGAGTCCACTGGATGCAGAGGTGAATCCTCAAAATGCCTCCCTGCGGAAGCATTCGCCGTGGATAAACTGCTGAAGGCGTACCCCCATTCAGTTAGAGTAAGGGACGTGACGATGGCAAAGGAACAGGATCGGATTGATCTAGTGGAAGGTTTGATTGATATGGGGCTCGTAAAAGTGGTTAGATGATGTTCTGTTGGCATGAATTGAGTTTTTTCTTTTTTTCTAAATTGTGTTGCATCATCTGGAATGGTCATTGTCATCGTGAGGAGCGGTAAGCGAAGTTGCGTCCGCAAAAGCATTCGCACTGTAACAGCAACGAGGATGTCTGTCTGCGGGTGTCTACGTTTACGTTCCAAGACTGCTGCAACGGTTGTTTCACGAAGAATCGGCCTCTCTCCCGACATAGCAGAGCTTATCTGGTCTTGTTGTTACATATTCAAGGTCGAGAAGTTACGTTTCTCGAAGGGCAGGAAGCTCTCTTCGCCATTATGGCGTTCTACAGCGGCAGCTGAGAACGACCGGATCATCAACGACTGCGTCCTGACGCTACGAGTTGAAGTCACACTGCAAGCTCTCACGGCGTCGGCGAGCACAGGAATGAAGACTCCAAAACACAGTACGTCAGCAAAATATGGTATATGAACATACGCCTTGCCAGGGTGGTGGAGCTGGGAGGGTAAGTTAGATCTGAGATTTGTCATCAGCACAGCAACGAGGGTGAAGAAGAGCGTAACTCAAAAATATATATGACATTGACATAATGACACTATATGTTGTGTCATAATATGCATTTGCATGGGCACTTGTGAGCCGAATCTCGATGGAACGAGATCAGTTGCTTGGATCTGCGGAATAGGTTTTTGCAAGATCAAAAATTTTGCACGAACGCTTTTTCATTCCGAATTATCTCACAGCTTTCTTCATTCGCATCCTGCGCCACGCCATTTCTCTGCATCCCGCTGTGTGTCGCCAACGAAAGTTTCTCTATCTTGCTCCACAGCAGTAACCCGCTTGCACAATACTTCCCCAACCCGAACGCTGACACACATTTCACCGTCGTATTCCAACAAAAGAGCACACATCCCAGTGCAGTAGCACGTTGCTGCCCATTAGCCTTGCAGTCTTCCCCAGTACAGAGATGCCTTACGCGTTTCTGGCTCCAATCTCGCTGAATCCGTGGCGGTTGCGTCCAGCGCAAGTGTGCACCCCGCTCCCAACGACGTTTCGCATTGCCGCCAGCCTCCAGCCCCCCACCGGGCCGCCGCAACGGCCAGCGCGCACCCTGTCCATTCTCGCCGCGCTCTCAGTGTTCTTCTCTACGCCCTCCAGCCTCGCCGCCCCCGCTGCTCACCCTGCACAACTGCCTGCAAATACCATACCCGCTGTCACGCGCACGGTGAACCGTCATGTTGCAAACGGATCGCTTGTCATGGTCACCCGCCCCAAGACGCTCGCCAGTGTGCAGTCGCAGTTCACCATCAAAGACCACCTTTCCTTTTGGATGGGCGAGTTTCTGATGTGGAACGCC
The DNA here is from genome assembly GCA_003194525.1 of Gracilariopsis chorda. Classification (NCBI taxonomy): domain Eukaryota; phylum Rhodophyta; class Florideophyceae; order Gracilariales; family Gracilariaceae; genus Gracilariopsis; species Gracilariopsis chorda. The sequence goes on from NBIV01000101.1 coordinate 128,997, forward strand.
AGCGCGCGCGTCATCGCCTTGCTCGCCTTCACCTTGATGTTCATGTATCTCGGCTCATTTCTGTACCGGCTGGCTGATCCCAAAAAGCAGGAGGCGGCGCATCCGTTCTGGCACTCTGTGCGCGCCATAGCGAATCCGCTGGAAGACGACTGGGAAAACAATTACTTGAGAGCAACAAGCATCACTCTCGCAGCGATCGGAATGGTTTTCTTCGCCATTCTGGTGGGAATGGTGACCGAGTCGGTGGAAAGCGCCGTGCAGGCTGTAGACGGCGCGAGTTCAAAAGTGGTAACCAACGATCACATCCTGATCTGCGGCTGGAGTTCGCACGTGTCTCAAATGCTGAAAGACCTCACGTCAGTGTCGAAGAGGGTTCCGGTGGTGGTACTGGCGAAACCGGAGCAGAAGGATACGATTTTCACAGAGCTACGCGAAGGGCTTTCTGAGGAGGAGTGGGGTCGTTTGCGCGTGTTTTACCGACCGGGGGTGCCCATGATGGAGGCGGACCTATCACGCGTGGCCGCTTCTCGCGCCAGAAAGATAATTTTGATAGCGGAGCGACACGGAGATGTGACGGACTCGGACAGACAGGTGCTGTCACGTGCAATGGCTCTGCGTCAAAACCTGCCCGCGTTCACAGGGGACATTGTAGCGGAACTGCGCTCCGAGCGCGATGAGCGCATTCTCAAGGGCATCTTGAGCGAAACGAAGGCACGCTCCGTGGAAACGGTGAACGCGGATAAGCTGTTGTACAGATTCATGGCGCAGGCGATTCGACAACCCGGGCTGGCGGACGTGGTGGCGGAAATGATGGGCGATGACGCTGGATGCGTGTTCCATGTTCGGAAGGCAGGGCAGATTGCTCCGCATGTGGTGGGGCAAAAGCTGAGTGACTTGAAGGCGACGTGTATCAGCGGGTCGATGCTGTGCGGCATGTTCGAAAACGGGGTGGTGCATATCGGATTGGACAAGGACGTGGTGATACAAGCGCGCAGTGAACTGCTGGTGCTGGGTGAGAAGGGCGGGGCAAGGGACGGTGGCAAGGCGGTGCGAATGTCACGATCGGCGGGAGCGACGATTCGGGCGCTGAGGTTGAACGACAGCGGGGGTGGCGGCAAGAAGAAGGCGGAGCGCTACCTGGTGTGCGGGTGGAGAGCGGACATGCGAGATATGTTGAAGGAGCTGGACGACGTGCTTGGGCGCGGGTCGCACGTGACGATACTGGACGAGGACGCGCCGATAGAGGTGCGGGAGGGGCTGAAAAAGGTGTCGGTGACAGCGGTGCGCAAGCGGGCGGACCGATACGAAAACCTGGAGGAGGTGATTTCGGGGGAGCGGGAGGGGTTTGACCACGTGGTGGTGCTGGCGTCGGCGATTGGGGCGGACGAGGTTGCGCGGGGGGGGGGGATGGAAGCGGACACGCAAACGATTGCCAGCGTGGCGTACATCAACGAACTGGTGGGCGGCGGGAGGGGTACGGGGGGGGGGGGAAGAAGGAGGGCAAGCTGACAGTTGTGACGGTTGAGTTTGTGAACGAGCGCGTGGCGCGCATGGCGAGGGAGCAGGGCAACATCGCCAACGCGATCCTGCCGCAGAACCTGAGCGCGCGCATTGCGGCGCAGACGGTGCGCGACAACCGGCTCAACGCGGTGTGGAACGAGCTGCTGTCGCAGCGCGGGCGCGAGGTGTACCTGCGGCGGTGCAGCGACTACGCGGGCGTGGCGCACCGGGCGGCGTCGTTTGCGGAGGTGGCGGCGCGCGCGCGCGACGGCAGCGGCAGCAGCGGCAGCAGCGGCGACGTTGTCGTGGGCTACGTCCGCCACGACGGCGAGGTGCAGCTCAACCCGCGCCAGCGCGAGCGCGCGCGCGAGTGGCGCGCCGACGACATGCTGGTGGTGCTGGCGCGGCACTGAGCGGCACGCACGCGCTGGAGTCACTGGCGCAGTAGGACGTGAAGTGGTGTATATGTGATTGCGACTGCTGACAAGCAAAAGGCAGTTCAACAGCACTTAGGTGCCGTATGGAGTCACTGGCGCAGTAGGACGTGAAGTGGTGTATATGTGATTGCGACTGCTGACAAGCAAAAGGCAGCTCAACAGCACTTAGGTGCCGTATGGAGTCACTGGCGCAGTAGGACGTGAAGTGGTGTATATGTGATTGCGACTGCTGACAAGCAAAAGGCAGCTCAACAGCACTTAGGTGCCGTATGGAGTCACTGGCGCAGTAGGACGTGAAGTGGTGTATATGTGATTGCGACTGCTGTGACAAGCAAAAGGCAGCTCAACAGCAACTAACATTGCAACGTAGGTCTCAATAAACGAAAGTTTATATATATATATATCATTGTCACTTTGTGTGGTAGTGCACTTCAAGTCCGTTCTAGCACTTAGTTGCCGTATGGAGTCACTGGCGCAGTAGGACGTGAAGTGGTGTATATGTGATTGCGACTGCTGTGACAAGCAAAAGGCAGCTCAACAGCAACTAACATTGCAACGTAGGTCTCAATAAACGAAAGTTTATATATATATATATCATTGTCACTTTGTGTGGTAGTGCACTTCAAGTCCGTTCTAGCACTTAGTTGCCGTATGGAGTCACTGGCGCAGTAGGACGTGAAGTGGTGTATATGTGATTGCGACTGCTGTGACAAGCAAAAGGCAGCTCAACAGCAACTAACATTGCAACGTAGGTCTCAATAAACGAAAGTTTATATATATATATATCATTGTCACTTTGTGTGGTAGTGCACTTCAAGTCCGTTCTAGCACTTAGTTGCCGTATGGAGTCACTGGCGCAGTAGCACCTCAAGTGGTGTATATGTGATTGCGACTGCTGTGACAAGCAAAAGGCAGCTCAACAGCAACTAACATTGCAACGTAGGTCTCAATAAACGAAAGTTTATATATATATATATCATTGTCACTTTGTGTGGTAGTGCACTTCAAGTCCGTTCTAGCACTTAGTTGCCGTATGGAGTCACTGGCGCAGTAGCACCTCAAGTGGTGTATATGTGATTGCGACTGCTGTGACAAGCAAAAGGCAGCTCAACAGCAACTAACATTGCAACGTAGGTCTCAATAAACGAAAGTTTATATATATATATATCATTGTCACTTTGTGTGGTAGTGCACTTCAAGTCCGTTCTAGCACTTAGTTGCCGTATGGAGTCACTGGCGCAGTAGCACCTCAAGTGGTGTATATGTGATTGCGACTGCTGTGACAAGCAAAAGGCAGCTCAACAGCAACTAACATTGCAACGTAGGTCTCAATAAACGAAAGTTTATATATATATATATCATTGTCACTTTGTGTGGTAGTGCACTTCAAGTCCGTTCTAGCACTTAGTTGCCGTATGGAGTCACTGGCGCAGTAGCACCTCAAGTGGTGTATATGTGATTGCGACTGCTGTGACAAGCAAAAGGCAGCTCAACAGCAACTAACATTGCAACGTAGGTCTCAATAAACGAAAGTTTATATATATATATATCATTGTCACTTTGTGTGGTAGTGCACTTCAAGTCCGTTCTAGCACTTAGTTGCCGTATGGAGTCACTGGCGCAGTAGCACCTCAAGTGGTGTATATGTGATTGCGACTGCTGTGACAAGCAAAAGGCAGCTCAACAGCAACTAACATTGCAACGTAGGTCTCAATAAACGAAAGTTTATATATATATATATCATTGTCACTTTGTGTGGTAGTGCACTTCAAGTCCGTTCTAGCACTTAGTTGCCGTATGGAGTCACTGGCGCAGTAGCACCTCAAGTGGTGTATATGTGATTGCGACTGCTGTGACAAGCAAAAGGCAGCTCAACAGCAACTAACATTGCAACGTAGGTCTCAATAAACGAAAGTTTATATATATATATATCATTGTCACTTTGTGTGGTAGTGCACTTCAAGTCCGTTCTAGCACTTAGTTGCCGTATGGAGTCACTGGCGCAGTAGCACCTCAAGTGGTGTATATGTGATTGCGACTGCTGTGACAAGCAAAAGGCAGCTCAACAGCAACTAACATTGCAACGTAGGTCTCAATAAACGAAAGTTTATATATATATATATCATTGTCACTTTGTGTGGTAGTGCACTTCAAGTCCGTTCTAGCACTTAGTTGCCGTATGGAGTCACTGGCGCAGTAGCACCTCAAGTGGTGTATATGTGATTGCGACTGCTGACAAGCAAAAGGCAGCTCAACAGCACTTAGGTGCCGTATGGAGTCACTGGCGCAGTAGGACGTGAAGTGGTGTATATGTGATTGCGACTGCTGTGACAAGCAAAAGGCAGTTCAACAGCACTTAGGTGCCGTATGGAGTCACTGGCGCAGTAGCACCTCAAGTGGTGTATATGTGATTGCGACTGCTGTGACAAGCAAAAGGCAGCTCAACAGCAACTAACATTGCAACGTAGGTGTAGGTTGTCACGTAATTGTGTAGTGCAGCGAAAGAGCGCAACCGCCCTTTGCTTATAAGGGCAGCCCCATTCCATCTCAATAAACCAAAGTATATATATATATATATATATCATTGTCGTTCTAGCAGCGACAACGTTCATCGTTGCTCATACTCCTGTGTACGTGTCATCTTGCGCCATTATCACTTGGTTGCTCAACTATGTCAACACGCACGAGCCCGGCGACTGTAAGCAACAGCCTGTGCCGCGCGCGCGCGCTGGCGCAAATTTACAGACGCGTGGGCGCGCGTGACGCGTCGCGCGCCCTCCGCTGGCGCCGCCGCGCGTGACCATGCCGGCGCAGCGAGCGCGCGCGTGCGCGCCGCGTGCCGCCGTGTAACCTCAACGCGCCACTCCCTTTCAGGCGCCCCGTGCGCGTGCACCGCTCTCTGCAGTAGACCCCCCCCTGCCCTCCGCCCTCCGCCCTCCGCCTTCCGCCCTCCGCCCTCCCGCTTAAAAGCCCCGCCCTCCCTCCTTCCAAACACCCCTCCCCCTCCCCCCGCCCCGTCCCAACTCAAAGCCAACCACCTACTCCTGCCATCCACTACCACCACCACTCCCCTACCCCCCCCCCCCCTCCCCCCATGGCCTACCAGCAGTACCCCGTCCCCCATCAGCTCTACTCCGCCGCCATGTCCTCCGCCTCCTCCTCCTCCTCCTCCCATGCCCCCTCCTCCTACTCCTCCGGCCCCTCCTCCCCCTCCTCCCCCTCCTCCGCCCACTACTGGAGCACCGTTCTCAACCCCCAGCCCGCAAAGTTCGACTGCGTCGGCTGCCACGCCATCTACAGCTCCCAATCCGCCCTGCACAACCACCAGCGCACCTGCGTGTACTACACCACCGGCCATCACAAGGCCCACCCCATCGGCCTCATCCCCGAAAAACCGTACCAGTGCGCCCAGTGCGGCGTCGCCTTCAAGAAGAATTCCAACCTCGTCAAACACATGAAGCTCGTTCATCTGGGCGAGCGCAATTTCGAGTGCCCGTACACCAACTGCGGCCGCATGTTTGGTCAGAAATCAAATCTCAACAGTCATGTTCGCGCCGTTCACCTTCACCAACGCCCCTTCAAGTGCGACAAGCCCGGTTGCACCAGAGCGTTTTCGCAGAAATCTGGACTCAAGGCGCACATCAAGACCGTTCACGACGGTGAGCGTCCCTACAAGTGCGACGCCTGCTCGGCCGCTTTTGGTCATCGAGGCGATCTCAACCGCCACATTCGCGTCCTGCATAACAAGGAACGACCGTATGAATGTCACGTCTGTCCGGGACATAAGACATTTGGAAGAAAATCCGTTCTGGCAAGGCACATGCAGACTCATCGATCAGAACAATCATAGGACGCAGCTGCTACAAAGCGCAGCTGTTCATTTTTTCTTTTCCCCCCTCTGTTGGTTTGTGCCGTAACTTTTGATCGCCGCTCTCTTGCCGATTCATTTTCTTTTCTACCACCCGTTCCCTCTAGCTAACTGCAATCGTCCATTCATAGAGCAAAAGCTGTTCGCACGTTCAGCGCCACTCCTCTTCGTACCTCCTCCTTTTCTACCTCGTTTTTTGACTTTTTCCAAAAACGTAGTAAACACAACAAAAATATAAACATAGACGCTAATGCTACGTCGTTTTTATCGCACAATCGCACTCTTTCTCTCAATCAACACTCGCAAGTACACCCCACTCCGGGACACAACACTCTCCACTTGTGTTCCCACAATGCCACCCCCAACACGAAAGAGAAACACAAGAAAAAAGGGGCGCACTCGCTCTCTCGAGTGTGTGCCTATGGTGAGTCATCACCGGTCTCATGCCGCGCATGACGAGCACCAACAGCCACGCTGTACGCTGATGCAGCCGCCAACGCACGCGCTCCAAACACACAATAAAAACACACACACGAAAAAAAAAAAAAAAAAACAATTTCGCACGCGAGCACACCCGCACCTGACACACAGTCAACATGCGAAAGAAGCGCGTGGACGCACGTTACAAGTCTTTCTTCGTCGTCTGCTGGTCGCCATCTTCGCTAAGCTTGCTTGCCACATGATGACAACTGTCATCGTCCGCGTTTTCAGTCGTCGCCCCGTCCTCTCGTAACCTCTTCAGCGAGAAGCATCGCACATTCAGAGTTTCACAAATCTGAGCGATCACGCAGAACGCGCGCCAGACATTGTACACCGTCACCATGATTGCCATCGCTCCCACCACAATCGTCACATCGCCGCTGTAGTGTTGCATCACGCCGCGCTCTGCACCCACCACTGCGGCACAGCTCACAATGCACGGTACTAGCAGCACCGGCACATACGGATAGCATCCACCCGTCAAGTGAGCCAACATCACCCTCGTGATGAGGTCGTAAATCGCGCCACCACTCGTCCACATCATTGCAATACCCACGTTGGCAAACGTGCGCGGCGCGAGTATCGGCGTCAGCTGAAAAATGCTCGCGTACAGCAAAAGCGGAACACTTCGCGCCACCATGTTTGTCAGCGCTTTCAACCGCTGTTTCATGCCGCGCGCGTGTTGCACAACGCCGTAAACGTTTCCCGCCACAGCGTGGATCGTGGCTACAATGCTCACAATTACACAGATCCGATTCATGGCTAGGGCGGATACTTGTTGCGGGATGTGCGTCAGCAAGCTGTCCGGGACAAGTTGTGAGAGCTGTTTGTGCCACAGTTGCGGGCCGAAGACAGCGGTGAGCGCGTAGAGACAGCACAAGGTCATGATACCTTCATTTGGCCCATTCAGTTGGCGGAGGATCATTGCGCCGGTAAGATACTCCTCCAAGGTGGCCATGAACAGCATTGTGTGTCCCAGGGTGAGCAACATCAACATTGCCTGCGCGGTGCATCCCAACTGCACGGTGGCCAACATGGTCATACCGGACAAGGTGACGTTGAGCGCGTCGCAGCCGTGGTCAAACAGCTGCCCCAATGGGGACGAACTGTTTGTTCGCCGCGCTTGCTTTCCGTCCAAGTTGTCGAGCACCATGTAGCTGAACAGCGCCCATCCGGCAAGCGCGTACACGCTGCGCGGCGCTTGCTGGGTGAGATCGTGACTGTAGTAGAGCAACTGGAGGTGAGAAGCGACAATGAGGAGAAATCCGCTCAACGTGATCATGTTAGGCGCCATCCACAGGGGGAAGAAGCTCACCAGCCGGTTGTACATGGGGTTCATTATGTACTGACGCATGAGAGAGCGATCCTCGCCGGCGTACTTGTATTGGCGGAGCGCATTCACTTGTTGGGCGCTGAGGTGGGCACGGTACCACCACGGAGCCATGGCGGAGGGTGGGAGTTACGATGGGGGGGACGGCGCCACTACAGCCTTCACGAGCCATCATCTTCATGATGATCATCATGTCGTGTGATGGCATGAGCGCCGGTTGGACGCTGAGGGCGCTTTTTTTGGTGTTTTGGTTTTCAAGTTTTCACTATCCGGTAATATTTGGGCGCTTCTGCAACGCGTGTAGACACGGCGCGTTTTGCCCAAAATGGTGGGTGTCTTTCCCGCAACATGTTATTCGCCACGAGCTATGGGCGCCCGTGGAGCCTATCATCATAGTATGATACCGACGACGGACCGGCTGCGGGCGACGGTATCTATGATATGCACTACTGTAGTGGACACAAAGGTACTAACGGTATACCGAAGGTAGATAGATGACCACTGGTTATTTTCCACGCCCAAGTCCCCTGGGACAGCAAACGATCAAGGCGGCGAGTAGGCGCCGACGGCGGAGGCACTGCATCAGCGAATGGCCGGCACCAGCTGCTGCGCAGTAGTGCTCACAACAAGTGACAATTCGAACTCCCCGCGGCGCGTCGCCGTGATGGCGCAGCACACGCCCCTTTGGCAGCCGCCGCAGCGCAGTGTGTAACCCTGACGTGGCACAAGCGCTGGTGTCTAATTGGAAGTGGTGTGCTTTGCAGCCGGACAGCAGAACAAGAGAACACAAAGCAAGAGCCTGTGGCCGGGGAGCCTTGCTGCCGCTGCCGTTGCTACTTGCTCATGCTGCTGAGGCACGAACGATGACTCGGAACGCGTTTGTCCTGTTACTTGCTGCTGCGTGTATGTGCGGGCTGCTGGGTGGAATGATGCCCTGTGCCAGCGCGGCGCCTGCTCGAGTTGGCTTGCGTGGCGGCCGCGCCGCCGGTGCTGCGGTGGCCGCGGAGCGCTCCGCTGCGATGCGATTGGGTGCCGTGCGTATGGGTCGCGTGTTGAGTGGCGTGGTGAAAAGGATGAAAAGGGGTGGAAAGCATAAGCTCTCGCTTCCTGCTATGTCCATGAGAAAGTCGGACGAGGACGACAGCGAGCATGACGGTGAGGACGATGACGATGACGATGACGATTCTGATGAGGATGATGAGGAGTCCGAGTCGGAAGAGGAGAGCAGCTCGGAATCAGAATCAAAGTCGCCGTCCGCCACGCCGGTGGCAGTGGCCAAAACAATTCGCACCGCTGCCGACGGAGGCGGAACGGGCCACATTGTGGACGGTGTAAACGTAACGCACATCAGTTACATGATCTTCAAGATCATCAAGGCCAACAAGATTCGCTCAGTGGTGGACATGCCATGTCGCAACTCCCTGCAGTGGTTCCCGCAGCTGCTGCAACGCATTGACTTTGAACTGGGCGAGTTCAAGTACTACTGTGTGGACACGGACGGTGACGGCGTGGCAGCGCCCATGGAAGATGTGCGCTCGCACTTTTCGGAAGCGGGAAACCCGGAGTTCCTGCACATGAAACCGGACGCGGCGCATGCGATTCCCAGGGCGGACCTGGTGTTCAGTTGGGGCGGACCGCAGCAATGGGGCGTGCGAAACACATGGGCGTTCTTCACGGCGCTGCGAAGCGTGCGTCCAAAGTTTCTGATGATCACTAACAACCCTACGGTATCGAACACGAACGACCACGACGGCACTCTCAACCTTCGCAAGCAACCATTCCATGTAAGTTGACAACGGTTTTTTTTTTTTTTTGTTGATGTACGGAGATGAACTAACGACTTGGGGCTTTGTGGCTCGTGACAGTTTGCAAAAGCGATGAGGGTGATCTCGGACGTGACCGTGGGGGAGGTGCCCAAGCAACTACTTCTGTACAAGATGGACAGCATTCGCGCTGGGTTCTGACGGAGAAGGTATGACAAACTTACAGCGCAGCAACAATTCAAGAGAGTGAAGTCAAACACGAGTGGCACGCAGCAGCAGCTGACAGCCGTCCGCCACGGGCATCATCATCTCCACGAAGCCGAATCCAAACACATCCGTCCACACGGCACGCCTTCGAATCAAGCACAGGTGGAAAGTGGCCAGCGCGAAGAGCACCGCCGCCGTGCAAAACAACAAGTAATTGATCTGCACGGCCAGGACGGCGCGCACCGTCCACGCCGCCGGGTGGCGCCACAATTGCAGCACGGTTCGACGCGACTGCGGAAGTAGCTCAATTGCCTGCAGTAAACAACCCACGGTGCCCACGTACAGCAGATGCAAAAACGCCTTGTAGTTGTGCGCCCCAATGCAGATGCACAGCACCCCGCAGTGGTGCGAGCGGCTTGGAATACAAGTTCCGCACCGGTTGCAATGCCTTGTACGCCGTCCGATTCTCGCCCTTCCACACGGCTCGCACTGCGCGAAGGCAAGCGCCCCGCCATTGGGGCGCGCCAGCTCGTCCACCGCGCGCTGGTACCGCCTCAATGCGCGCTCCGAGTAGAGCTCGTGCTCAACGAAGAGCGCGTACGCGAACAGAGCGTGCGCCACCGCGCCCAGGGAAGGCTGCAACGGAAGCACCACACGCAACGCAAGCACGTAAATGAGAACAATAAACGCCGTCAAAGCGGCTGCGTGCACGCGTCGACGCGCGCCCACATTGGACATTGCGCCAATAATAACTTTAGTAGTGACGGACGCAACCGCCTGTGCGCTACTTCATCACTCCAGCGCACTGCCGCCGCACTCGAGTCCGCATGCGTGATCATTCGTAAAGCTCGTGTTGCCACGAATCGTTCCGCACCAAGAACGCACACTCACGCGGAAAAAATGTCGTGTATATAGGTATGCAAAGTCTTCCACGCTGTGTGCCGCGCTGTGTAGCTCCAAACACAACGCATTCCAACCTACCGCGCTAACCATACGGCCGCCGTCATCACTGCCACTCAGTGTCTGCATCACATGCCTTCGACACCTGTTTTAGGACAACTTCAAGACTTAGCCCCCCCCCCCTTCCCCATCCACAACGTGCTGCACACACATCTACATTCATTCCACCTCACCAAAACCACAAACAGCCACCATACCACAACCCCGTCATACGTTGTCATACCTGTCCTTCACCACTAGAACTTTCCTGCTGCTTCCCAAACTCAAACAACATTGTCAGAGATCAACACGCACCGCTTGCTCGTCGTTCTATTTTGAGATACTCCACAAAACTACGCACCGCATCCGTAGTCTCCGTCACTATCACACCAGCTGTTTGTTGCTTTAAAAACCGCATATCACTCCCCGTCTCTGTTACGCACCAATCCCTCTCTCCCACAACTTGCATGTCTAATCCCCCCTTGTCCAGTTTCCATGCACCATCGCCCCTCCGCCCTGCCTAGCCACACCTAGCGCACATTCCAAGACACATGTAGACCAGAAGCAATACCTCCACAACCAAATAAAAAAAACTGTATCTCAATTAACCATGCCAGATCAACACCATCCAACACAACTCAGCCTTCCATATAACAAACCTCATACAAAACGGTGCACGCTACTTTCACGCTTCGAAGCTCACACTTTCCCTCAACACAACAACGCCATCCTTGCCGCACACTTGCGCCCCAGGGCAAGCGTTTCACCGCGCATGCAAAAGCCAATCATCTCCCTCGTCGTCGCCTACACCCGCGTCAACCGAGTAATAGGCATTCGCGACGCTCTGCCATGGCCGCGTCTCCAAGCCGACATGCGTCGTTTCGCAAAACTCACCTACTACCACGCCATCATAATGGGTCGCAAAACCTTTGAATCCGACCCAATAAACTCCTCCCCGCTGCCGCATCGTCGCAACATAGTGCTCTCCAGAAACCCGGTCTGGATCCCTCCCCAAGGCGTGCTGCACGCCTTCGACTGGGACGAGGCCCTCCTGCTGGCCGACTCGGGCTTTGGCGCCGCTGGCTATCATGACGGTTCGCGCATGGTCAGAACCCCGCTTTGTAACCGCCACATCTTCGTTCTGGGCGGACAGTCGGTGTATAAACTCGCACTTGATCGCGGGTGTCAGTGGGTTTTCGCTACGGAGATCGACGGTCAGATGCCTGGAGATTCTTTCTTCCCCGAGTTGCCCTCGTCAGAATGGGACCGTGTGCCACCGAGCGATTGCCCAAGACACTGGGCTTCTGAACACCAGTTTCGCGAAAAGGGCTATACGTTCTCCTTTGTAACATACAAGAGAAAGGACCATCCTTATTTACTGTTTTGAGTGCGCCAACTTCCTTCGTCTCGTGAGTAACGCTTGTCTAGTACTTGTCGAAGCTAACACCGCTGTTACTCTCCAACACTCTTCGTTCCGCATCCACGTAACCCACCCGCTTGCACCCCGCTAAACGCTCTTGTAACCATCGGCACACCGCGTCGCACGACTTGTGAGACACGACCATTGCCATCCCCATTCCCATATTGAAAGTTCTCCACATTTCAAAGTCACTGATTTCTCCACTGGCTTGCATCCATTCAAACTCTGGCAACACTTCTAACGCGTCATCAATAACAAACCCAATATCCGCTCCAAGCCGAAGTAGATTCGACAGCCCGCCACCAGTGATATGAGCAATACCATGAATATCATCGTACGAACACGGTCCGTCACCCCCTCTACACGTCTGCAACAAATCCACCACGGGGTCCACATAGATCATCGTTGGATTGAGCAACACCTCTCCAAGTTGCACATCCCCATCACTGTGACGCCACAGTCCGTCAGCACGCGGCCCGATGTCAAAAGGTGCAGCATCGTCCAGCGATAACCCACTTTTCATCAAAATCTTTCTTACCAGCGAGAATCCATTTGAATGAATGCCAGAAGATGGCAGTCCAATGATTGAATCGCCACTCGTTACCCGTCCTTCAAGTTGCATGCCTTTTGGTAACCAGCCTAGCGCCGTTCCACTCACATCGATTTCGCGTACCATATCTGGTAAACTCGCCGTCTCACCGCCACACAGACTTACACGTGCTCGTCGACAAGCTTCGCCCAAACCGCGTCCCAGCGCAGCCCACGTTTCCGCGTCCGGACGAGGTGCGGCAATATAATCTACAAACGCTATTGGTTCGGCACCAATACATAGCAAGTCGTTCACGTTCATCGCCATGCAGTCTATTGCAACCGTATCATAAACATCCATCTGCGCAGCGAGTAGTAGTTTGCTTCCCACTCCATCTGTGCAAAGCGCAAGCAAGTTGTCACCGAATTCAATTAGTCCGGAAAACCCTCCGGAATGATCAACTGGCGCCCCGAAAGTACCGGATTTGCGGTGCGCAACAGGGCCCAGAGCTGAAATCAGCGCTTTAACACTTGCTGATTCCGTGTCTATGTTCACGCCGGACGACGCGTAAGTTAACGATTCGTTCTTTGATGTCATGCTACATGTTCTGCGACTTGTGCACTTTATTGATGCCCTGCGCCGCGCGCTGCAGAACACATTGTTTGTACGTAGGGTAAATCGTGGAGTTAGTGGAAGCTGCGCAAGGAAGGCTACATTCACCATCTTTCTTTCCTTGTGATGCCAACGGCGAACGCCCCATCCGTCCCACCCGAACGGTGATGACGTGTTTAGCATCGCCTCGTAACCTGAACAGCCAGCCGTCTTTTTTCTGCTAGGAGATCCAGATCTGTACATACAACGGTACAACGGTACATAGGTAATTTATAGAGCGCTCATTGTGAAAAGAGATGAATTATATTTTTTTTAAGCAGTTTTCTGATCGCCAGACTGTCTCCTGGAGAAGACTGTCCCTATCTGCTCGCCGCTTCTTCTCGTAGCCACCAGAAGCAAGCCGATCCTTATTGTAGATAAACGCTCAGAAGGGCGAAGTCATTACAATAGCGGTTTGATACATTTTGTCTAGCAGCGATGAAGCCCAAAAACATCACAATCAAGAACCTCGCGGAAGTTGTAGCGGCAAAAGCAGCTCGTCCAGAAGTTATGAAGCCTCAGAAAGTCAACGATAAGTGGCGCATGCCAAAGATGTCAGCAATGGCTATAGCTCGTCGTCGAAAGGAGTATCTTAAGGCCGGCAAGGAATGGCCTTGGGATATACCACACAAGATTGTTGAGAAGCGCGTTCCATTCAAGGGCCACTTACGCGAACTCCGGTACCGGCAAAAAAAAGAAGAAATTGCTCGCTGCATGGCAAGAATGCCAAAGCTAATCGAGGAGTATAGAAAGCGAACAGCCGAGCGGAAGAAAAAGAAAAAGGAGGAAGGGCTGTTGGGGCTTTTGCGGAAACCGCGGGAGGTACCAGGCGTCTCCTCTCGAGTTTGAACGTACAACGGTACTCATGTTTTCTGATTTCGACAACGACAGGAGTGCGGGCATAGCTGTATCGCTGAATTAGGAACTATGAAGAGCCAGTTGTTATGTCGCGAATCTGATTGTCCAGTCTTGCGCTGTTTCATCATGTTTGGCACGGTCGATCAAGTACTGAACCGCTATGGAACCCACCAGCGGACTGTGTGGATTGGGTTCTATCAGCAGGCCTGTGATCGCACTTAGAAGATTTGCAACTGTCAGAGCAGGACTCCACATGGAATCTAAAGAGTCAAGGAAGCATACTTTTCCAGATGAGTTAATGTTACAATGATATATGCGAGTGCGGAAGGTGATTTTGGGAGGGGAGAACGGATAGTCTTTTGGAAAGCTGATAGCAACAAAGAACACACCTGAGGATGGGATTGATTCATTGATTAGATCATTCTGTTCATGTGTCCCGAAACCAGCCCTGCTGAGTTATGGTTTAGAGCGAAAGCAACGTACCAGATTCGTATGGAGAGCCTTCTGGCCCCTCTATCGTAGCAACCCATTCATATATGTTGTCCCCTTTGGGTCCCGCCGTGCAGTGCAAAGGGGGATCACTATTTATCTCCTTCAATTCCTTTTGAATTCTTTGAAGCAGAGCCATAATCCCGCATCGCATTGAAAAGAATAAAGCAGAGTGAGAATGCTGGATTGGACACCTAAAAGAATCGGAATTAGTTGTTACTTCGGTTGAATCCCTTGCACTTACCGTCTCGCAGAGCCATTTAGGCTTGTTTTCCATTTTGAGACGTCCGACGGTCCAGCGTCGTTCATCTGCGACTAGTGGACTATTTTCCTTTCTTTAGACGTAGCACACGATTGATTTGTGTCAAGTGTTATATGAAAGAGAGTTGCAGGTTCTAGTTTGAGCGTGACGGCAAAGGACACTCAAACTGTTGACAGAATCAAGCTCCTGAGCGAAGCTTTTTCTCTTGCTTGCGTTGAGATGAATTCAAAAGCTCCACAGTCCCTAGAAGCTCATCGTCCGAAGAATATCTCTGCCTTTCCGCCTGTGGACGTTGAGGATGGAAGCATGAGCGCCGTGACAGAGCGAGAACTTGGTCGAATGTGGATCAACAGAGAAGGGCGACAGGTCGTGGCACTTCGATTTTGTTACTCACGAAGCGACACGTGTGTAGTACACGGTGTAAAGGGTTACCATGCGTGATCAAATGAATATATATGTACACACGAAAGGAACCACTCTTCACGGTGCGACACGCCTGGAACGTAAGTTTCCTGTTGCCGGTACGACTGGGAATATCCGTCTTGCTCACGCTCGCTTACCCTGGAGTGAAAGGTACCTACGAGCCATCAAACGTTGGACTGAATGTCACCTGCACGATTTGAAGAATGTCACCTGCACGATTTGAATTTCTGTCATGACCTCTCTTCAACTTCCTCTGTAGGTGCCAGATTAAAATCTTGCCTTATTCGTTCTTTCGCGACCAAGACATTTCTTTCCGCACTGTCAATTGCTGAATCGCGCACTTCCATAAACTACGCTCTTTGCCAATGGATTCTGCCCTTTGAGTCGAAGGCATCTTTACATAGTCAGAAGACATTATCGCTGATACCAGCTCAGATACCACCTCGGGTTTCTTTCGTGTAACAACTGGAACCAAAATTGTCACTGTGTGGCAGATGGCGCTCATCCTCATGTGTGGCTTCCCAGCTAGTGGTAAATCCACTTTTGCGGATAGTCTGGCAGATTTGCTCAAGGAAAGTGGGAAGGAAGTCTATCTCATCCGTGATGGGTGCGACTCCGTGGCCTCGGAGAGTACAGTGAGCGTAGACAAAGAAGAAGCTGCCCCAATCCACAACACCCGTGAAACGCTGTACAGGGATTCTGCTACTGAGAAGAAAACGAGAGCCCGCCTTAGAGCAGCAACGGAGCGTTCTTTAAACGTTTCCAATGTAGTCATATGTGACAGTCTGAACTACATCAAGGGATTCCGATACGAAATGTACTGTGTCGCGAAGACGAGCAGTTTTCGCTATGCTGTGGTACACTGCGAGGCCAGCGCCAGCGAGTGTGTACAGCGTGACGCAGACCGCAAGGCTCGCGGAGAGGATGCATACGGCGAGGACTGCACGAAGGCTATCATTCAACGCTTTGAGGAGCCTTCTGCGAAAAACCGATGGGACAGTCCCTTGTATAAGGTTGATACAAGCAAAGAAGAATGGAAAGTACTACTGGAAGCCGTGCGAGATATGGTTTTAAGTCAGTCAAACCGCCTGGCGCCTACTATGGCTACAAAACAGCCTCAGAAGCAAGGAGCTGACACTTTAGGAACTTTGGACCGAATTACGAGAGAAACAGAAGCAGTGCTCATCCAAGCTATTCAGCATGGAAAAGGAGTAGGTGATCAAATCCAGATCAACGGCGCTTCAAAGCCTGTTCGCCTAGAGCGAAAGCCGAAGGTCTCTCAACTGAGGAACATTCGCCGCTCCTATCTCAACTTAGCAAGAATGCATCCACCTCAAGGATGTTCGGCTACAGATTTGGTAGATGAATATGTTGAGTACGTAAACGCTCAACTCCGTGTATCGCAGCGGTAAACCCTCATCGACGTTCTTCTTCTACGTCGAACGCAGTATCAAAAAACATAGAGGAGTCAAGTCCAAAGTACGAGGAAGTTACTCGATTAGGTTTTCACTTGATAAAACTGGGTCGAACAAAGCACCAAGTGTGGAGCAATCCGGCGCCTAACTCTCACTACACTCTTCTGAATCTGGCAAGGGGACACGAGTCTACTCAACGTAGAGGTATTGGTCCAATCCAATATTTAGGGAGTTTGCCATTTTCAAGGCCTCATCTCTAGCAATGTTGCAACGGTACTTGGGTTCAGACAAGAGATCCGCCCCTGTTTCACAGGACAGGAAGCCTAGCGTTACAAGCGTAGAAACTTGTACAAGCAAGCTCGTTGATATTACAGCTGAGACGCTTTCAGGAGAATCTGCCCCCCGTTCCGATGCAAAGACGTTAGGGGCTATAGAAGCAAAGATTGCTAGCAGTCGTTCCAGTACAAAAGCCCGATCCTGAACCTCGTTCCTTTTTGCCTTAGAACTCCTGCTTCGACCGGTTCTACTTGATGAAAAGAAACGCATATCGTGTTGCGGCGGATTTCGCGAAGCAAGAAAAGCAGCGATGAGCATCGTACGTGCAACAGTGGACAGTGACGATTCGTATGCTTCATCAGCCCTACCAGCGTTTGAGGCTTGTGGTAGGGACACTGAGGTGTCTGCGTTTCCATTATTACCCTGTATATCCCGCAAACGTAACCTGCGGCGGTACAGTGAGTGAAGTTCGGCAGCTAAGCGATGTTGAATGAGATTAAAAGCGGCGATATGGTTCTTTTCGCGAACCTCTTGTAGGTAGTCTGGGAATAGCTTGTTGCATACAGCAGAAAGCTCTCGAATATCGGTGGTTGTCTTGTACATGACGCCAACCACCGCTTTGACGTATCCGGGATAGAGGGTTTCAGCAGTTTCTGCATGTTCTGTGCCTGCAAAGTCCATGCTACTGCAAAGGGACTCAACAATTTCATCCTCAGTCCATGGAGGCAAGAAGACTTCAAGCGGCTCTGGTATGGAAAGGTTCAAATTGAAGCGGAAGGCGTCCCACGATAGGCGACTAAGGAGGACGACGCGAAACATTTTGTCTTCCACCAGCGATGGCAAAGAGAGAATTGTGTGTAGGGCAGAGGAAGAGAAAGCCGATGAGACGAGTCTCTCCGCACGAGAAAACAAAAACACAGTTGGTGGATAAGGTTTGCCACCAAGGCGAGATACAAGAAGGGACGGATCAGCTGTGAGACGCTCTCCAAGAATCGCAGAGTATAGATGGCGGTCGGTGTGATTAAAGACGCAATCAATGTGCCGCACATGAAAACCTTCCGGTAGCGCGTCTTCGATGATTTCTTGAGTAACCACGGACGGTGGTCCATAAACGAAGATCGCACGTGGGTATGGGGAAGTTACAGTGGCGCCAATTTCACGCAACCTCGACTCACGCCAGTCAGAGTAAATTGACATTGTCGAGACCCCAACTTCCTCTGTAGCAAGTGCCCAGCTCACGGGTATGCTCAGACTTCACTGAGATCCTTTTACCACCCCTTTCGTTCGTTTGCCAAGCTGCAGTACTGCTAAATATCTGTAGATGTTGGTCAGCGTTCCGGGCGAAGACTGGCTGCGGAAAAATACATCGTTCACAAAAGGAGAGGAGGGGCTAACGGAGGCGTTTAAGCGCAACTAGTAGGTTGCTGGGTGTCGTTGATTAAGAGTAACGATATCGCTCTCAAACACTCGTTGCATGCAGAGAGACCAAGCACGTACGCAAATACGGCGCGTAGTGGATTGGAATAGTGGCTGGCCGCTGTTCAATGTCGCAGTGGGCGAAGTGATAGCTTGGAGGAGTTACCAAACCGCAAAATGAATAAAAACATGCAGCCAGACGGGCGATTTGGAGAAGACGAAATAACTTTTACGGAAGTGCAGTATTGTAGTGTGTGGTCGTGATCTGTAACCTCAGACTGCAGTTGAGCACAAAAAGGTTCGACTTGCTAGATAGTAGTGGCGCTGCTTTGCAAAACAGGCAGCACGGAGCATGCTGCAATGCTCCCATCGAGATAACATTAACAGTCTACAAAGGACGCGCGACATGGCTTGTCTGCATGGTCACGTTTTACAACCCGACAAACCGCAAACACGAGTCAGAGGCTTGCAAGAGGAAAAAGTGTCGTCAAACCGCCAGTGAAGAAAAGAAAACGACGCCAGGAGAACAAAGTACTCTTGGTACGTACATGCGTTCTCGCCCAAACGCGACGTAAAAGAGCTTATAATATTTCTTTGGGAGAAAAAAACGAATGCAATCCTAGTACGGTGCGAGCGTGAAGAGATGAGTAAATGAGAGCACCCGGTACGGGGGTGGTGGTCCCAAATCACACGGCCCATGTCATTGCATGTGTTGCGTGTCAGAGTCGAAGGATTCACCAAAACTGATACCACGGCTTGCCAGATGCGGCGGAGTTGTTTAACGCAGAAACTCCATTTTCCTCAAGCTTTTGAAAGGCGGAGGCAAACGCCTTGAAAAATGCTTCCTCATCGTTTGCAAACTCCACAACATACTTTCTGAAGTCCCTGTCCCAAACAAGCGCCATGTCGGACGGCAGCATCATCAAGTCTCCAGTAGGATCTACTCAAAACCACAATGAAAAACAAAGCGGCGTAAGTCAGCGTTCTGTTCAGTTGGAGCACAACTTGACAAATGAGTAAGAAAGAGAAACGTACCTTCAAATTGGTCCGGGCCGTCCCAGCTCTTCAGGGTCCACGTGTTCTCTAATAGCTCCTTGTAATACAGGTTTGAAAATGTGGTAGGAGCACGGGTCCAAGGGCCCGTATATCCGCTGCGGTCTGTATGGCATCTTCCAAGCGCATGAGCACCGATAAGGGCGACCATTTCACGATCATCAAAGCCCTGTCGATTGAATATAGCACGCACATGTCGAATAGTGGCGCCCACTTGACCCTTGTCAGCATCGGGAAGACGTCCATCGGGAGTGCATTCACTTGCATCTTTCGCGTCGTGTCGTCCCGGTCTCCACACGATATTGGGTCCGCCCATATGTTCAATCGCCACGGCTCCTGCAAGCTGCATTTGATAACATGTATTTCGCTACAAGTTAGTGAAACGAAGCGCACGTTGACATGGAACATAAAAAACGCATTGCAGAACGTACCGTCCACAGATCGGCGTAGCTTTTTGCATCGTCATAACCATAGCACAATGCGAGAAGCGCGGCGTGGATCACGTTAGTAGCCACTCACAAAAAGAAAGGAATGAGGATGATACACGGGACACAAAAACTCACGTAAAGTCGGGGAAAAGCTTCTTGATAGGTTCAAGAGCATTTCTGGCGACATGCAAACCAGCATTAGCGCCATGATCACTCTCCGGCGAGAAGCGCATAGTAGCGCCATCACTGCCGCCAGTACGCGACTCCTTATCATAAGTGCCACTAGCATGCCAAGCCAATCGCACCAAAGTGGGGCCGAGATCGCCCTCTTCCTCGTTATCCAACAGGTCGTGGATGGCGGCTGCCACGGCGGCAATATGCTCCTTAGACACGACGCTGTCCTCGACGGGGGTGGCGGCGTATGCCACTGTGGTGCCCAAACCAAGCGCCGCGACGCAGGCCAGCGCGGTGGTGGAGCGCGTCGCGGCGGCGGCGGCGGCGGCGTGGCGCGAGCGCGAAGCGGCGAGCGTTGACAGACGGGCGGTGGGGGTTGAGGCGGCGGCGGTGGAGAGGGCTCGCGCGGCGAGACGGGCGACGAGGACGCGGGTGGCCATTGCGGATCGGCGGGCGGGTCGGGGCGGAGGGGGGGCGGAACGGTAGCGGGCGAGAAGCGAAGCGGCTGCGGTTGCGGCTGCGGCTGCGTGCACCAGCGCGGGCAAGACGCAGAAGTTTTATGCGGATCGGGCGCACGTCGATGGCAGAGGCGGATCTGCAGATTCTGCAGATACACGAGCCATTGGCCACAGCACGCGTCAAGTCAGCGTCGTGTACAGCTGCACTGCGTGGCGCGGTGCGCATTCGTCGAGATTGCACCAATTCATTTACCGTACTCGCGTCTATAAACGTTGCGCGGGCGTCTGTTGATCCGCCACCAGCACCTTCTCCTCGTCCGGCTCTTCCTCCAACTCGCGCGTGGGGAACTGGCTGGGGAACAAGCACATCAGCACATTCGCCAAGAAGTACAGCCCAAGCGCCACGCCGGGCACAATGTATCCGGCGTTCGACTCACTCCCGCCGATCTTCCGGATCGCCGACACGCCCAAGAACACATTCGTCACGCCCAGCGTAAACGCCACATTGCCCACAATCGCGTGCCCGATGAACCACATCTTGCGGGACGGCGTGCCCTTGTGAGGACGCAACGCCCCGCCAAGTGCCTGAACAATCGCTAGTACAAACACAATGCACCCGATCACCAGGTGCGCCGTTTGCGACCGACTTCCCCGCGCAACGCCCATGATGAACGCCACAAACACCAGAATCACCGCACTTCCGTTCAGAGCGCGGTGAATCTGGAATGTCACCGGGTTATACTTCTTAAGGAATCTCATAGCCGTAATCGCGGTGGGCACCAAAAACAACCAAGACAAGCCCATAAACACTGCGTGCACCACGAAAATCCTCGGCGGTCCACTTTCCCCATCCGCCGTCGAACTACCCTCCGACAAAGTGAAGTCGAAAACGCCGCGCTTAGAATGCTGATCCAGCGACGTCGCGGAACTCGGCCTATTACCCATGGACCAAATCGCCTTCACATTCGCGTCAGCTTCAAGCGTTGGTAACCCCTCCACAACCAACTTTCTAGTAAAACGACCCGATACAAAGTCGCCGTCAACGAAAGCTTTCTCGTCACTGATTTGTTGATTGTTTGCAGGACGCACTCCAGCGGTATTTTGCGCGCGCAGTTGATAGTCCGAGATCCTTGGGGTTCCATCTCCATCTTGGTATGCAATCACTGCATTTCCAGGAACCATTGCGCCATAACCCCAGCCAAATCCAACGTATCCCCCTCCGGTCGGCGCCCGGAACAACGTGTCGATCTCATCGTCATTTATGTTCCAGTACACGCTGTAGTCTGTCTCCGGATCCGTCACACATCCCCCAAATGAAACTTCTTCACCATTCACAGTCACCACGCATTTGCTCTCACCCTCGTCATCCTCTTCACCTTCTCCACGGCTTAGCTTCAGAAGTGTCTCAGTGTTCACCGCACCCTCGTCAAATACACGGATCTTGAAGCCTAACAGACTGTGTGTAACGCATTGGTAATAAACAATATCTGGCGTGTCAGCTGCAACCTCCCATTCCAGTACTCCTGCATTATTAGTGATAGACTCGTCCTCTCTGCACGAAAAATCCAACGCCTCTTTGTACTCTTCATATGTCACATTGGCGTCATCTGGGTCCCCACCTTTGATCCTACATATCGGTCCAGCAGCAGTAGGAGTGAATTCGAAAATACCACTCTCATTTCGAGACGTCACTTCAATACCGGCATAAATCGTTTCATTCAATCGATCCTTAGCAGTAAGGCCATTGAACCCGCCCTTCGGATTGGAAGTAATGTACAGTGGATGGTAACTAGCCGGTTGATCCGGGTCATCTCCGCCGTATACATTAAACCTGTACGTCTTTCCGCGTTCAACACCAATAACAGGAATGAGCACATCCTCACTGTCAGGATCGGCGGGGGACAGATACCATGCAATCCCCCACGACTCTCCCAGGAACGCTGTCACACCTCTGGCACCGCCCGAAGGTCCAATCCGAGCATTGAACGTTGTCACGTTTGAGAACACAGGTCGTTCGAAAGGCTCCGCTTTCTCTTCCGGCGAGTTGACTTGAAGTTCAGAGCATCCGTTGCTTACCGTACGACCAAATTCGATGCTCACATCTCCTGCAGGGATAACCACTCCCCCTTGGTCGCCGTGAAACCTGGGAAGTCCAGCGCTAATCGGTCCAAGTGCCCATGAAAGGAAAGTAGGCCCGTCCGTATTGATGGGCTTGTCAAAGTCAGAGTCTTGCGCGGCGATAGGTCGGGAATATGCTATTCGAATGACCCGGTCTTTGGTCTCGCCTTCGACGTTGGTGACGTGATCCTCACCGTTGCCTCCAGCAGTGCCAGTATCTGGGCAAACACCCACTCCGCTTGAACATTGCGCCCTTCCGCTCACGTGGTAATCAACTGCGAAGTACCCATCTCCATCCTGATAGGCAATGACGATATCACTAACAAGAAAGAGGCATATCATGTCAGTAAGGTCAGAATACGAGATGGGCCAGGATTAAAGGATGTTGACTACTTACCTTTCATCCATCGAGGTCCTATCCGTAGCACCACTTACTCCAAATCCCATGTACCTACCCTCTGCGAGAGAGGCAACGAGTTCAATGTTGACGGCGTCATTGTCAGCGTCAAGTTGCCAGCGAACCTGATAGGAAGGACTAAGCGGCTCGCAGTTGTAACCCTCGCGCACCGGAAACATGTTTTGCATGCTGGTGGGCGGTGTGGAGCATTTGGAGTCACCGGCTTCTGGGACTCCCTCCAAGGAGTCGGCATCAATCCGAAGACCAGAGAACTCAGCATTGGCGAGTTCGCACCAGATAGAAAAGTAGCCGATTTCTGAGAGAGTGAGACCATCTGGCAGCTCTATTCGGACGGTTTGGTCTTGAAAAGATGATAATCTCTCTGGGGTGAGACATGTGCCTGCGTCATCTATGTATGGGGCGCGAGTACCGCCAGAAGTGGCAGAATTGCCGCGGTCCACCCAGAAAAACACGGCGGGACCTGTGCCATCATTGTTAAAGTCTTCGATTTCGAGGGTACGCGTATCAATTGCATAGACGGTTCCGCTGATTCCGTACTCATCCTGCTGCGGCAGGTCTCCGATGCGGACACGGTCCTGTGCAAGGAGTTGCGGGAGAAGAAGGAGGAACAAGAAGGAGGTGACGAGAGGGAGGGACGCCATGGTGAGGAAAGTGCGCGTGGAGGCGATGAGAGTGACGACGCCCACTGCCGGGTAAAGGAGCGATGCTTTATGCGAAGTGTGCCCTTGGTACCGTTAGTTAGCACTGGTAGAGACTGGAGTGCCAGAACGGATGGGGGTTGTTCCGGAGTAGAAATAGGCGTAACGTCGCGTAGGCATCGGCGATAGGATCGGTTCGTACACGTACGAAGCCATGAGGGAGGCGCAAAATGGCTCACAGCAATGATACGGCAACGAGAGATATTTAGGATTGTGCGCTTCCGTAACAAGGACAACGGGAAATGGTAGTGGCATTTGTGCCGCGTGTGTAGAAAACAACAGCTCTGCTTGCTGCTGACGAGCGATGCCGCGCCCCACCGCCTCGTGGCGCTCGTTGCTGGAAGCCCGACCCCTCGAACACATTCTCGTTCGCGTCCACCATTACCAGAATTATTCCCCGACATCTCCAGTGCGTCTCGCTTTTCCTTTCAAGCCTGGTCTGCGCAACCTTTCGCAGCTAACTGTACAATCGTGCCCCGACCTAAACTCGTGTCGCTCTCACATCGCGTACTCTCCATTCTCAATCATGAGCTTCACACGCAATTCTTCGTGTTCCCGCCGCGCCTCCTCTATTTTAAAACTGTTCTCTTCGTACCAGTTCGACTTTGTAATTCTTTCCCGCTTCCGACAGGGAGTCCTCTGCGCCGCCAGCTCCTCAAAATGCACGAACTCATGACTCATAACAAACCCGGGTAGCATCATGCATTCGTAACCACCAAACCTCACCTCAGTCCGTTGAAACACTACATTAGGTATAATGCATCCGCAAGAAAACAGAACCACTCCATACCCATTCGGCTTGCTTTCTCTCAGCAGCCCGGCCACTGCTTCTACCCAAGCGCTGTTCAGTCTCATTCTGTACACTTCGTCATATACAAACGCTACAAAATCAATCTTCGACGCCACCTTCTCCCATTCATACCGGTGTAGTGAATAAATCATGTCTTTCGCATTACCCCCGCTGCACACGTAAATCGATCGATTCCCCAAAGTGGTCACCTGTCGTTCAAATGCTGACAACTGGTCGAAAGATAGCTCCACGTCATGCGACCGAATGGCAGTATAATACACCGCCGTCACGACAATCACCGTTACCAACGATAGAACGGGCGCTGCATTTGCAATTCTCTTAGAAAGCGACGAGCTGAGATTCTTGCGAGACCTCGTTCTTGAAACGGAGCCCATCCTCTGCATTTGCGTACCGTTTGCATCCACACACGATCAATGCCGTCGCGACCTGCTCGATCTGTTCTGCTTTTCTCACCAAAATGGTTCTGAGATGAGTCTCACTCATTTGGGAGCGTCGCTCGCTCCACTTGTGTGAGTGAATGATTGGATATTCGATTGGTTCGGCCCAGTGGTTGCTCCCAGTAGTAACCCTTTACACCTGCACTCTACCACTCACAGAAGCTGAAATGCTGAGGTCCTGACGTGTTGCGAAACTTTGTACGTTAAGTCAAGCTAATACATGACGTTGGCAGCGAAAGTGGGCTCGTTTTCTCTGCTGATGAACGTCGAAAGTTTCAAAGACAAATCGTGGAGAGCACCGAAAGTGTCCGCTACATCCAATTTGCACTTGGAGGTTACACAACTGACCCGATATAAAAACGAATAAACCCAGAATTTTGGGGCACGTGATTGCTGGCAACTTTTGACCTTTACGTGCAAAGTTTGCACTGCAAGCTATCCAGGATCATAACGAACGTTCCCGCATTCGATTGTACAGTAAAGGGCTACAAAGGTAAGGCTAGCGGTCCGCTAGCATTGCTACTTCCTTCTACCCCTGCTCTAGATTCCCGCCGTAAATCTAGCTAATGCCTTCAGTTTCCTGATCTCATTTCAAGCGGTCTCGAGTGGGTACCGCTGGTACCGGGAGAACGTGGGCGTCTGGTTTTTATATCTTTTGAGCTTTTCTGGGTGCTGCTGTTCTCTTCATTTCTCTTTATGAATGCTCCGAAAGGCAACAAGAATCCTGGCATCACTCACATGCACCATGCCTGATATAGCGCTCGATTCATTTGCGTACCGGCAGTTTGACGATCCCAAGTACGGAGGGACAAAGATCGAAATTCCAAAGCAGGAATTCATGAGCAAGGTTCTTGAGTTTTATGAACAGAGGAAAGCCATTGCCGACGAGTTTCAGGATCGCCCTGTGCTCGTTGATGGTTACGCCCCGTTCTGTAAACACTTGTTCATGCCTAATTTTGATGATTCTATACTAGATGGTGCTATGGAAATCACAGCTGAGAACGAGCATTTGCTAAAGACTGCTTACGAGGCCCGCAACGAAAAAGAGTTACCCGTACTAGTTCGTTTTTTTCCAGGGGAAAGTGTAACACCACCAGTTTCAAAATATCTGGATCTCATACGTACGTCTTCAGCATATCGAACGTTGAGATAGTAAGACTTACTTCAAGTACCAACTGACCCGTTCCTACGCACAGTGTATAGCAGAGATCAAATTCTAAAAGAGCATAGAGAAATGGGCATCAACGAGGTTCTAGAGGACGCCCCCTGGCGCCTCATCAGCATAAAAGGGCAGTCCGTGCCATATGAGATTCCAATGTAAGTTAGCAAACACGCAAACAAAGGGATCACTGTACATACAAAGTGCTGACGACGAGCTTTGTGTTTTTCACCGCTCAGGAACCCGATCACAGTCATGCGGAACGAGTTAATCTCTCAAGGAGGAAGCGGGGTACCAATTGACCGAAAAGCATACATGAAGAGCGTAGAGTACTGGCAAAAGCACGCGGCCATCCATTGAAGAGGCCATCCACATTTTGCAAAACAGAGCTCCTTCAGCGTTGAGCTCATGTCACGAAATCGATGTAATGATGCGCGAGATTGGAGTTTTGACATGTTAATCAATCTTTACTTCGAAACGTAGTATACATATACAGCACAACAAAAATGGGAGGGAAAGATTCATGGGAAACTTTCCTGTGTTCGGATGTGTTGGACTTGAGAAGAAGAATAAACGAAACTTGATCATCATGCTCACAGCGCGACGATTTAGAAAACGGTACCATGACCACAAAGCAAGTACAGGCACATGCGTCGTTTGAACAGATCATGAAAAGGGTTGAGGTGGTAGTTGCGATCGCTCGTGCACTTGCCGCAACAGGTGCACAGTTGGTGACGCCAACATCAAAAGCGGCACAACCAACACGCAACCAAGATCAAGAAGTGGCTTGAGCCTTCTTATCACTCTCCAACAAAGAAGCAATGGACTCCTGCGGAGGTAAACGAGCCTCGATTTCCTTTCTAAGCATCTCCAAACGCATTTGCCCCTCCCTCACCCTTTCCTCCGCAGCAAGCACAGCAACCTCCCTCGCCCTCAGAGTCTCACCCATATTGACAACCATGCCGGCGTTAGGAATGGGTTTAACCAGCGATAAAATGGTTGTTCCCGGCCTGGCAATAACGACGGTGCGTCTCCAAAGCGCAGTGGCCGCAACAGTGGGTACCAACAACAAAGGCACCACAATCCTGGCCGGCCAGGAGCGCAAAACATGTGGCGCAAACGCATGGATAAGCAGGATTACAGACGCCTCCAGGACGAATACTAAAGTCGGGTCCGGTAAGTTGCACACCATTTCCTTCACCTTTTGAATGGGCGGTTTGGAAGGGGAGGCGTTCTGCACATTCTGGAGCAATTCGTCACGTTCCTCAGAGCCGCTCTTTTTGCGCTTCAGCAAGGCGAGAATGTTGGCGAGAATGCCTTTGGATTCGTCTGCATTGGCGCCTTCCTCGGGTTGAGTGAGTGGCTGAGAAAGCGAGGCGGATAGGTTATCTGAACTGAGTCGGTTCCATGACACCTCTGGAATGGGCTGTGAGGGAGATGGTTCGGAAGCGGGTTGCGCTGAGGAGGAGGCGAGCGGGGAGGTTTGGTTAAGATGTGATGATGGTGAGGTGGTGTCCGGTTTGGGTGTGCTCCAGTCCGGTTCATCGTGAATGGGCGGGAAGGTTGGCGGCAAAGGCAGTTGCTTTGGCGCATCTTTCGGCGTTTTTGCCGTGGGCGGCGGTGGCGGCGTGGCGGATGGAGCAACGGTGGTGTTCTTTTGGACCGTTTCAGCGATTTCGGGGTGAAACTTGGGGAACTTTGGGGGAAGCGTCAGTTTAGGGGAGTGTGGTTTTGGGTGTACGACGGGGTGAACGACGTCTGTTGCGCTGTCGACCTCTGGAAAGGGGAGCGGCGAAGGCGGCAGAGACGGCGGAGAGGGCGATTGTTCCGTGGAGGGTTGCGTTCTGGACAGGCTTTGATCGCGGATAAGAGTGGGCTCACGCGGAAGCGGAGGCGCTTCCGCGAAGTTGGACATGGCTCGTGGGCGTTCGGCGGTGGCGCGCTTCGACCGGGGAGGGGGGGGCGGGTTGCGCGGAAAGGCGGCGGGGGGGGGGGGGATGTGGGCGGTTGCGAACGAGAAGAGAGACGTTGCGGGGTGGTTCCGGCATCACACGTGGCACTGCTGTGTTGACGGTAACTGGTGTGGAAGGGGAGCGAGCGGGTTCACTTTGCGTACAAAAGTGTCCGGCCAGACACTGATGCGAGCTTGTCCAGCGATACTTGTAGTGAGCTTCCACGAGCGTAGGCGGAACCGAGTTTGAATGAACGACTCAGCTTGTAGTGAGCTCCCACACTCCCCGGTCAAAGTCGGTGGAGCCGAAGCGAAGCGTATGTAACGTTTTGACGACGTGTTGTGTAGATGTGTAGATGTGTAGATGTGTAGGTGTGATTGTAGTGTAGACGTGTAATACTCCCCGGTGATCGGTGTGACCTTGTGCGACGGAAAGTGCGGAGCAGAGACAATGGCGACTTGTGAGAATCGAACTGTGTACCACAGCGGCAGCGATGAGGGCTGGGCTACAAAAGTGTGCGAGCTTGTCCAGCGATACTTGTAGTGAGCTCCCACACGTTCCAAGTTGCAAGTTGCAACGGCGGTGTGCTCCGCGGCGAAAGCGGTTGGGCGCTGTAGATCCCGGGCTGTAGATGCGTGATGAGGGAAACTCGGCGCAATCGCTTTGCGTCGCAACTGCGCCGTGAAAGGGGGGTTGCGATGAGGCAGGCAGTGAGGCTGCGCGCAGCACTGCAGCGCGAGAACGTTGGCAGTCGCACCACGATTGCAAACGCCAAGCCCCTTGACTGTGTCACAAAACGACTAGGCCACATGTCCGGTGTGAACTGATGATAGTCGCAGCTGGTACACGTATCTATATCAACCACCACAGACTGCACAGCTCCCACCGCCGCGCTCGATTGGTAAGCTACAGGGAGCGCCTTTCCAATTTCAAAAGTGCGCAACAAAAGCGGCGCAGCACAGCAACAGCAAGCGCCCGCCAGCAATGGCCACCGCCCGCGCACCAAGAACCCAAAATCAGCGTCACCCGAAACCGTCGCTCGTTGATTACAGCGTCAATCAAACTGCCCCAAAAGAAAAAGCGCCTCTCGCAGGCAGCTCTGGAACATATGACTGGTCCATTCATACGCAGTGCCACTTGCGCCCAATCGCAGTACGCCAGGTGGCCCCCCCACACCACCCCCGTGCCTTCCCCCTTACACGAGTTGCCACTGTAGCAATGCCACATCGTCATCGTATAGCGCCACCGCTTTCTTCTTTCCCAACTTGGCCACCTCCGACAACACCCCCCCCCTTCCCTTTCGGCCTCCCCTCCCCTCGTCCCCTCACCCTTCCCCCTTTCCCCCTCCCTTTTAACATCCCCCCCTCCCTCGCTACCCCCGTTGTACCCGTAAATTTCAACTACCTTCCGTCGTGCCCCAACCCTCCTCTCCTTTCTAAACAATGGCTCCACCCGTCGCCTCTGAAATCGCCCACGACTCCAAACTCGTGCTGCGCCGTCTGTGCACGCGTCTAGACAACAAGTCATGTTTCGACTGCTCCGCAAAGAACCCCACCTGGGCCTCCGCTCGCTTCGGCGTCTTCATCTGTCTGGACTGCTCGGGCAGTCACCGCAACCTCGGCACGCACATAACCTTTGTGCGCTCCGCCTCAATGGACACATGGAGCAAACAGGACCTGGCCCGCATGGTCAACGGCGGCAACGCAAAGGCGCGTTCGTACTGGAAGGACCACGGATGGCATGATTTTTCCTCCTTCCATGCCGATAAGTACACCGGTCGCATCGCCAATGCGTACAAGGCTCAGCTGGAGACACTTGTCGCAAACAACTCCGTTTCGCAACCCACCTCTCACCAACTCGCAAACGCCGTCGCCGCCGTCTCGCTTTCCGAGCCCCGTCCGTCAGAGAAGCCCGCTAGTCAAGTCGCTCAACAGCCTGCGCCCGCGTCTGAACCGCTCACTGCCCAACCCGCCGCTCCGAAACCGAAGCGCGCCACCCCGATAACACTTTCCGCCCCCGTTTCAGCGGATGTGTCTATCACCGCCACCCGTCGCCCCACAAGAAAGGCCGCCGGGCTCGGCGCAAGACGGAAGGGCTCCGCAACCAGACGAGCCACTACTAACATTGACTGGTCCAAAGTCGGATCAGACGTTCCCCCCGGTCCTCCAATTCCCAAGCTGCCGGCAAAACCCAAGGTGCAACCACAGCTCAGGAACCCCTCTCCAACCGCGATGAGCGCCGAGCAATTTGCGGATCGATTCAAGGGCAAGAAGGCTATATCATCTGACGATTTTGCTCCGCAGAGTATCGCCAGCGCTCGAACCGACATTTCTAACCGCTACGCAAACGTGTCTTCATTGTCGTCTTCGGATATGTTCGTCACTAACGGTGCGAGACCGTCCTGTGCGCATGCGCATCAGGGCGAGGATGGAATTGTTGGTATTGCTGACGACTTCATTCGCGCCGCTTCGGAAGGCGTTCAGCAGGCTGCTGACGAAGTCTCTACGGCCTTTTCCGATTTTCTTAACAAAGGGTACGCCTAGGGATAGAGCACACCATTGAGCTAACAACCTAACACAGGCGGTAAAGCTTAGTGTATCTGTCAAGTCACGTAGAATGATTTAGAGAACGAATGAGAGATAGAAACAGTTATACAGTACCCATCACCTTCTCCCTCCTTGTTTCTCAATCGCTGGAAAGACCTGACTTATCGTTAGTCCAAACGGACTGAACTCTGCTGCCCCCGAGCTATAGTCCTCTTGCGCGTCCGCTCCAGAAAGAAAACATTGTCAGGACTAGTCTATTTGCAGCACTATATCAAAACCTATCTACGAGTCGAGGTAAGGGTTAGTGAAGGGCTGCAAATACAAAACGGCGTACAGAGCCCTGCAAGGAGCCGTTTACATTGACCACAGACAGTCTACATAACTGTGTCACCAGGGGAGGCGATCCATATGCTCCGTAGAGCTTTGAGATACTACCGGCATTCGATCACTAGAGCACCTAATCCTACAGTGGCAGTCCAAGCTAGTTCATGTGAAGTTTTCGCGTTATGTTACAACACCTATTGCGACGGAACTGATACGGTGCAGCTGGTGATTTCCTCAAGAAGCTCCACTACACGGGCCGGCGAGTCGAGGAAGTAGGAAGCCGATGTCACAGGGCTTCCAACACGGCACGTGAACACTCGATTCGGCGCACGGATACCAATGGCTTCCAGTCGTGTTCTGTCTTTCAGCATATCAAACATGCCCTCATCCGTCTTATCGTCACCAACGCACAAGACAAAATCAATATAAAGAGGCTCTCGAGCTTGGCCGTTGTCAAAAGTACTAGCTTTCTCGTTACTCTTGATATGCTCAATCGTGCGAGTCACAGCAGTCGTCTTGTCTACGCCCTTCGGTCGCACTTTGATCCACCTGCGGTGAGAATCTGTCTGGAGGTCCACGTTAAGCCGCTGAAGCAGAAAAGACTCCAGATGTTCAAACAAGTCCCTCGCCTGCCACCTTCCAAAATCAGTGTCAGAGTCGATGTAGTGCCACGTTACAGTAACGTCACCCTCCTCAATCACAACCCCGGGCGTGCGTTCATAGAAATGCTGCATAGCAGGCTTGACCAAGGACTTCCACGGTCTGCTTGTGGTGAACTCTCCATTTTGCATGCTTTCAGAACTGGATACAGATGCAAAAGAGCTAGAGGTGTATCGGTGGTGCCCCTCTTGCAACGGGACATCCTTCCTGTCCTTCTTGGTACCATTCGTCTCACCAAACACGTCTGGCACTGAGCTGTTGGGGGAAGACTTCTTTCGTTTCTGATCGTCATCTTTCAGAAGCTGTGGTTGCCGTTTTTGCTCGCTGTCGGCGGATGTCGAATTCAGTGAAGTATGATCGGAGCCTGTCGGTTGAGAATTTGCACTCCGATTCAGTTGAAAGTCGTGCCCGGAATTGTCACGGAAAAGTGATGTCCACACGGTATCACCCGGAGCTCGGAAAAATGCTCCGTCTTCGGCCGCGAGGTATATGCTGAGATTACCCAACCACTTGTGCACTGTGTTCGGATCACGACTGGATGTGACAAGTACATAGTTGCGTGGACTCGACTCTTTGATGCTTTGAATCAAATCGATGATATTCTGAGCGGGGGCACCAAGCTCGGTAATAGCCTGGAATGGCACCAGAGTACCGTCCAGATCCAAAATGAAGAGTGCTGCCCTACTATTCAGTTTGGCCCAAGAAATGTCTGGAGAGGCACGGACAGAGTCACCCTTGGCCGTGGGTGTGGGCAGGTTGTTCCTCAAGGCGTTCTCCATCTTTTGATCGGAGAATCCCGGAAGGCGAACTGCAGGGCCAAACGTATTGAGCAGTACGCTGGACAGCTCAGAAGGTGAATGGCCTGCAATCCCAGATGCCTGCAACGAAGACCGAACAGTTCCGGAGGGTACCTGAGAAGTGGTACCAGCCATGCCAAGGTATGCATGAATGACAGTGGGAATATCGAGAACGGGCGTGGCCACACCACTGCCACTGGCGGTAACCCTTTCACACTGTTCCAGATCCTCGAGAAAGTTGAGGCCCCATAGTTTGGCGGTATGCGTAGTAACAAAACTGTACGCCGCTTCATTGCGCATGGCACGTTCCTTGTCGTCCATGGTAAGTGCCTTCTTGATCTTTTCGACCATTTCATCCACGTTCCACGGATTGACGTGCAGGGCGGTGGAGAACGATTGGGCCGCTCCGGCAAATTCGCTAATGACAATAGCACCCTTGTACGCTCCATGCTGACACACTGTCCATTCGTGAGGAATGAGCGCCATGCCGTCGCGAATAGGGCTGACAATGCAGGCATGGCCGATGCTCATCAGGGCGTACAGCTCCATGGGATCAAGCTCACCGTTAATGTAATGCACGGGGTTGAATGAGAAAGTACCAAACAAGGAGTTGATACGACCAACAAGCCCATTGACCTGCATCTGCTGCTGACGAAAAGTGGTAGTGCTATGCGCCTGTCCAGGAATGGTAGCCACTTGAATGAACATGACCTTTCCTCGCAGCTTGGGGTTATTCTGCAACAGCTGTTCAAAAGCGAGAAGCTTCAAGGGAATACCGCAGAAACTGTCGTCCAGTCTATCCACGCCGACCAAGATGTGCAAACCCTCAAAGCGGGCACGCAGCTCTGCGATGCGCGACTTGACGGGCTTGGAGGACACAAAGTTTCGCAACGAAGAGACATCAATTCCGGCGGGATAAATGGCAAGTTCACAACGACGACCTGTAGAAGGGTCCGCCTCAACGTAACTAGGAGTTCCATCAATCCCCAACAACCTTGAACAAGCACTGACAAACTGCTTCGAGTAATCATACGAGTAAAAGCCAATAACGTCGGCGCCAATGACGCCGCGCAAAATCTGCGTGCGGTACGGAAGAATGCGGAACAATTCTGCGGACGGAAACGGGGTGTACAGGAAAAAGCCGATTTTAGCGTACCAAAGGCTCTCTCTCAGCAAGCTGGGCAGCAGCATTAAATGGTAGTTGTGCACCCAGATAAGGTCTCCATCCTCGTATATTTCGCTGATGGTTTCGACGAAACGCTGATTGACGAATCGATAGGCGGCGAAATACTCGTCCAATTCGGAGCCTTTCTTATCGACACTGCCGTAGTCATAGTGCAACAAGCGCCACAGAATGTGCTCACAGAAGAAGTAGAAACGGTCCATGACCTGCGGTTCAACAGGGAGTGGGACTGCGACACTGCGCGATTCAAGGACGTGATGATGACGGTCGCGGTTGGCGGAGTATCTTGAGGTCCTTCGTTTGCGGTAGGTCTGTTCGACGGGCGGGTCATCAAAGGCGACGCAACGGTCATTGAGGGTGGGCGTAGTCGCGTTGGACAGCGATGTGGGGGAAGAATTGGACGGGTTGGGATTGACGGAACCGACCCAGACGATGGGCAGATTGGTTGCGTCACGAAGGGTGAAGATGGCGTTCGGAGGAAGTGCATTGTCGAAGAGCTGACGTGGAATGGAAGTTCGTTCCCGAGCGGTGGGTAATCGTAAACTGACACTGATAATACGACGACGCATAGGCTTGTCTGTAGACGAAGAGAGCTGTTTCGAAACGGCATGCAGAGCGGAATGATGTGCGACATCATCGCCCACAGAAGAGGTGCGTCGTAACCTTCGATTCCTCTTCCTGGAAGCGCGCTGTCTAGCGAGACGCAGTTGATCACGAACGGCTTGAATCTCATCAAGCAGCTCAGCCTCAGCGACTCGCAAGTAGGCGCGATCGGGGTCGGCAGCGGCAGCAGTTGGCGAAGGCCTTAAAAACGGGCGCTGCGGAAAGGCCGCGGCGGTAAGGAGCGGGGAATGCGGTCGCGCAAGATCGGAGTGTTGCGGAGAAGTGTTGTGAAGATCGAGTGGGGACGGGTGGGAAGGGGTGGAGGGGGTGGGGGGACTTTGGGGGTTTGCGGGCGGTTTGGGAGGACGCGACATGGTGGGACGGTTGGTCGGGAAGGAGGGGCGGTCGAAGAGGAGCGTCGCGTCTGCGACGGCATCTGGTCTCTTGAAGGCGCGAAGGGAAGCGCGCCGCGACTGCAGAGTGCGTTGGGGGAGTGCTCAGCCGTGGGCGAGCGCGCGTTCGCGTCTGTCCGCGCACTATGTGTGATACACACGCGACACGCACAGCGCCACGGCGCGGAGGGGGCCGCTGGCCACGGCGCGTCACAACTGTACCAGGTGGCCAGTGAGCACTGCCGCGTCGTACGCCCAACAGATGCAAAGGGCGGACAACAGCTTCCACGTCAGCGCTGCGTGCTGCGCGCAGCTGCACAAGCGTCTACAAGGGTAACAGAGTTGCGCGCTACACCGCCCAAGGGCCGACGAAGCCGCCTCTCCCCCGTTCGCCGCGCGCAGACGCGACCGTTTGAACGATGCAAGCTCTTGAGCGCAGTTGCACCGCCGCCTTCGTGAGCGCGCCGTCATTGTCAGCGCCGCCTCGCGCCCGCGTCAAGCGTCGCAGCCCCCTGTCTCCACGCCCCATCACGCTCTCCGCCGCGCCCGCCGATACGCCCAAACCGTCCGAAATCCCGTCCACGCCGGACTGGCGCTCATTTCGCGCGCACCTCGCAGCGTACGAAAAGCTCAATCGCGCGCCGTCCTTTCACTCCGCTCTGCGCCACGACCACCCGTGGGCGCACCGCCAACAGCACGTGGAAAAGGGCACGGTTTTACTAGCCGCGCCGTCGCACACATGGCCATCAACGTTTTCCCATCTCTCCCGCGCCGTCATTCTCATCACGGACGTGAATGAGTCGGCCGTGACGGGCCTTTTGTTGAACCGCCCTACGCGCTATACTGTGCGACAACACCGCTCGGTGTTGGCGCGGGTGGGCGCTGTGTTTGCTGATAACGTCGTTCACTTGGGCGGCGACTGTTCCACGGGTTGTCTGGAGGTGTTACATTGCGTGCCTTCGCACGTGTGCAAGGGCGCTTGTCAGGTCGTGCCTGGCCTGTTTCGGGGGGGGTTCAATGCGAGTCGACAGCTTGTCACCAGTGGCGAGTACAACGCTCACAGCTTTCGTTTCTTCGTCGCCTACTCCAAGTGGACGTGGCAGAGTCTTGAGGCGGAGATGCAACGAGGAGCGTGGATCACAGCAAGCTGTTCGCCACAACTGTTGCTAACCGCCGATACTGGCGCGCTGTGGAGCACCATCATGAGCATGATTCACTAGCTAGCGGGCGGGGCCACTGTACGTATAGTAGACTACACAGTGTCTACTCGTAGCGGGGGGGGTCAGCTCAGCCCGAAGGGCTGAGCCACAGTTTATTGTGGTCACTTTCCCGCATCGTTGGGCAACAGACTACAGTGTGTGTAACATCAAACCTTTTTAACGCAATAATAAATCGCCCCTTGTAGAATAGAAAACATCTACGTCTATCTACCTCTCTCTAACGCATCTCACGCTTGTATCTTCACCGACGGCGCCCTTGGCAGCTTGCGCTTCTGCGCAACGGCCAGCACGTTGGGCATGGACAGATACGACACCGGAGGCGGCGGTGAATACGCATCACTGCCGATCGACTGCGTGGACAGGCTTGTGTGCATATGTTGCTTATGCGACACCGATCGTCTAAACCAAACGCGCTCTTGTTTGCCTCTCACCGGCACGCCCTTCTCCGACATGCGCGCCGCACCTCCGCCGCCGGGTTGCACGCCGGCCACGGTGGCCCTCGCCCTCGCGGCATAGCCGTCAAACACACTCTTCTCCGGCACGGAACACAAGCCCAGGTAATGAGAAAGCAGCACGAACACATCCTGCGCAACGCTAACAGACACCGACTTGACCATGGCGTTAATTCGGGATTGCCTCAAACACACCTCCAGTTGCTGAAGCATGGTCTTCTGGCAGCTTGTGCGAGCGGAGCGTTTCATTTTGCCAATGTCGCCGGTGAGGCGTCTGGTGGCTATCAGCGCGTTCTTGTACGCGTGTCTCGTCAAGATTCGAAGCGGGGACGTCTCATAGGCGATCACTCTCGCTATCTTCATGTTGTGCTCCAGCAGCGCGGAAAGATTCTCACGCGCGGAAGCGCGGGCGGCGGCGGCGGCCGGTGAGCGCGAGCGGCGCACTCGAATGGACTCGGAGCGCATGCCGTACATGATGAAAGCGCCGTCTGCAAGCAAGAAGCGCGCTGTCCTTCAGGCGCGGGCGGGAAAGGCGGCAGAAGAGCGACAGGGAGCGAAATGTGCTGAGAGTGGAGAGGCATGGGGAAGCGGGCGACGGGAGCGATGCGCGAAGGGGCGTGCGCTTTAAAACGTCACGAGGCTCAACACGTTGCGCCGTCAGCTACCGTTGGTACCTTTGGTACACACTGTCTACGCCAACTTCAATTCAAAAGGCGCCGCGCGCGTGTCGCAGTCCAATGCGCACGTGCCGCCACATCGCAGTGCCGCGCGGGGCGCACGTCTGCGCATCACAACCAGCTCATCCCGCGCGCGACGCCCCACGTGGCACCGTGTGCGAGTGGTACACGTTTCAACATTCAAACCGTCGTACTTAACCAACGACGCCGCGCGGCGCACCCGGCTGCGCGTCCCTCTCTCTTCTCCCCCCACGTTCTTGCGCACAGGAAATTGCCTGCTCCATGACGCTTTGCGGAGAGTCGGCATTGCCATTTGCAAACTACTTATCGAACGAGTCCGTCCTTTGTGTCGGCAATTTTTGTTTCCCCCCATCGATCCGCCTGCTTACCCACTACTTACTCTCTTCCGACTCGCCCCCTAGGTACCATCACCGCCGCCGTCCTGCCTTAGGACAAACAACAGCGAGCAAATGCAACTTCTCAACCTTAGTCAAACTCAGTACTTGTTTATCGCGCCAGCCTAGATAATCTGTTCCAACTCCCTGGCGTAGAGCAACGACCTAGAAATAAAGTCTTCCGACCGAACCTGTTCAATAGCCCCGGCCCCTTCCTCCATCTCCGCAAACAAAATTCGATCCCCCTCAACTCTCCACCCCTTCTCCTCACAAAACGCCACCACCTGCTCATCGCTAGGGATGGACAACATTCTCTTCGCCCCCTCCACCGACAAGCTCTTGTACGCGCGTTCACTACAAGCCGCAATCTCCTCGCGCACCGTCACCATCAACATGTCCACAAACCAATTGAAACATCCATCCGGCGCTGCAATTTTCTCGTCGCGCATCTTCGAGTATGAACCTTCCATCAGATAGTTCTCCAGACGAAGCGGGTAACTGATGTACTTGTCGTTTCGGGCGGACGGCGCGATTAGTTCTAGCTCGGTGTGAAGCTCGGCGATCCGGTTTTGCGCCATCAGTCGTAGCAGATTCAGACCTAGGATCAGGTTTTTGACGACTCGATTCTTCAATCACGTCTGCAAAGTCAACGTAGTACGTCTTCACCTGTGCCACATGCCGCTCGAACGACACTTCATCTTCTTCTTTCACACTTAGCAAAGTGGCCAGTTCATAGACATCACGAGCAAGAGCGATGTCGCTGCATATTTCAGAAACACACACACACATACGGCCCGTTAGCTCTCGCAATCATCACAGCTGTCATCAAGAAAACAAAGAAAGAGGTGTACAAGCTTTGACAAACGTACGGAATAGCAGCTGCAGTCACCTGTGTAGCCGGTGCCAAACCCGGCAAACTCGTCAACGCAATCTGAAACACCACATGTTAGCAACTGAGCTTGTTCGGTGGCACCCACGCCATTTCAAGAAGCCTCCTTGTTTAGAAAAGAAGCACCGCAGCCGCCTCGCTTACCTTCAACTCTCTCAGAAGTGTCGCACATGCATTCAGGTCTGTGCCGTCCTGGATCTGCTTCTCTAAAAGTTGTATCTTCGCTTTGATGTTGCCCGCCATTGTATATGGACGATGATGTCGCTGCAAAGCACAAAGAAAGAACGTCAAGTGTGTGTTTGGTTCACAGCTGCAAACCAACCGCAAACACCACCATTCCACATGTCCACTTCGATCGGCTCCAGCCTTTTCGCCCCTCCCCATCAACAATACCAAAGCAGCTATAATTTCATTTAAAAATTCGCACGAACAAAAACCGTACTACAAGAGGGCAACTTGGGAATTTTCGCCGGGAGTCCGTGCACGTGCCCTACGTAGAGCAGACGAGTGCTGCGCTCTATCAACGTCGTCTTCCAACTTTGCAAGTGAAGATCCGCTGGCGTCTTGGCCACGACAGCCGTTCTCGACATTACCCTTTTTTGTTTCAAAGTTCCTACACTCTTGCGATCAGATCGCATTCAAGCAAGCACACAAAACAGAAGCACACGCCATCGCACAAGCGTGAGCTCATTTGTGAGCAAAGCAAACAAAACCTCCTACTCTAATGACACATCTCGTTCTGCATATTCAATCCTAGCTCTCGGTGCAATAGTGCTTAACAGGCGTTGAACGCGCGTGTTGTTTCGCATTTCACAAATACCGCTCAGGCACCCAAGTCATGTATGTTGCAAAACATGTTGCAAAACACCTGGCGACGTTACTTGTCGACTGCATCTCGACCAGTCGCCATGGAAGCTCTGAGAAATCTTATAATCATTGCTCACATCGACTCCGGTAAGGTAAGAACACATAAATTAAACGAGTACCAACAAACTGTTGTACCTGACCTCAGAAATGATTTCTCATGTCGGGCATGTTTAGAGTACCCTAAGTGATCGCCTGCTCCAGATAACTGGAACAGTTCCGGCGGAGCAATTGCAAGACCGTACGCAGTTCCTAGATTCAAATCCTATTGAACGCCAGCGTCAAATTACAATCAAAGCCAGAGCAGCGCGCATGAAATGGGGACACCACCGTATTACCCTTATTGACTGCCCTGGACACCACGACTTTTCTCGTCAGGTCTCTCAATCTGCCGGCGCCGTTGAGGGTGCCCTTCTTGTTGTCGATGCTTCAAAAGGTGTTCAAGCACAGACACTAAGCAGCGTCGAGCTAGCTCTTGAAGCAGGACTGGAGCTTCTTCCGGTTATTAACAAAATTGACTTGCCCACCGCTGACATCGATAACGCTCGAGACCAAATTGAACACCTTGTTGGGCTTGATGCATCAGATGCAATTTTGACTTCTGCGAAACAGGGCATAGGCATTGAACAGCTTCTAAACGCTGTTGTCGCGCGCCTCCCCGCCCCGCAAGGGTCACCGCACAAACCGCTACAAGCGCTTGTGTTCGATTCCTATTATGATTCATACCGCGGTGTTGTTCTGTTCGTCCGAGTGGTCAACGGCGTTGTCCGTCGCGCCGACCGCATCACTCCAATGTCGTTGGCTGAGTCAAAGGAACACCTGGATCGCCCTACGGAATATGTAGTAGACAGCATTGGATTTCTCGAGCCTCATGAAGTCCCATGTAATCAGCTGCATCCAGGAGAGATCGGGTACTTAACAGCAGCCATAAAGAGAGTGGGTGATGTTCCTGTGGGTGATACTCTCACTCACTGCGGTGATGACGCTGCTGAACAAGCGTTGCCAGGGTACGAACCAAGCAGAGCTGTTGTCTTCTGTGGTCTCTTCCCAACCGATTCAAGTGATATAACCTCTCTTCACGTCGCATTACAGAAACTGCAGTTGCAAGACGGAAGCATAACTTTCGAGCCCGATTCATCAGCAGCTATGGGAACCGGGTTCAGATGCGGATTCCTAGGCTTGCTTCACATGGCAGTGACTCAAGAACGGCTGGAGACAGAATTTGGGCTTGACCTGGTCGCATCTACTCCTTCTGTGTCGTACATGGTAAGTCGCTTTAAAACGAATCACTGCGTGCAAGCATTCTAGCAACTCAAATCTGACTAAGTGAAT
The DNA here is from genome assembly GCA_003194525.1 of Gracilariopsis chorda. Classification (NCBI taxonomy): domain Eukaryota; phylum Rhodophyta; class Florideophyceae; order Gracilariales; family Gracilariaceae; genus Gracilariopsis; species Gracilariopsis chorda. The sequence goes on from NBIV01000101.1 coordinate 169,300, forward strand.
TGCTCTGCCATTGCGTGCGAATCTGTATGGCAGATCCAAACTCAAGGGTCGGATGAGTGGACCTTAGTATCCAACCCTTCAGTCATTCCACATGGGCATGTGAAGATACAGGAACCGTATGCAAGAGTTGAAATTATCTGCAATCAGGATCATGTGGGGGCTTTGATGGACTTGGCGCAATCACGAAGAGGTGACCTCAAAGACCAGCGATATATCGGACTCGACCGTGTCAAGCTTGTTTACTCACTCCCTCTCGCAGAACTTGTCACTGACTTTCATGATGCAATAAAATCCAGAAGTGCTGGATTCGCATCTATGAACTATGAAATAGAAGGAATGAGACAGAATAGGTTAAAAAGAATGGACATTCATGTAGCTGGAGAACAAGTGGACGGGTAAGTTCCAGTAATATCTTCCTCACGACAAGCAACACGATTCTAACCGTGTGTACTGTGCCAACCCTCTTCCTTAGGCTTTCGACTGTTGTCCACGAAGACAGCGCTTTCAGTGATGGTCGCTGGATTGTGAAAAAGCTCAAAGATGTCATCCCACGACAGATGTTTAAAGTTAGCGTTCAAGCAGTTCTGGGAGGTAAGATTATCGCAAGCGAACACATAAGTCCTTTTCGGAAAGGTAAGTTCCCTCTCCATGCTCTTATAGGTTTTTGCCTGCCCGATTGCTACTCACTGAAGAACTAATTCTCTGTGTGTTTTCATGCCTAATGCAGATGTAACGGCCAAATGTTACGGTGGAGACGCAAACAGGAAGAAGAAATTGTAAGTTATATGCTTTCCCTACGAATAACACCTTTGTGAACGGTTTTCAACAACCAAGTGCTCTAATACTCTTGACACTTTTTCGGCCACTTCTTGCAACGAACAGACTGAAAAAGCAAGCCGAAGGAAAGAAGAGAATGAAGAGCATCGGAAGGGTAACGATTCCTCAGGAGGCGTTCTTGGCCATTCTTTCAGGTAAGGATTAGCACTAGGGCAAGCCGTACAGGGATAAGAGTTAAAGAGCTAGCCTTCCATCCCTGCCCTTCACACCCCTCGCTATAACAGCCTTCTTGATTTCCGTATCGTGGGCAAGTAGAGTTAAGAAGTTAGCGAGCAGAAAGGGTCAATTTGAGACAAAAAGGTTGCCTCAAATAGCTTCGAATTTGACGGTGAAATCGCATGCTCAACGAGAGACCACGCTGCCACAGGAAGGAAATGGGTTTATTTGAGACGATGCTGCCAAGCGGCCACCATTTCCTCCGCGGCACCTAGCGCGGCAACCGCAGTCGATTCGATACTCTAACTTCTTATGCTCCCTTTCCGCGAATATGATCGTGCTTATCGCGCCTCGCCTTTGTACTCCGACGCCGTAAGAGCGCGCGAATGGACACAATGTCGTCTGACGGGCTCTGGAAAAGGGAAGGCATAGAGGATTTCACACGCAAACGTAGAGAAACTCCTGGAGTGCGTTTCGCAGTCACCACGTTTCGATCTTCATTTTCCTTTCCGCTGCAAAGTTGCTGAGCTTTCGCATTCGCCGCAACTTTGGTTCTTGTCAACCACATAGCAAGCGTTTGACCCTTTGTCACCCCTCTATTTTTGATCACACAAACTGATGCGCGTAGCGGCGCCGATTCCCACAAAACTCTGTTGGATGTACGATTGGTTTGAAGGATTTTCTCTAAGGCTGTTACCGCAACAGTTGCATCTGGCTTTTTTGCGAGAACTATCTGCAACTCACTACAAATGGCCCAACGCAATCGCTCGGATCGTCTTACCTTCTGACTCTTGTTTCATGTTGATATACTTTCTCTTTCTAGCCGTCGCTGGACGTTGTCTCGCAGCTTATCCCCGAACTTGTTACACAATGGCCATAATCCCACGTCAAAAAAACTCTTGTTGACTATTTCCCTGCTCATTGCCCGATAACCAGCCATGGCGAGCTTCATTTTGCAACTCATGTTTGCGTGCGAGAACTCTCCTGTTAACAAGAGCTGGTCCGGATGACACTGGTTTCCTGTTTGAATTTTTTGTTGATGTGGGAGTCACATGGCTGGAGGAAGTGCGATGTATTCGCTAGAAGTTGAATTACATGTATGTTGAACGTCATGCATTCTTCTACCCACTCAGTTCCTTTTCAGAAACTGTGACCATCTAGAAGAACAAGAACGGATTTCGATTCTGGAACGAACTGGCGCACAAACTCCGTAAAGTGTTTCACCAAATGCTTCATTGTCTTAGCATCCATTGATCCTTTTGGTGTACATCTTATCGTCCTTTATTTCGGAACCCAGTTATTGTAACCAAGCCACTCATATTTAGCCGGAAGCAATCGCAGCACTTTCTGTTGCAATGCATTCATCCTCTTTGGCATACCATTTTTCCCGGCGACTATGAGGAATGGAGGTGCTACTTTTCCGGAAACCGAAGCAACGGTCACTGCAGTAAGGTTCTTCTCATTGTATTTCAGATCGTCACGGCGTCCGGAGTGGTGCGTTGTTGACGATGAGAATACTTTAACTCTTTTACCATGCTGCGAACTAACTGCCGTCTCATCTAAATTCCATATCCTTTCTGGGTCGTCTAATAGGTCTGGTTCTTCTTTCTGCAACTCGGAAAGCGCTAAACTCAAGGTCTTGACATTCTCAACACTTTCCCCTTCAAAATGTTTGTGGCACATGTACTCAGCCGACCGAAATGTCAGCTCTCGATGTCTTGCTCGGAAGGACCCCAATGCAGCTTCAGAAGGAACTCCGCGTTTATATCCAACACTTCCATCAGAAGAAACTGCTCCCATCAGTGTTCTCATGTTGTTAGCATCCAACGCAAATCTGCAGCTCGCTGCAAACGACGTGCGTTCCGCAATTGCGTCTTCTTCGATTTTTGTGAATATAGTTGGTCTTCCTGGGAAGTTTACTACGGGATTAAGGAGTCTCTTCAGTTTTGCGGTATATTTGTTCTTCAAGGCTGCATACAGGCGGTATGCAGTGGAACGGGAAAGATGACAAGCTGATGCTGCCACACGCGCTTTTTTACCTTGTTTGGGAAGCTCTACTGCTCGTTCACGGTTTGCTTTTTCTGTCACTCTACGTTGCGTCTGGGTTTTGAGTCGGGCTGTTTGGGTTTTCATGGACAGGGGCATAGTGGTCGTTGAACGTGGAATTTGTGAGGGGCAGGAGGGTGGTCAGGCTCTGGCGAAGGCCTGCTGAGGTTGGAAGAGAGGCGAATGGAATTTTCGAGATTCGAGATTCTGTGTTTCAGAGTCCTGCCGTCCCAAATTAAACCATCTCCCAAATTAATCCGGTGTGATCGCTACCCCAAAATAGCAGCCAACGACATGTCCAACATCCGGTGAAACTGCAAGTCCACGGACATGTGGGTAAACTGTGGGAGCTCACTACAAGCTGATTCGTTCATTCAAACTCGGTTCCGCCTACGCTCGTGGAAGCCCACTAAAAGTATCGCTGGACAAGCTCGCATCAGTGTCTGGCCGGACACTTTTGTAGCTGTGGTGCAACGCCCCAAAGGGGAGAAACACCGAAAGACGTTCGGGATCTTTCCTCCGTGGAGGTGAACCCAGTTGGGTAGAGCCCCTCTAGGGGTGGCACGGCAGCGCCAGTTTGTAAGACCGAGGCCACCCTTCGCGACTAGCGCAAGAGGGTTTAGGACAAGAATTGGTATCCGCGAGAGCGGGAATGCGTCCTAGCCAGAGGTAGGTTTCCACGTAAGTGGGGGTGTGTGAGCGGATGCGCACACGAGAGCCGCGGATAGCGGGAGGTGCTACCCTAAAAAGGGGAAGAAGGAAGGGCGAAGAGGAGGAAGAGAGGACGAAGTGAGTCGCGAGAGCGACGGGGGCGAACGGCGATGCCGGTAACAATATCCCTATACAGGGCGAAACACCAATGCAATTGGAATAATATGACTCCCAGTGATGGGTCCCTTTAGATGTTCAAGGGGGTTAGATGTCCCGTGGTTCACGGCGTTTCCCTCCAAGGAGGAGTACAGCACGCGCGCAACCGGTAACAACTAGAGCCAATTCCCCAGGTTGGGGTCCCTTGTTGAGAAAGGTTTACTGGTGCGACGGCAGTGCGCCGTCGCACTAAGTACTAGCTTCCCAGAAATCGGTGTAAAAATAATAAATAAAATCAACTAAAATACTCCACATTTCGTGGCAACATCCACTACTGTGGCTAACCGCCAATTGACCCAAAACCGTGTCCCACGTGTCCATATCCACCATTGTGGGGCGTAGTTCATATACACACTACACAACTGATAATATCGGGAAAGCATTCAAGTACCAAGAATCCCTCCCTGAGGGCGTTGCACTTCAGTAGCCCAGTCGTCTTACATAAACGATACTTCTGTGGGGGCCATCACAAAACAGTGACGCAGGTGGGCCAAACTTAGCAATAAAGTAGGCTAAAAAGGGTGTCCTCGTAGCTGAAAGCCCCGTAGAGATGAAAATGATAAACAGAAAGAGCGAACAAATGGAAACGCAGGGACCAAAAGGACTCAACCTGCTATGCAAATATGAAAACAAAAGGGAGACCAAGATTCTCAATCCCAGAAAACTTCTTCAAAACTTCTTGAAACGGCGCGCTACTAAAGACTTATGTCAATGGCCACTAGGAGTCAGACTCCCGGCTTCCGGTCAGACACTCCGAATATGAAGCGATTTCTGCAGCCTATTCACTTCTGCGCTAACCAAAAGCAGGCGCGTAAAATCCTTACAGTGCTTCCAAAGGAGAGCTACTAACAGCGGGATATGCTTTTACTCTGTACCCAATCTGGCTCTCTGCAGAGAAGGCTGCACGGCACGTCGCCTGCGGACAGCTTCCCGTCTAGCACTTCCGTCCGGAAATCGCCAGGTCTTTCGAACGACAGCTTTATCTCATCAAAGCTCCGGTGGTGCTCCCAGATGACAGAAGCATCTTTGGTACACACTGCCTGTCTTTCTCCCACGCTTGAAGCGCTTCAACCGGCAATTTCCCACCCCAAGCATGCACGTAGCGGCAAACGCCTCACTATAATAAGATGATGGTTGAATGGTTGATTAAAAGAGTGGGAAAGGTTGGAGAGTGAGTTATATATATGAGTTTGATGTTGAGCTGGGTCCACACCAAATTCTGGGCCTCAACTTGCCCTTCTATAGCGTTTAAAAGCACTTGAAACAAGGCTGGAACGCATTACTACTTTGTACTTACTTTTTTGTGCGTCTAGGTTACTCCATTGGCTTCTAGCAGCCTCTGGAGCTGCATACTAACCAACAACACTCCGTCTTTTGGTGCCACCGTCACTTAAATACAGTAACACTGCTTGGCCAGCGAAGCAAAGAATGCTCTAGGAGCCCCTGGAATGCTCTAGGAGCTCCTGGAATACTCTACACGTGTGTTCCAGCAGTGCCAGAACATTCTACACCTTTCGCGACCAACAACGCCCATGAAACCTTCGTGGGTGTTTCATGAGCACAGCGGCACTCGATTGTGTAACTAAGAGCTGAATATAGACGGCGTGGCCAACTTACAGCCGTCTTCCAACCAGATAACGACGGCTCAACCTCTACCACACCGTGATACCCATTGGAACGAGTCGTAATGGGCGATTTCCATGCGTCCAATAGCACTCCAAGATAGCCGCTCTCCGCCACTTACCGTTAGGGGAACGGCTTTCAGCACCTCTTGTGCAAACTTCCAGATGACAAGGACATATTTGCATCAATTGTAACCGACTTTTACCTGCCATCACATGACGAAGTTGTGAATCTGACTCTAGCCGCTCATTAGAACGAGCCACAGGGTCCACATATTAGACATTTGGATATAGAATAAATAGACTGAACGTTCCCACACTCTCCCAAGGAGAAAGACGCGGAGAGAGCGACAAGCACTACATGGTAGCATCGTTGCGGGCATACGACAGGCCTGACAGCGATTATAGAATATACGGTATCGATGATTGTATCGATAAGTAGACAGCGGCCGCCGCTGCAACAGCACACGCAAGAATGTTTACCGTTCAGGGACGCTGCAGCATTCACTGCTTAACAGCACCCAACCTTCGAGCACAGAGAAGCACGTCGCACTTCTCTCGGGACGCCCGGTTTCGTTAGCCACGCCTTGAGCGCGCCTTGCCCACTCTTTCTTGTCGTCCCCAAAATTCGCAGACATCTCGTTGCAACTGTCTTTCTCCGCCCTGGCTTCGCGTTTTTTCTAGCAAGCCGAAATCTCTCTCTCTTAACTAAAGCGTCACCGACGCTGGCCTGGGCGCGATCGGAAGCAAACTGAACACCAAGTTTTCGCTTTTGGACGACGTTTTTCTCTTCTCGCGCTGCCTCTCTCATACCACCTTCCTGCGCGTTTTTTGGCGCACTTCTACGCTGAAAAAACCTCGGTTGGGGCCTCTGGCTTACGTTCTCTCCCCCCCATCCGACCGGTCTGCCTCTAAAGCACTGTACTACAGCTCTCGGTTTTGGCTTGCGTTCCCTTCCCTCTTCGACAGTTTCTACCATACTGCCGCCGTAGTTGTCCTCTATTTGCCGCCAAAGCACCTATTACCGAACAACGGCTTCTGGCTTAGGCCTTTCCTCCCGTGGACACCGGCTTCCGCCTCGGCCCTCCCCCACCTCGTGGACACAGGCTTCCACCATTGAACGCCCCACCTGCGTCCACCTTTGACGGCCCCCCCCCCTTTCTCTGGCGGACACCGGCTTCTTCGTTGGGCTCTCCCCCCCGTGGACACATGCTTCCGCCATTGACCCCCACCCCCCGGATTTCGCCTTTGGCCGCCCACCCCCTGCCTTTTTCTCCCGTGGACACCGGCTCCCGTCTTGGGCCTTCCCCCACCCCCCGTGGACACAGGCTTCCGCCATTGAACAGCCCTGCAGCTTCCGCCTTTGACACTCCAGCCCCCCTCTCTCCCGTAGACACGGGCCTCCACCATTTGAAACCCGCCCAAGGCTCTCACTATACGCCGCCTCACCGGTACCACCATCAACCTACCACAGAGCTGTGCTTCTAGTGCACAACACTGCTAAGTCCAGAACAGAACGCCTCGCCTGTCATCACTCCACCAGGGCCTTTGACTGTAAGACGAGATACTAAGTCCCGATTAGGGCCTCTACAGCCATTACCCACGCGTGGAAGTGGGCAACTGGTCTCACCAAGGAATCCGCAAGCTGAGTACCGTAAAGGAACCAAAAGAGGACTTGAACTAATCCTGCGGCGAGTAAGTGCACTAGATAACCGGCACAGCTGAGGTGTGGCTGCGAACCGTCGGTGACAGGGTGTCTTATCGTTCTGCCCGGACTCCAACGACAGATCAGCGAGCGGATTGGAGCACGTTTGCCGAGCGAGTAACCGAAAGGGATGAGAGGACGTAAACTGGTGAGCACATCTCCTGCTGTTAGTAACCTTTCCTGGACATCCCATACGTTACACGCACCCTCGTTCTGGATTGCGCAGACCATGGGCAAGCTGTTGAGATCACATCTCACCGAGAGAGTCTTACTCGGAGCCAGGGGTCTGACTTTTATGGGTTGGGGGATACCATCTCCTGCCAGTGAGCCCAAACGTTCAAGAAGTAAAGGAAGGATCCCTCCCCCGGTAGGACACCCTTGAAGAAGTTTTATCTGCAACCTTATCTGCCTCTCGCGTGGAGATGACTCTGCGATGGACATTGATAATGATCACGAGACGAAACATATACCCGGCCTAAAGGGGATCGCTGACTACTATACATGGCTCTTATATGTGCGGGACCTCATGCATAGCTTGGGAGCACTATTCATGCTCACATAATCATTCCCAAGTGATGGTAGCGCGCAAGCACGCAAGCGATGGGACGACGCCGATCCAAAGGCAAGTTCAGCCATCGTACAGAACTTGGGCACGTAGCCTATCGTCGCTGTCTCTGGGTTACTAGAACGGGAGTACTGCTCCACCTTGGAGGTGTGGACGAAACTTGAGTCCACATACAAGAAGGATAACATTCAATCCAAGCTAAACCTCCGGCAGAAGCTAAGCACATTGACGTTTAATGACGGTGACGACATAAAGAAACACCTCACTGAGATGGAAACAACTTACTTGGAACTTGCCAGGCTTGGTGTTCAACTGACGTACAAAGAGCGAACTGCCACTCTGCTTCCCACCGTACCCGACTCACTAATTGCCATAGCACTACTATCAGATGCTATGAACATGGAGTACGACCAAGTAGTATCATTTGTCCGTTCTGAGATGGATCGTCAGATACACAGAGCCTCTACGTCCTCCTTGAGGACTAAAGTAACTAACAATGACGGCATTCACCCATATTCTTCCGCACAAATCTCTACCATTCGGGGCAAGCAACCCTCTCCAAGAAGAAAGACAGGAGTACAGTGCTGGAAATGCGGACGAATAGGACACATCCGTTCTGAGTGCTGGGCACAAAAGAAGAACTATACCAACAACGGGAGGCAGCAAACTCACCGAAATTCTAAGCGGAACATGAAACACTACAAGGACCGAGACAAGAACCCAAGCAGAAACTGGGATACGCACGCACCGTAACCCACGACAATCAAATAACAATTGTAACAACAGAGAGCAAAGTGGTCCCTACCGATTTTTCGTGGCCATAGCAAATGCAAGTCTTCATTATGATGGCAGCATACCAACATGGCTAGATCTTCGTGAAAGAAAAGGACCTGTTTTGGGACTATCAACCCAGTGCACCACAATTGATAAACACTTGTGACCACACGTCTGATATAATAGGTTTTGGAACAATAAAACTACGGCTTGGGAATGGGATACTGTTACCTGCGAAGCATACGCCATCCTTCGACTCTAACCTCGTATCCCTCTCCGTGCTTCCAAGGCACGTAGACCTGAAGTTTTCCAACAGCCAAGACACTTCGATGTTCATCATCAAAGATTGCTCAACTGGAGAAGAACTTTACAATTCCACACCAAGGGACGGACTTTACCCTTTGCCAATTCCCACGCCTCCCCCTCGTGGACAGATGGCGTCACATTCTCTAGGCAACACTTCCAAGGACTGGCATCAGAAACTCGGACACCCCAGTCGCGATAGGCTGGTATCTTGCATCGACCAATGTGATGGAATACCCACACTCTCCGCGACAGAAATAACTTTTTTTCTTTACCACGTGTATCGACGATGGTACCTAACGTGCTCCACTCACACAATCTGACTCGGTCGCGGAAGAGCCATTGGGGTTATCACACACGGACCTCACCGGCCCTATAACCCCGAGCAACTTATAAGACTCTTAAGTAAATGCAGGTACTTATCTACGATAACACAAGGGTAAGTTCCGTTTACTTTCTCGACAAGAAAACTCAGTTTTTCGAGTAAGTACGTTGGTACAAGGCTCGCGCAGAGAAGGAACTCTCTCCAAACCGGATATTCCGCGTTCGCCTTGACGGGGCGGGTGAGAATAGATCCGAGGACTTCGTCACCGATGCCATGGAGAACGGAATGATACTTAGATTCACTCCACCGTATGTGAATCAATCAAATGGTTTCGTGGTGGAAATCATCCAGGACTGGTGGAAGATGGCGCGACCTTTCCTGTTCTCTTCAAATTTGCCTCACCAGCTATAGGAGGACGCCATCTCGCATGCGATGTACCTACAGAACCGCCTACCAGGTCACCGAGTAGGAATCAAGGTCCCCTTCGCACTATGGTTCGGACGAAAGCCTGACTTAACCAATACCCCTAAGGTCGGACAACATGGACATGCGTACATATATTGGCCCGAGACAGTAGCGAACAAGAAGCTACTACCTCGCACTGTTCCAGGTTATTTTTTGGGATGCATAGCCCACGAACCTTGTTAAGAATTTACGTTCCCTTGATGGGAAACGTAATACAGAGCCGTGAGGCAGACTTCAAAGTGAAAAAGGAAGCCCTTCCATCGATCCACGAAGTAACATACTTCTCTTCACTTCGTCGACACGAAGCCGAGAGAAGGATGGAGGAAGATGACGAACAGCGTTTGGATGCGTACTTGGCGCATTATTTGACGGCCAACTCTCGCTTCAAAGTTCTTTGGGATGACGGCAGTGTCACTAAGAGCTTTGAAGAAGCAAGAGTCATGCCAAGATGGGCAGAAGCGATCGACAAAAAATACCATGCCCTAGCGCAACGAGGGACTTGGAGGCTTGTAGACAGAAAACCAAATATGAAAATCTTAGCCTTCCTTTGGATATTCATAGCGAGATACCTGAGCTCTGATCCCCTACAGATCCTTCCGAAAGCACACTGCATAGCACGGCGCGACCTACAACGTCCTTACCTGCATTTTGACTTCGACGACCTGTACACTCCAGTCGCACGACAAAAAACTATCCCTCTCATCCTCACCAAAGCTGCAGCCCAAGGCCTAATGTTGGAGGCGATGTACATAAGCAACGCGTACCTCTACGGAGATCTCGACGAACCCTTGATAATGTAGCAACCACAAAACGCCTCTGGATCCTCATTTGTCCCTGGCAAAGTATGCTTGCTGCTCAAATCTCTCTATGGGGCACGCCAAGCTGGGAAGATATCGGGTTCACTACTACATGAGGCACTATTACGACTAGGCTTCACACAATCTAGTACGGATATTGGCCTTTACATATATAAATCCACGAGTAATACATTGTCATTAGTGATCGTTGTGGATGACATCTTGATGTCATGTGATTCGCATTCTCTACTTAATGAATTCAAAGTGCAGATGCAGAAGCTGTTCGAGGTCAAGCTTCTTGGAGAAGTTAAGTCATTCATCGGACTTGACATGGAGAGGCACAAAAGCGGGATCAAGGTCTGACAGACTAGGTGCGTCGAGAAGATCTTGAAAGAAAACCGATTGAGCATCTGAAATAGTGCTTGGACACCATCGCCTTCTCAATGCCACCTCACAGGCTGACGAGAAGATCAACGCAGTCTTGCACCCGCATTCATAATCGGTACCGGAAGATGATCGGCACCTTAGTGTACTTGGCAGTGTCGTCCAAACCAGACATAATTTTTGCAGCATGTATGCGAGCAAGGTAAGTTCACGACCCATGCATGAGGCACATGGGACCTGGAAAGAGAGTACTTAGGCACTTGAAGGGTACAAAGGGCCTTTGCTTGTTCTTTCCCATGCATACTACAGCGCCGATGGAGGCATATTGCGATGCCGATTGGGCGGGATGTCGTGAGACAAGAAAGTCTACGACTGGACTGTTGATCAAGTTGAATGAAGCACCAGTCATGTGGACGACCAAGAAACAAATGCTTGTTGCGTTGTCGTCTGGAGAAGCAAAGTATATTGCACTTTCGTATTGCAGTAAAATGCTTACGTGGTTGCGGAGATTGCTTTGGGAACTAGGCAACGAAACAGTTCTAATTGATCAGCCCGAAAAGTACCCAATATCCATTTTCATAGACAGTTTGACTGCGTTGTCGATTGTTAGGAACCCCAAGGTCTCGGAAAGGAACAAGCACATTGCCCTTAAATTTCATCACGTCAAAGAACTGATGGAAACCAAGGTTGTGGATGTGAAATCAATTGGAACTGAAGTGCAAGCTGCTGACGTGCTAAAGAAGCCTGTTTCGTACGAAATGCTCAAGCGAGTAACGTTGGCTTGTGGCTTGATGTCTTAAACTAAGTATTATTCCTTCCGACTTCGAGTTCTTTCTGATTTGACTGACGTTATTTTCTATTTCTCTACTTTTATATATCTTACATATCGGATTTCTTTTTGCGGGCGGCTACATTGATTTTTTCTTCCTGGTTTGCTTAACACAATTTGCAAGAGTGCTATACCTTTTACGTAAGAAACAGATTTTCCTGAGAGGTTGTACTGTATTGAGGTTTTTAGCAGTAGCTACTACGTTACTTAGATATATTAGAGCGCAAGACCATTCTAACTAAGTCGTTTGCGAGGGACGGTGTGAATGGATTGACTGACTCGACGACCTCCAGCGTTTTGCCTTGCCGCGCCTGCTTTGACCCAGGGCCCTCAAGAATTCGCTTTGGCACCTCTAGAATTCGCTCTGGCGCCTCCCAAGTTAGATTGGACCCCACCAGAGTTCAGAAATCGCCCTCTTCTAGTCATTGTAATTTACAAAAACAAGAAACAATAATTCTGTTTTTTCAAACCCCTAAAAAACTCACCAAAGTTCCAGAATTTTTTTAAGATTAAAGACATTGAAAATGAAAAACTGGTTGCATTTTGTTGCTTTGCACCGATCGGTCCTAGTTGCATGAGCATTTAAAAAAATTGCTGCACGGCTTATATTTACTAGATGCAGTCGTGCACAGCACAGGGACTTTCGACACACTGCCGCGGGATTATGACAGGCGGAGTGTGCCCAGCAAGTTTTCGAGCCGTTTGATGTTTAACCCGCGTCCAGTTGTAAGGAGTGGCCTGCCTTTACTCACACACCGAAGTGTGCTTTCCGGCCCCAAGCGGTACGACACCCCGGCTGCCCCGGGCCCTGCATAGCAAGCTGGGATTAGGTTCGGGAAACCCTCAGACTTCTTGATGGCCGTCAAAAGACCAGTATTCCACAGAGGAGCACCTGACCTTTCCTAAATCCTTGATACTCAGTGGGTTACTCTTGTGGTGACCTGCACACGAGGTCGGACTTGCCTAGGTACCAGGCCAGTAACAGTGCCCAAAGTAGCAAAAGGTTACGACACTGCGGTAGTGGCCATGCCTGAAATGGGATGTGAAAATAGTGGTTAGGTTCAGCCAGGGGGATGCGTTTGGCAGTGCGCCATTGCAGTATATACGTCTGCTCCAGGCATGTCTGCAATGAAATTTCAGCATACACTGCACTGAAGAGCCGGGTATTGCTGCTGAGTGGCTGGCACTACAATTGGATTGTATTGCGAGCCATGTATCAGCCATTGCACAGTCAACATGCAGCAGCACCAGCTAATAAACTGAACGGTTTGCTGCTGCTGATTTTTTTAATTGGTAGGGAGGCGTTGCGCCAAATGGGCGTTTGGCATGCGCAAAAGGCGGCGTGCAAAGTGATTTTGAGTCACAATGCCTCCCATTAGTCCACAACACCCCCCTCGTACGCATGTAAGCGCTTAAGAGTGGGTTATTGAGATTACGTCTTTACGTTTCATAATTGATTTAAACCTCTAGGTTTCATCGGCCACTCTCGCGACCGAACTCTTTGACACTTGAAATTAACTTTCGGATTATTATCAGCGCTTGAAAGCCTGGCAGCTTTTTTGGACTATCAACGCTATATAGCTCTGCATCGCAAAACACGGCGCCATGGGGTTCTTGGTATCCAACACCAACAAAGCGGCACACTCTTTGCGCTTCTATCGTGACTTGCCGGTTGCCGGCCATGCATAGAAAGCCTTTTACCAGCCCCAGCAGATGTTCAAGTAATTTTGCACTTGTTTCGGAGGTTTTGGGGGCTTTTATGCATGAGGAGCAGACCCGTGATAATGAATTCACAGCCCCCCGAAATGCCACGAAGGACAGAGGTAATGCAAGGTTCAAGAAGAACCGGAGTGAGAATCATCATCACAAGAACAATGAGCAAAAGCCGTTTTCTTTGATAAGGGATTCGAGATCAGATCCGAGTCCCATATTACATGAGGGTAACCCTATATTGTCTGGAGGGATTACACCGGAAATGAAGTTATGCGAACTCCTAAACATCACTTTCAAGCCGTATAAACCAAGAAGTACTATCATAGAGGATAGAGTCATGAGTGCATCAACTCAAAACCAATAGTATGTTCGTGGACGCTGTACGTACAGGACATGAATAAAGAAAACATTGATCTCACGTTTGACTTACTGGAAGACGAGTCACCGCCCACTATAGGGATGGATATCAAACGATATAGCATCACAAACTACGACACCACCCCACCTACGCTGACTTTGAAACGAGCTATGGATATAAAACCGCAATTATTACAGCTATACTTATCTGGAAGTTAGAATTTTGGTATGAGAGAAATGCTGACAGTCGTACCAAGCAAGAGAGCGTTGATTTCTAAGGCAGTGGCAAAATGAGACCCGAGACGTTAGCCAAAAGACTACATCGATTAACCCATGCCCCAACGGAGGAGATCATGGAGATATGCAGGAGAGTTGACCATGATTACGATGAACTAGAAGAAAAAATTAAGAGGCTCGGCTCTAATTGCGTCATATGTTCCAGCTCACGACCCCCGATACCATCCAAGAAGATATCGATAAATCACGTCAACCTCAAGTGCAACGCCCTCAGGGAGGGATTCTTGGTACTTGATCGTTTTCCCGATATTATCGGTTGTGTAGTGTGTATATGAACTACGCCCCACAATGGTGGGTATGGACACGTGGGACACGGTTTTGGGTCAATTGGCAGTTGGGCACGGTAGTGGATGTTGCCACGAAATGTGAAGTATTTTACTTGATTCTATTTATTATTTTCACGCCCATTTCTGGGAAGCTAGTACTTAGTGCGACGGCGCACTGCTGTCGCACCAGTAAACCTTCCCCAACAAGGTACCCCAACCTGGGGAATTGGCTCTAGTTGGTACCGGTTGCGCGCGTGCTCTACTCCTCCTTGGAGGGAAACGCCGTAAACCACGGGACATCTAACCCCCTTGCACATCTAAAGAGGCCCATCCTTGGGAGTCATATTATTCCAATTGCGTTGGTGTTTCGCCCTGTATAGGGATATTGTTACCGGCATTGCCGTTCGCCCCCGTCGCTCTCGCGACTCACTTCGTCCTCTCTTGCTCCTCTTCGCCCTTCCTTTTCCCCTTTTTAGGGTAGCACCTCCCGCTATCCGCGGCCCTCGTGTGCGCATCCGCTCACACACCCCCACTTACGTGGAAACATACCTCTACTGAGGATCACACCCCGCTCACCCGGATACCGATTCTTCGCCTTCACCTCCCTGCGCAAGTCGCGACAGGTGTCCCTGGTCTTACAAACCGGCTTCGCCGTGACGTATCTGGGAGGGCTCTACCCAACTGGGTTCACCTCGTGAGAGGAAGATCCCGAACGTCTTTCTGTGTTTTTGCCCTTTGGGGCATTGCACCCACACAACCAGGCTTTTAACGTGGACACTCAGTTGGACTACACGTTCTATACTATCCGAGGCACTAAATATACGGTGCTGCATATCTTCGATGCAGGAAGGTGCTACTCCAAAGCGTGCATCACGAGAGCTCGAGAACTACAAACGAGTATCGCGGTAATAGAAGTCGAATCGTTGAACAGGCATGGAACACCAGAATCCCTTTCTGCAGACGATGTAATCAATAAATAGGACATGAAACGATTCTTAACCGGAAGAGGCATACAGTTCAAACCGCACCCAGCTCGACTCCATAACAAGACCGGGATCGTAGAGCGAGAGAACGGAGTGGTTAAAAGAATTCTAGAGACTCTGAAACAGGAACCCACACGGGACAATAACAACACCATCTTGTCCAGAGCAGTTTTTCTTTCGAATTGCTTTACCGGGTAGAAGCTGATGAGATCTTTCGAGCTTGCTAAAGTACACGCTCCTTCGATACTTCGGGTGCCACGTGGGATGGTCCCTCAAGACCTAATGCGCGCCTATACCCAACAGACAGCCACACGTGCACTACAATGGCTCCTGAAATCTCACAACCATTCTTCTCTAACATCAAAGTCTATAAAACCCAGGGACTAAGTTCTGTTCTTCTACAGAACCACAAAGCAGAACGAACCCGACGAGTGGATACCGGGTTTCTTAGTACGAGCACTACAACGCTACGTGGAGATAAAACGACAAGGTGGAAAACATATCCCAAGGATCGCATACGAAGACTTAGGGTTCAGACCCAACTCCGATCTTGCTCGCGAACTAAGTGAGGGGCTAGTGTAAGACTAAATAAACCTTAATTTGGGTCCTCAATCTGGCAATGACGTTGAAATGGAAACGGAGGCAACACGTTCCTTAATGACCAGCTATATGTGGCATCAAGAAAGCATCTGTAAGAACCTGGGCGAATACATGGACGAGCTGATGAAGAATGGAGAACTGAGCGATGCAAAAGAATTGAATTCCAACTAATAGGCGATACTGAAAGAGATCCAAGGAGTAATTGGATCCCGACAAGTTTGCGCACGGGAATTATCATTTGCACCTCCACGGGTACTTAGGAAAGCAGTAGAGAAGGACCACGACGCCAACTTGATCCATGCATGTCAAGAAGTATTAAAAGACTCCGTTCCTTTCAATGCCAATATCCTCCCTTCGCATACGGTATACAAAGTGAAGGAGGATGAAGAACGGATTTGGAAGCTGAAAGCCAGGCTAGTTACTCACGGTAACAGAGATGAGATGAAAGATGATATTCGAAAGGACTGTTCCAACGCAGAAATGATTATCATTCGACTCCTCATCAATATAGCCCTATGCCTCGGCTTCACCTCCGGAGTAGCGTATGTCAAGGGTGCCTTCCCTTAAAGCGGTTCTATCCTACGGGAAATATTTGTGAGACCAGTGCCCGAATTTCGAACGAAGAAAGCATTATTATGGGAGCTCACAAATCTGCCATATGGAATAGTCGAAGCAGGCAGGCAATTGAAGAAAAGGATAGAAGCTTGGATGCTGGGGCCGGCAGGGCTAAGACGCATTTTTGGCGTTAATCAGCTTTTCTTTGAACAAGATCTGGCACTATTAGCCGATTAATCGCTAAGATAGTGGATGGCCTTTTATTCTCTGGGACAGAGAGTAAGATTAGCAGGTTCATGCAATCACCACAGAAGTAATTTGAGATCGGCAAGATTCGTATTGGGCGTAAGTTATCCTTTGCAGGATGCAAGATTAACCAAGGTGAAGATGGATCCGTAACACCTTCAACGGCTTCATACACGGGCTGGCTACATCCATTCGAGATTTCAAGAGCTAGACTCCGAGAAAGGCAATACCATGCGACGGAAGACGAGACAAAGCAATACCGCTCTCTTGCTGGAACACTCATGTATCTTGGCGGGGCAGTATTACCACAAGCATCATACATAACTTGACGGGTGCAGCAAGAACTAGGAGATCTTAGAGGCGAACACCAAATTGCTTCCCACCTCCATGCTTTCTGAAGTATGTAAGCTGCAACCAAAGATCAGGTACATATGTGCTTTCGGAGTAACCGCTGCTGCATTGATCAGTCTTTCGGACGCTTCTCATGGAAGCAACCTGAATGCATATGGCCAAACCAACGCCATATTTGGGATTAGGATGATTGCAGATTTCTACATAGAACCACTTTTTCATCCTCTTTACTAGACGAGTACAAACTACGACGTGTTTCATACTGATCATTTGAAGCAGAGATTTTGGCCTGGTCTGAAGCAGAAGACAGAGAATTTGAGATGAAAAAGACGTTACGCAATATTTTCCTGCACGTTCACATCCTTCGTCACAACCTTGTTGACTCAAAACCCCTCTTTGACAATATTACTACGCTTCATGAATGCAGAGAATTTCGCCTTCGTGAGACAAACACAATGATAAGGGACGCTTTCGAATCTGCAGAACTTGATACAGTGACATGGATACCAGGATCACTGATCATTGCCTACGCCTTGACCAAACGAAGTTTCAATCATCCACGGATAGCAAATGAAATGATTGCAGATGGCCACTGGAGCATTGATATCTCTAAGGGTATGACGTGTCACTCCACAACTTGGAACTAGAAGGCAACCATATAGGGAACTAGCGCGACCGGGGGTGTGTGTGAAAACACGTACAAGGCTGTCACTGACAGAGAAGAACTAACGTACACTGTCTGAGCGCCACATCCGTCGCTGACAGACTTCAGTATCCCAAAGGTCACGTATTATCCCAATCTGAGTAAAGCCCTACCCCCCAGGAGACCTACATGGACTCCCGGCAGATTCCTGTGCCGATTATATTCGCTTGTGACAGAGGTCCCCCTACACTGCGCCACTATGAACTTCTCTCACTTGAAAGAAGCCCATTCGACAACTGTACCTAATGCAAATTTCGACATTGCACTTACTGTATTGTATATAAAATATTACAATAAACCAGCGCAACATCACATGGGATGAGGAGTAATTGAAAGAACCCTGTGAATACATGGGACAGTAGTATAGAGAGAACAGGTTTGCGACACGCAAAATATCTCAGTGGTACTATGGCTACACTTGGGAGGGCATTTCCAACAAATATCGGACCTATTACTGCTAGTGGCAAAATATCAGACGTGAGAATTACAACAACGGGACCTTTACAAAAACTAAAGACTCAATCTACCAATCTTTTGAACTGCAGAATTAACCATATTATGAAAGTAATGCGATGAAGGACAATGAAATGGAGTATTTTGTTTCCAAGGTGCACTCCCTCTCATGCGTTTCATCCGAAGACTGCATGCGACACCTAGAAGTGCCTTTTATCCGTGATCCGTAACACAATATATGTGTATATATATAGATTGGCTGGCCTTGTCATTTTCATCTTACTAGTATTCAATTTGCTTGTAACCATCTTCTCCTTCAATGATCTTACAAAAAACCTGGAGTATTCATCTCAGGAATATACAGTTTTCCGGTACCCTTATGTGTATTCATACTAAGATTTTCTCAAATTGTGCATGAAATGACCTGAAGCAAGAACGGGGGTTTTGGGCTGGAGCTGCCTATGTATTCTGGGGGTTCTCCTGTATATAAATCGCTTCAAAAACGTTTCAAAGCAGTTGGTTCAGAAGAAACACGAAGAATAACTACACGCATGTACAAGCAGGTATAGAATGACTCTCAAACACCAACTTGAACAATCTCATCCGTAGCTAAAAAAAGTATCATAGCATAAAGGAACAAGCCTGAAGAACATAGGCAGGAATTTTTCGACACCGAGGAGACCGATTCAGTATAAAAAAAGCTGGAAATGCGTTTTACGAAATCCGGAACGCGCATGTAGTAAACCCAGAGCATGCGAAATTACAAGGTTGTTCAACTCAAACTGTTATGATTGAAATTCACTTTCGCTTTCGTTGTGTTCGTTTTATAAATCGACAGAGAATCCATTATTGTATGCTACAGTTTCCATCTTGGTGTGAAATCTGTCCATGACGACAAGCCAGTTATTTTTAACATTCACGAATCACAGTCCGCATTAAATACAAACCAGTATATAACCATAGTAGGACCAAAAAATCCAATTTAAGAGATACAAGACAATGTTTACTCCCAGTTTAGAGAACAATTGCCCCCAAACTTTGCTTGGCTGTGTATCCATCGAATGATTTGGTACGAAGGCGATATAGAAAGTAGGAAAAAGATATCATACCTCTTATAATACCTGCAATTTTATACATCATCTTCGGCTTCAAACTCAAACTTGTCCTCTTAGACTTAGTTCTTATTTGAGTCTCAAAAAATATCGTAGGCAATCTTTCCTTGCACTTCAAAGCTCTTCCAGTTCAAAGGATTGACCATAGTCAGCATTCATTCGCTCTTCCTTGATCATTGAAGATTCACGTAAGGCCTGAGTGGTCAACTTACGATTTAATGCAAGATGGAGCTCCATTACCTTTGTGGCCACGAATACTAGAGAAAGCTCAAGAGGCTAGGCCGTGTTTAATAATGAATGCCTGTTCGTAATGTTCCTAAGCAATGTTTTCCCGATCAACATATTCAGATGAAATTTCCTTGCAGGCGGAAGAGTGAATATGTGGTAGTACGTGAGTGCTATAGTACCTTTCCTCAGACATGATTGTTGTCTGGCTGTGTTTGAAATTCCCTCTGCGCATGTCAAAATTAAGATTGCACGCCTTCTGAGTTCATAGTTGTCGTATAAGTTGAACAGTTGCTGGAAACAATCGTGCAGAAAAGCGAGCGATTGTCCGAGTATATTTGCCTCGGAGTTCTGCATGTTGACGGGGGCACGCAGGTGATGCAGGAAAAAACGGGCGCTAAATGTTACACGAAACGCAAAAACGCACCAGGCTGGCGCTCAGTCATAAATGGCAGTAACAATCACCAAGAAGATGAAGGCAGAAAATGAATGGGTGGCTTACCGGGTGGTGTTCGAAGGCATCATGGGGGCAGTGTAGACAGCGAGTGCACGTGACAGCTGATGCTATAGGTCAGGATTACGTTAAGTTGAGAGATGGTGGTTTCTGGAGGTTAGCGACGGGTACAGTACTGAGCGTACACGTCAGATTGTCCAGATTGTCCTAACTAGTAGAAATGGGAGGATTAGAACTCAAATTAGAAACGGCGGTGGCAGCAGGTTATTGTGACGCCACAGTGCTCCGCGACGAAGCAGACCCTTCCACTGGATTAAATCAGTGATGCTTGGAGTGGCTTTTGGCACCCGCATGAAGGGGTTGCACGAGCGAAAAGAAAGGAGTTCGTACTCCTTGAAAATAGACCTTAAATATCTAATACTCATGCTCTACCTTATGAAAAATGTATTTCGGAATGTGACCATCACAATCTCTCTACAAAACGAGCTGCATGGGCCAGCAATTATAGGCGGTGATAAGAGAGATATGGGGAAGGAAAGATATAGACAGAAATATGTACACAAACCTGCTTCACTTCACTTTTTGTTTGTCCGGAACAGATCCAAAACTACCATGAGTCTTTGGTTAGAGTTAGTTGCTATTTTTCCTCTGTTTGAGTATAGTTGGCTCCAGCATCAGTTCAAGCGTGTTTGCTTTTCCTATTTTTATTCTACTCGATGTTCTGAAGAGATCTGTTACCTATTTGGCCTGTCTACCTGGCCTCAGAGCCGAGTTGACATCTTTTGCAACAGACTGTCAATATGACACGACAACATGCTTATGTCAGAAAAGCCCCGACCGACCATGGGGACAAGGTTGGCTCCGAAGTACACGTTGCCTACTAATTACAATGTTTACAAACACCTGACATGGTACAGGAACGATCAATCTGTCATGAAAAGTTCCCAAGAGATCCGTCCCAAGTCATCATGAGGCCCTTAGGGTTATGCCAGATCATCAAGACGCTGATCCTTGCCAATTCATAGGACAAGTCATCAACTGTGGAATTTGGCAAGTCATCAAATGGCTAGATCTGGCATTTAACCCGGTAAACCACCTGTGTATGGAGGCCAACGGGAAGACCGAGCATAATGCCCTTAAAGCCGGACGATTTCTCATTGACTAGTGGCACTTATATAACTAGACTAGACCATCTATATAAACCCTAATGGATGCACCAAACTTCAACTTGGATCATCACCATCAACTTCTAACCATTTTCAACCATTGCCCTTCTGTTCCTAACACCGTCCTGGACATTCAAAAACTTCATAGACACCATTAAACTCCGTCTACCTACATAGTTTCGGTAGTCCTGCCATACTTCGACTCCCCATTCATGTTGAATCACAACGGTGTAGACTCAGTAATACAGCAGACCAGATCAAGATATCACGCTTACACACTTTTGTGGCCATGTTTACTCCAGAATATGGTTGGATACCAAGGAAAAACTGGTGCTAGTCTAGACGCCCCTCCAAAAAGTCTAAGTGGGAAAATTCCAGCATCTATGTTATTTACCTTCCAGTACTTTGAAACATCTTCACTTCTTTTCAGTAGTCCTCGTACGTATTTTGCATTACTCTTTGTCACCTCTGCGTATATTCTTTCATGAATAACAAAAGTTGATATTTAGGATCCTTTCTTCTCATTACGTTTTGTACTAACGACCGCTGGTTAACAGTATAATTCATCTCTGTTGCTGTCTCATCATTATGTTGAGGTGTAGCATTGACCAATTGCTTTGCCTTCTCAGGTGTTGCGATTCTGTCAAAGCCAAACTAGAGTGATTCTTACCTGCGTATAAGATACCTGAAACGTCTTTTCAAATACTTCACATGAACTTCGTTGTGCTTTTTGTAGTGCAAAGCCCAAAGTTTGGGTTTCACTCTCAAGTTTTCCGGGGCCTTGCTCCCTGTGGAGGCAGACCCGGTGCCAGAGCCCTCTGTATATCTGTAATACGGCCGTAATTATGTAGGTATTTCGGATTGACCACAGAGGTGGATAAAGAAAGGTAAACCGGATCCAGAAAGACGGTAAAACCAGAGACAGGTGTGCCACGCGATGCGGTGGTTTAGAATATACCCGTTGAGGGGTGCCTTCCGAGGACGGGGAAAACCCACCCGGTGGGTCGTGCAGAAAGCGGAAACAGACCCGACGGATGGTGCACATCCATGAGATGTAGCGGACGAATTACCCGATACAGGGGCGATACCAGTACCACACGGTAGATAAGTGTCCCATGACAATTATAACACAGAGTATCTGTAGGTGTACCGAGCGGTTGAATTGAGCAAACCAAATGCGTTGACCCTCCGCAGGGAGTAATACATGGCGCAACGAAATCACAATCCAGAGCCGGATATCGCAGGCCAAAGTGAACAGTTATGAATAACCAAAGTCTCGAGTTAACTTTACTTAGTGCTGGCAACGACGAATTCGCGCTCATCTAAGTAGGTACTCTACCATAATAAACTATAATAATTAACTACAATAATTCACACCTCTCCAGGTCCACACACGTGGCCGGGCCAGTTTCAGGCACCCTAAGGGGCCAACCCAAGTAAAAATACCACTACAGAATGGTGCTGTCGCACGAGCGCACACGTGTCCGCTCATCCTGCAATCCGTTCTAGATTCCTACCTTCCTAGGTGAAACTTCACACCGTAAACCATCTCATTGGCATCAAATCGTACGGTTCCAACTCATATACGGTAGAGCCGTCACGGTAACCACGTCGCACTCTTATGAGTAGCATCATCGCGATTTCCACGCATTTCGAGTTGCCCCACACTTTTCCTGAAAAGAAGAGTTTTCCATTGCTTGAAATACAGCTCATCGACCTTTGAATGCCAATTCTGCAGCTGGTAAGAATTTTAAACCATATTGTAGGCCCGTGTTCTTTTCATTTTGAGTCTGGTATGGGGCAGAAAATACATTGATCGTTTCTCCTTCTTGGTAAACCAATCCCATTCCCTTTCGTTCAATTTTTTACGTAAGATAGGAATGAAAAAGTATATGCTTCAAGCTTTTTGATTACATGAACAAAACAGAAGTCTAGATGATGAAAAACCTGTTATAACATTGAATCCATCTGAAGAGCCCAAATTTAGCACATTTTTTTTTGCTCACATGAGCGACAAGTGCAAACAGCCTTTGGCCGTGGGCGGCGCTGTGCGCCGCGTTGTTTTTGTAGCTTTGTGTATTTAGTAGCGTTCGGAGGCTCTCCGAGCACTTTGCTCGCTTGCGCTCGCAATAGTGCTCGTAGAACCACGGGGCGCCGCGGCACTTAGAGTATGCGGAGCCGTAATGGTTTGTGTTTAGGTGCCTAAATTGACTGCAGTGCCAGCCAATGATGAGAAAGCGCGACACGTTACTTTTTGTAACCGGCTGGCACTGCAGTCATTATGGGAGTGCCAGCCAGTAATCAGCAAGCTTTGCTGCTGCTGCTGAATGTTTTAAGTGGTAGGGAGGCGTTGCGCCAAATGGGCGTTTTGCATGCGCAAAAAAGGGCGTGCAGAACGATTTTGTGGCGCAACGCCTCCATTCAATCAAGAAGACCACCCTGATACATGAGCAAATCATTAAGAGTTGGGGTTTTGAGATCTTTTTAAGTGAGGAATGGCTATGAGCACTCCTAATTGTACAAACACACCATGATTGTTGACGACTGAGGTATTTAACTCTAGACGGTCACAGTAAATCAATAGATAAGTCACTGTGCACAGCTGTAAGCTTGCACATCGGGTGCTTAGCGTTGATCCTCACTGCGATATGAACAGTGAACTTTCGCTGTCAGTCATTAGGGCATTGAAAGTGCTAGGGAACGCTCACAGTCAGTCAAAATGGCAGTGAACGTAGTAGTGAGCTTTTACTGTCAATCATTATCGTAGTGAACGTGGTACTGAATGCCCACTATCAATCTTTAGGGCAGTGAGCTTGCACAATCAGTCATATCAATGAATGTTCATTTTTGTAGGTTTGCGCAGTGATTTTTCACTGTCAGTTGTTACCTCAATTATCATTTAGGGTGATCAGTCACTGTTGTAATTTTTCTCAGTGGGCAATCATTTTTGGGAGCATATTTGCTGCCGCCACACAAACTTATAATGTCAACCTGTTGTCTTATCGAGTTTGAGGAGACGTTTTTGTTTCATAGCGCAACCATTACAAGCAACTTATGACTCCCATGAATTTGTATGCTAGAGTTGCGTTTGGAGAAGGCGCTTTCTTGAACGTTTGAATAAAAAAACGTTCCGAGTAAGCTTGTCTGGCAGTATTTTGATTCACCCCAAGGCTCTAGGCATAGCACTAAGCTTAGGAGATCGAATCGGCAAGTTCGACTGGTTTTATTAGAGGATGAAACTTGTGCATCCCAAGCTGCTGTAACAACTATAGAAGGCAAAAGAAAACGCGACCGCACCACTCAAATATGTTTTGAATGAACACAGGGTATCGTCTATCATTGGGAGTTATGGTGGTTTCACTGACACTGCAGTGATGTTACGAAATCTGAACATATGTTGGTCAAATCAACTACCTAAGCATTGGCTTTATGAAATACTTCAGCACAATCCTTCTCAAACACCTTCACTTCATCCTGTAAGATAAACTCTGATAGTAGGAATAGGTTAGTTAACTCTCCCAGATAGTCCTTGCAAATTGAAAACGAAGTTTTCATAACAACTCGGTCCCCTTCCTCTTCCGTTTCTGGCATCAACCTGTTTTCAGAGACAAGGCGGTTATAATTTGCATCAGTTCATGTTCTGAGAATGTGCAAAAAGCAACTGAGATTTCCAAACGACCTGGTATTTGGTACTCCAAAGACCTTATTTTCACTCATTTTGAATGACACAATGCTTGCAAGTACATTCGAAGTGTGAAGATTAGGAGTTCAATGACAAAGATCTCTGAAACTGAGGAGGATTTCATAACAGAAACGGGGCGTTTGGAATTCTTTTTCATTTTGCACCGCAGATTTTCTATTCCAAAGAAACTTTCCGTTCTTGACCCTTACATCTTTCATTCGCAGAAAATGCTGGGGCATTGCTCGCCTCCTTGAAGCACTCTGGGACTCTGTTAATGGTATGTAAAGGCAAATGTTCTTTACATAAACTAAGGACCTGTCGCGCAATGTTCTCTCGTTCTCACGAAATGGGCGTCTAATGTGAGGGTTGTCATGTGACATTTGTATCATTAGCAGATCGTGCTCAACCTGATGTTGGGATGGAATGAAATAATTCACCTTGTAGATTCGCATCATTTTGCCTTCATTTTTCAGATTAAGCTTGAACCCTGCCTTACGCTTTTCCGAATCGCATGGAAACTGTTGGACGAGGTCATGACACAGGTTTACCAAACTACCTAAAACCAGTAGCGATCACGATAGGTTGAAGGGGAAGTTTCCTGAAGTATTCGGTAAAGTATGTATACATGATGTAGACAAGCGCCAAAGCCATGATTTCTTTCTTCGCAACTCTCTTGCTCCGTGGCTCTCTTCGGCTCTTCCCTCTGTTTCTACACCATTCTATCTACGCCATAATGAGCCAATCATTTTATGGAATGTTTTTTTTACTCTGTTCGATCTGGCTGACCGTAAATTGAATTGCTGTGTCTCGTTTTGTATGCTCTCCAGCAATCCTTACAACCACAAAAACACCCGCCCTTTGAAGCATTATAGAAGGGTATTGCCATTCTTTGTCACATTTAGTTTATGGAAATGGTGGTTCATTTCGTGATTAGCTGTAACAAGATACGCATTGGGTAGGTCCTCTCGATAAAATATTTTCAGCGCTTTATGGCTAGGTTGAGTTCAGCTCCGTTATTACTGTGGATACCACAAATTCCGAAGTCCAATTTTTGGATAGGTGTACCGGAATTAGAGATGCCCACACTATTCATTGTGTGTACACTATATTCGTGATGGGAAGATTAGTGTGGACTGCACTACTTGTGACCAAAGAAAATTGTTTGATTCCAGACCACCAACTTACTAGCCAGATTTAATATGTTGACCGTCGAAGACCTCTGTGAACTTCGCTCCAATGGCCTGCAATTGCGGGAGGAGTTGGCGTTGCTCTCACTGCTCTTTCAGGGTCAAGTTCATGCTACAGCACATCATGATCTGGTGAGGATATGTAGCTCCACATTAGTCGTATTGAGAACTAGCCGATCGCACATACCTAGCCTTAAACTTAATAAAATATCTCTGTCCTGGATTCAAAACCTTCCCACACCCACGAGGCCCATCCCACCAGAACCCATCTCACAATATTTTCATGTCATGGTTGCATTACTCATGCATCCAATACGTCTTAAACTTATGGATGAGAAAAATATCGGCAGGTTAAACTAGACTCGTGTCATTACAGAGGAGTTATCGGATCTGCGTATTGCTTGCTTCTAAAGCTCTCGTCACATCATCAATATGACTGTGCGTTTTAACGTCATCGATAAAAAAACACGGTGTCTACCTCTCGGCAACGGAATCAAAACTCACTTTTTGCTTATAAATCTATGAACACACGCTTGTCCATCCACGCGTCGGGCCTCGTTCTGTATTCTGTATTTCACACTTGGTATACCTTCTGGAAGCCCTCGAATAGGATAGTTATTTTCAGCTTTCTTGAAAAATTCTATTGTGGTTTCAAGGCATGCCGTTGGTTCTTCTGAACTGAACATCATCATTGTAATACAGTCTTCAAAGGAAAAAAACATCAGAATACCGTAGATTCTTCTCCCCATTGAGCGCCATCGTTTTGTGCTTATCCATGTTGATGAAAAAATGTGTTTCGTCTGCGTTATACACATTCTCGTCTGGCAGAGGGTTTGATCGAAAGTGGTGAACAAATGCAACAAGGTGCTATGCAACCTCTCTCTCAATTTAATCTTGCGTTGCTGGAGATACAAATAATTTACTGCACTGAGCTCTGCTGACAATATTCGAAAGTTCCAAAGAAGTATGAATCCACCTTTGCTGGATTTTCTTCTATGAAGATATTCAAGTTTGGCGTTTAAAAATGTTGGCATGGTAGTATTCCGAGGTGCGATTTACAATCAGATAGACAGCGAAACGACGTAGTAATCGAATTTTGAAATATATCCCTGTTTCCCGCGTTCGATGGCATTCAGACAGCAATTTTGACTGCAAAGAGATAACCCATGGCGATATCTTTCCAAATCGTTCTCTCAATACCTTGCAGTAATGAAGTTGAGGGCGTCTTTCGTATGGCCGAATAATGAAAACCTGTTGCTTTTTGCAGCTTTATGATGTCCTTTGGTGAGGATCAATCGGTTCTTTCAGTCACGACTAGCATGTTGCATTTTGGATTTGTATATGTCGCGAAAGAGAAGCGGGGATGGCTCCACCGCGCATGATGTGAGGAGGTTTTGGCATATTGTCTTGCGTCATCTATCATCTAGTTTGCAACGTTGGCTTTGTTCGGTATTGTCAACACGACTTGCCGTGAGCGATTGTTTGCTATTCTGACTTGGTTTTCTTTACTGGTGATAGTGCTAGATGTGCTATGGAATATGAAGAAAGACTTTCCTGGGTGTGGTGTTGTTAGTAAAGAAACAGTGCTTGATTGTTGACATTTTATTCGCGCGAAGGCGCTCAAAAGTGATGAAGGGTTGACATCCATTCTGGGTATCTCTGGGACGGCTTCGAGAAGCTTGATGAGAGTAACGCTGATTAATGTGGTCTGAAGGACTGGTTGAGCTCGAAGTTATCGCGCAAAGGTTGGGAATGTCAACACTATTTCCGTAAAAACCTCTGTGTGGCGCACATAAAAAAGTAGTGCGGACAACAGTAATTCTTTTGTCTACACTATCAGCACTCTGACACTAATAAAATTGAAGAACTGGACCGTAGCAACGGAACAAATAACGGAATACAGTGCTAGAGCATGGGCTTGATGGCTCGTATAACAGCAGAGAGAGCGATTATGTAGAAAGACGGCGGGTGCAAGAAAAAACCATGGTAAGATGTGTGGAGATTTACCATTTCTCATCATAACGGTTTGTAATTGTGAACGGTCAGTCTGTGTCCAGCATCTAAAAGATGAGCACTGCTCGTGCACTTTTACTGAATACGCAATCATATGACGGTTCACAAAATCACCACACGTGTACAAATTTTGAAGTACAAATAGAATATGGCTAATACCTTTCAGGGCAGGGAAAAATGTAAAAATCTCTAATATGGAACGGCAAGGTCCCCAAAATTCTTTATTGGCCTATAACCCACAATATCCTTCAATATCCTCAGTAATATTAATCGCAAATGCTATTCTCCGCTCAGAACAATTCATTTTATACGCAGATAAACCGGCATTCCGTGTAAATTGTCATATAACGCTGTATGTTTCACCAAAAAGACTTCTCACATGTTCACATCTTCAACGATGTTTTACGCACTCAAATACAAACTGAAACCACGCCAACATCTCCGTAGTTACAAATGAGGCTTCTTTAAGCTCGCGTTCTCAGACACTTGTTTCATGGGCTCTGCATTCTTTACCACATTATCGAAGCATACGAAAGTTTTTGTAGTCACTTCGCCGCGCACGTTCAAACCAAACCCGCGCCAAAACAGCATCACGTCTTTCTTAAAACGCACTTTACACCACGCGTGTTGCAATACAGTTCTTTCCGAGTCCTATGAACGTTGAAAAAGATAGTCACGCCGTCTTTGCAGCGGCAGAAAGTGCAAAGGAAGCGACGAAAGATCCGAAAAGAACAAGTCAGATCCCAGCAAGGAAGCCCAATTGCTCTAATATCGCAACAAAAACCAGTTCGACCTAATGGGTTCACTATTAACCTCTTTGCTGGGACAGTACACCGCTTGAAAAAAAAAGAACAGCATGCAAACAAAAACGCTCAAACAATAATACGATGACTTCACCTATGACTTTAAACGGGGAGGAAAACTGCACTCTAATTCAACGAAGAATGAGTCATTGTTGAAAGTTTTGAAGAAGTGGCAAATCATAGGTTTGCGGTGTCTATGGAAACGCTGAAAGCAATAGGTGCTGATGTGTATAGCGGTGGTCAGTCATGCTCTCGAAATGGATATCCAGGTGACATTTGGGTCCGCAGTTTCAGAGCAAGACATCGTGAAATGACGTACCGGAAAATGGCAAACAAAAAAGGTGCAAATATTGCAGCAGAAAACCCCGACCACTTCAAGACCTTCGCTGCTGCACTGCAACTGTGCGGAAAGGGCAACCCTAAAATCTTATAGGGTGGACACCTCATTTGGAATCCCAATGAAACACAAGCGGCAATAAATGTTTCTGAAAAGCAGAAGGGGTTTGTGGCATCAGATAACAATCATGATGGCCTTCAAATGTCCTTTGGTAATCAAAGTAAGCACCTTAATGCTGTTATTACTGCATCAAGGTCGGGAAAGGAAGTCCAGCTTTCCATAATCTTTGCTGGAAATAACACAATGAACCCATGGTTCGAGCTCTTTCCTGGTGATGTTTCAAAGACGAATTGGAACAACCGCACCGATTGGCACGGAAGAATAAGTTGCACCCGATAGCTTCGTGTTTTGCACAGAAAAAGCCTGTGATCAAACCATCAAGAAGAAGTTCAAGGGAGCAATACGAAAAACTTTTGCTTTCTTGAAGAAGAAGGCTTTTGTGGATTCTAGGGACTACAATACTACGTTTAATCTCGCAGCTGCCGGATATCGTGCAGTAACGGATTAAGTCTTGAAAAGGGCTTTCAAAGCTTGCAGTCTTTGTCTGATGAACTTTAGATTTTTGAAGTGGGTGGAAACGAAATGAAATTGTCAGCAGAATAAGACATCAGATCGTCAGATACGATACGAGCAGCTTGTGGAGTAGAAGCAATGCACAGACATCGTCAATATTGTGCATCAGCGTACCCATGTTTCATGCAAGGTTCAGGATATTGGGAACATAATTACAAATGGTAGACAAAGGGTGAGAGTTGTGGCAGTTAGCAGAAGCCTGACGATACAAAGAATTTGCAAGTATCCTATTGAGCACTTTGATTGCACCATAATAAGAAAGGGTACTCCTGCAGTGTACTTGACACATGGCAAGCTCACTCAGCGAAGAAAAGAGGCCGCAGAAACGATGGAGAAACAGCGTGAGCAGAGAAAGAGAAAGAAAAGGCTTCATGCGGAGCATCATCAAATCGAAACGCAAGAAAAGGCGCAGAAGAAACTAAAACATGAAGCTAACCCCATAGCCAAAACCAAAGGAAAATCCCAGCAAAAGACCATAGGGCTGAAGAATGCATTAAGAGAAAGAATAATGAAGTAGTGGTCACAGAGAATAATTATGTGAAACGATAGAAGCTGCTAAAGCATGAGCAAGAGAACTTCAACTTGGCAGAAATTGAAGTTGCGAAAGTTGCGTAAGGAACGGAAATATGCACGGAAGATTCGTCTGCTAATGGGAATTTGTCTTGTGCGAAGGATGGTGCTTCATTTGAGACGGTGCTTGGTATCACATGTCAAAGTGTTGAGAGTGATGGTGACAACGACAAAGCTGATGGGTGCGCAAAGAAGCTCTTAGACGTCCATCGTATGAGCTCTCAAGTCTCGGATACTCACAAGATGGTATTTGAGAATTCGGTAGATGATCAAAACATGTCTTGATGATTGTCATTGGAAGCAATGGGGGTTAATAGCCAAGTAAAACGTTCAAAATTGCCCGATGGAGCCCAAAAGTGACGCTATGTGAGACGGAGCAGTAATTATAATGATTTGACAAGTAGAAACGGCCTTCGGCCATGGGCGGCGCTGCGCGCCGCGTTGATTTTGTAGCTTTGTTGATTTTATAACGTTCAGAGGCTCTCCGAGCACTTTGCTCGCTTGCACTCGCAATTGCGCTCGTAGAACCCCGGGGCGCTGCGGCGCCTAGAGTATCTGGAGCCGTAATGGTTTGTGTGTGGATGCCTAAATTGACTGCAGTGCCAGCCAATGAGGGGAAAGCGCAACAGTTTGCTTTCTGTAACTGGCTGTTACTGCAGTCATTATGGGAGCGCCAGCCAGTAAGCAGCCAGCTTTGCTGCTGCTGCTGTATTTTTTAAATGTTAAGGAGGTGTTTCGCCAAATGGGCGTCCTACATGCGCAAACGGGGGCGTGCAAAGCGAGTTTGTGGCGCAATGCCTCCCATCAGTCAACAACACCTCACTCATACATGAGCAAATTATTAAGAGTGGGGTGTCGAGATTACGTCGGCACTTTCTGCGCCGCCATATCTCGCGTGCTTGATAGCAGACTGATAAGCCTTTGCTTGCACGGATTCTCTTCTAAGATAATAAAAATGAAGTTGGGTTTTGATGCGTGCTTGAAAACGTGTTTCACTTATTCTTGCGCTAGAAGGTAGTACGTGCGATAGGAATATGAATTACAGGTTTGATGCTCCAGCTTATCTACGTACAAGGGATACTGTCAGGGATTCCCCCCATCTGTGCCCTAGGTGAAAAAGGCGGGGAGGGGGTGAAGTCCCTATGAGATTTTATCTCAGTCTAACGGCCAACCTCCTCTCGCCGCTTCCACCCAAGGTGCCACTCGCCACCGCGCAGCCCTACACCTTCAGCATATCGCACCACCACCACGCGCACCACCACTCGCCACTGCGCAGCCCGGCACCTCCAGCGCGTCGCATCACCACGCGCACCACCACCCGCCTCCGCCTTCCAGCTTCGATCCCGTGCTGCTTGCTGCGCAGCTCGTTGGCTCCATCTCCTTGTTCACCTGCTCGCGTGCAGTGTGCCTCGTCTCCACCTTCGCTGCAGCGCATTTTCAAAGACGTCAGCTGATGCTCCATGCCGCGGCGCCGTGTGCGGCTGGTCCACATTGTACGCGTCCACCATCCCGAAGATTTTTGGTGTCGGCACCCCTATCTTCCACCCCCACATTGCCGTCTTCCACAACTCTCCGCAAGGCCGCGTAGCTGCAACGGTCGCTTACTTCCGGAAACCGACTTCAACGAAAGTGTGCGGCTGGTGCAATACTCAATCTACCAGCCCGTGGCGCGTTGGCTGCACTACTGGTTCAGAAGCAATGAAAAAGTTATGTAACGCCCGCGGAATCAATTACAGTCGTACGCAAAGAAAGGTACCCAACTTGGTTCTGGATCTGGACGTCCTGGCACATAATCACAGCAAGCGCCTCTCCATTCTGAAGGAGGTCAAGCGCCAACGCAAACTATCACCGGCGTTCGATCGCTTCAAGACGAAGCCGCGCAAGCTCATTCACCGTGCGCGTCCAAGATCTTCAAATCTCAACATGCTACTCTCAGATTGTGCTTCGCTCTTGTCGCGTCAACCACCTGGAGCCCCGATGCACACCCTCACAACTCTGATCCTGTCGGAAAGTGTCCCAAACTGACGGAATGTCACCAGTACCTGCTTTCCTCTCGCCGCTTCCCCCCACGGCAGTAGTCTTCACCGTGCCGCACCCCGTCTCCACTGCGCCCGCAACCGCTGCTACCAGAGCTTTGAAGCGTCGCCGCACAACGTCTACCACGCTCTGCGTGCTCGTGCAGTCCCCTGAGCAGCTCCTGCAGCGCTACAGACTCCCGCGCAGCCACCCGCAGTACCGTATCACTATTGAAACGTATGGACGCAAGAAAAAGCAGTTAATCGACGTAATAGGGAAGGATGGTAGCAAATATTAATGCTGGGGCTGCAACTCTTCATCTATGGCTGTGGCCACTGCGAGCATAACATCCCCCACAAGGGGACGATGACGAGTCCGCACCACGGTGAAGTGCAACGCCCTCAGGGAGGGATTCTGGGTACTTGAACGCTTTCCCGATATTATCGGTTGTGTAGTGTGTATATGAACTACGCCCCACAATGGTGGGTATGGACACGTGGGACACGGTTTTGGGTCAATTGGCGGTTGGCCACAGTAGTGGATGTTGCCACGGAATGTGGAGTATTTTAGTTAATTTTATTTATTATTTTCACACCCATTTCTGGGAAGCTAGTACTTAGTGCGACGGCGCACTGCCGTTGCACCAGTAAACCTTCCCCAACAAGGGACCCCAACCTGGGGAATTGGCTCTGAGCTTTACCGCCTCCGCGTGTTCTCAACTCCTCCTTGGAGGGAAGCACCGTAGTGTACGGAAGTTCACCCCCCTTGCACATCTAAAGGAGACCCATCATTGGGAGTACTAATTGTTCCAATCATATTGGTGTTTCGCCCTGTATAGGGAGTCCTGTCCACCGGCATTGCCGTATCTGCTCGTCGCTCTCGCGACCCACTTCGTCCTTCCTCTTTCCCCTTTTTAGGGTAGCACCTCCCGCTATCCGCGGCCCTCGTGTGCGCATCCGCTCACACACCCCCACTTACGTGGAAACATACCTCTACTGAGGATCACACCCCGCTCACGCGGATACCGATTCTTCGCCTTCACCTCCCTGCGCGAGTCGCGACAGGTGTCCCTGGTCTTACAAACCGGCTTCGCCGTGACACCTCTGGGAGGGCTCTACCCAACTGGGTTCACCTCGTGAGAGGAAGATCCCGGACGTCTTTCGGTGTTTTTCCCCTTTGGGGCATTGCACCACAAAGTGGTCTCCTGACTTAGAATCGGTTTTTGTTTTCCCTCTTACGAGGTTTGTTTTCATTCACCGGAAGTTCCGTGATCGTTTCCCGTCGTAACTGTATTTTCTCATGTCGAGAAATCCCTCCGACGCGGAGCCAGTGGTTACGCGTAGTCGCTCCCGCGACAACGCGGACACTTCCGAAGTTCGGTTCGTACCCCGTATCCCTATACGGACAAGTTCCAGCCGTGCTGGCGCCGCTTCATCGCGGAATGATACCCCCGACCGGGAACCCCGGAACCTCCTTTTGCCCTCGTTATCACCCCCGCAGGGGAATGCAGCATCGACTCCGGCTGTTGCCGCAGTGCCCCAGGCACCCCGGCCTGCTCCCGCTGTCGCGGCTTCAAGCCCCCGTGGAACGGGCGATAACACCCCCCAGGGGACTTCCCTGGAATCCCAGGTCCGCGCTCTGTGGACCGCCCATGACACCCTTGTAGGGGAACTAAAATCCCTCCAAGAGGTGGTCTCGGCAACCCCCGTAAAGGAGGTCGCCGAGGAACTCCGTATTTTACGGTCTGACGTCAACTCCGTGTTGGAGAGTTTGGGACAACCCGCCGCCTTCATCGAAGGAGTTGAAGCCCGATTTGATCGGATTGGTGCCCGCCTGGAGACGCTGGAGCAGTTCGTCCTCATGGACAAACCATCCCCGGGTGATCCGGTAAACGAGGCATCGCACAACGACCAGCTTGCTGGGAAGAAGAAACGCCGTCACCGACGGAAACACCACCGAAAATATTCGGACTCCGATTCTTCGACATCGTCGGACTCATCCCGAAACCATTCGGTTAGCTCGAGCTCCTCGGACTCCGACTCGGAGGACGAGAAGCGAGGCTACTCCTCCCGCTCGAAGCGGTCATCGGCCACTGAAGGTGTGGTCCGAACCCGCCAGAAGGGGAGAAGACACCCCGGTCTCCGGGAATTGAAACCGACAAACCCGGATTACCGGAAGCTTTTATCATACCGGTACTACCGGCTTGAAGATTCGTCACTTGGACGTACGCCCCGTGGTACGGGAAAGGTGCGAGAATGCATTAAGCGAATGCAGCTCTCGCTCCGCAACCAGTATTTTACTGGAGAGGACCCAGTCCTAGTACTGGATTTCCTATCCCGCTCTGTAGCGGAGGCCGATATCCTCGGTATGAATGAGGGACAAGCCTATTTGGCTTTACCGTATTTCTTACGGGGAGTGGCCGAGGACCAATACACCTCTGTCCGAGGATCTTCTCGCGCCTCCGAGGGAGGAGTTACTTGCTGGCCGGAGGCCATGCAGTATCTTCTGCGCTCCTACGCCACCAACACCGCTATTCAGCAGGCTATCCTCACTTTGCGAGATACACGCCAGCGTGCTGGAGAGACCGAGACCGATTACTCGGTGCGCCTTAACAAGGCTTTCCACAGATGTCGTAACGTATACCCCGCTGGGGAGCGCAGTACCATGTTCATTGATGGTCTTGACCCGGCAATCCGGAGTTTAGTTACCCGTTATCGGGAGGACAAGCGAAGGATCACCTACCTCGAGCTGGTCCAACACGCTCGAGCGGAAGGGGATGCACTTCGTGCAAGAACTCCGAACAATCGGTCTAAATCCGCCAAGGCGTTGTTGCTGGAAAGCGAAGCTTCCTCTCTCCCGCTCACCGCGGATGGGAACCCTGGACAGGGATTTGATACCGTGCATCTAGCGCAGGGGGATGGTGTGTCGATACCCACCAGTGAGTTACCGTCAACGACGGAGATGACCCATGATACGGGAACAGAAGATCCCGTTCTATACGGTGGTAACAGTCGGGTTCAACCCCAACGACTCCCGTTTTCAAACGGTCAATCCCGTTATCAACGGCCTGGATGGACTGACACCCGCCCTGCGGTTCGCTTCTCCGACACTCGGAATAATAACCGGCGTGTCGCGGTGCTGGCTCTCATTTGCCACCTGTGCTATGCCCATGGCCATACCTCTCCTCAGTGTATTTGTTCACTGAAGGATATGGCCAAGGTGGTGGCAAATTATGAGGCCCTCACTCCAGAGGAGAAACGTTCCGTCCCGACGGCTTCCTACCTCCGTGCTAAAACGGACTTTTCCCACGCCCTACCATAGACCCCGCGTGCGCGGCAAGCTTCATACACCCCGATTCGGGAGATCACGCAACCATCCGTTGCAACCCCCGCTTATGCGGATAGAAACCCCCGTCAACGGGATGAAGCACTCGTTGTCGAGGAAACCAACCCACCGCCGAAGGCGGAAAACTAACTGAGGGAGTCTCCCCTTTGGGAGAGGCGTCCTCAAGAACGAGGCTGTTGGCGCCCGAGGCGTCCTCGCCTCGCTCCCCGGTGAAAGTCCTCTCGAGGAAAGACACCGCTGACGCGGACTCTGCGCACCTCGGTGTGTTGCGTCGCCCGTGGATACGGAGTAAAAATCCCCGGATTCCCGGTAGAGTCTTGGTCTTGGCCAAGCGCAATTATAAGGTCTATGCCGACCTTGGCCTTGACCCCCAGTTTATGGTGAGGTTTCTCACCGTCCTGGATACAGGTGCAGGCCCCAACTTTGTCGTGGAATCATTGTTACCCCCGCTTGTGCAGTCGCGTATCCGCTCTGACGCGGTCCCCGACATTTCGGATGCGAACAACAATCCGTTACAAACGGTGGGCACAGTGGACCTCGTCGTGAGACTTGGTACCTCCGTGGTGAAGTTGGACTTCATCGTTTGCCGTTCATTGGCAGCACCAGTCATACTGGGATGTGATTACTGCGACAGATTTGTCGACACAATCAGGCCCCGCCTCAGGCGTGTAGAACTTCACGACGGATCGTCGGTTCCGATTGTTCGCCGCCCGCTAAAGCGGTCCTCTCGGAAACAAGTTCCGCTCCCTGCTGCGCAGGAACCACCGCCCGCGTCCCGCGAGTCCACCAAGCTCCGCGTCGAAATCCCAGCCGGCGCTGGCTAATGGAATTGTCTCCATTTCCCCGGATGTTCCTTTCCGGATATTGGTTGCCAACCTTGGCAAACACCCCCAGTATCTGGTCAAACACCAAGTAATTGGGAGTGTAACCCCCCATCCTATGGGAATGCTGCCAACGAAGATGACAGCCGCCGATGTACTCGGAGTTACCACCTCTTCTGAGGAGTTCGCCCCGCCGTTCGAAGACGTCAAGTCTAAGGAGGGGGAGGAAACCGCTACTTCAGCGTCGAACATACCGAGTAACTCGGAATTGCGAACCACACCTGTTCCACAGGACAATGCTCCATCGAGCAATGACAGGATTGATCCGGAAAAAGCACTTGAAGCGCTGGACTTCAGCCACGTGCCAGAGTCGCACCGTGACAAACTCCGTACTATGTTACGGGAATTCACCACAATGTGGGATGGCTCGCTTGGCGAGATTGATGCAACGGAACACCGGATCGATTTAATCCCCGGTGCGCGACCGGTTGCACAACCCCCTTACAGGGCAGGTCCGAAAGCTCGGGAAGAGGAGCAGTCCCAGGTGGACAAGATACTCCGCGCAGGTGTGATTGAGCCCGCTCAATCGCCCTGGGCATCCCCAGTTGTACTGGCTTTAAAGGCCGACGGAACCTGGAGGTTCTGTGTCGACTACCGCCGGCTCAATGCCGTGACTGTTAGGGACACGTACCCCATCCCTCGTATGGACGAGTGCATTGACTCCCTTGGAGACGCCACCGTGTTCACGGCCCTTGATGCCAATTGGGGATATTGGCAAGTACCTGTCAGACAGGAGGATCGCGACAAAACCGCATTCACCTGCCATGCAGGAACGTACCGCTTCAAGCGGATGCCATTTGGGTTAACCAACGCCCCCGCCACCTTTCAGCGTGCAGTAGATATTCTACTCAACCGCTTTAAGTGGCGGAGTTGTCTGGTCTACCTTGATGATATTATCATCTTCTCCAACTCGTTGGACGACCATCTCACTCACGTCCGAGACGTGCTGACCGTACTCCGCGATGCGGGAATTACCCTCAAGTTGAGGAAATGCGAGTTTTTCACAGATATTGTGAAGTATCTGGGTCACCTTATCCGTCCTGGACGGTTAGCGATCGAGAAAGCTCGAGTCAAATCCCTCGTTGAGGCGAAAGAACCCCGTACTCAAACGGAACTGCGCTCCTTTCTGGGGCTGGTCAACGTCTATCGACGGTTTATCCCGAACTTTTCGGATACTGCAGCGCCCCTGAACGCGTTGTTGCGAAAGGGGAACCCCCCAAAACTGGGAAAATTTACGCCCGAGCAATCGGAAGCTTTTAACTCCTTAAAGGAGGCTGCCACATCAGCACCAATCCTACATCTCCCAAAACTTGGGTTGCCATACTCCGTAGATACGGACTCGAGCGACTACCAAGTCGGGTGTGCTCTTTTTCAAACCACCCCCGAGGGGGAACGACATCCAATTGGTTATTGGTCACGTTCGCTCAATGTTCATGAGCGGAACTACTCCGTATCGGAGAAAGAGTGCCTCGCCGTCGTATGAGCGATGACCACTCTGCGCCCCTACCTTATGGGAATTCACTTCACCGTGTACACGGATCATTCCTCATTGAGGTGGTTGATGAATATCTCCGACCCGTCGGGACGCCTCATGCGCTGGAGACTCCGCCTCGCGGAATATGACTTTCAAGTCATTTATAAAAAGGGTGCGCAGAACACCCAGGCCGACGCTTTATCGCGGTTACCCACAAGTGGGGAAGCACTCCCAACAGAGGATGATGAAGTCCCATGCTTCATGGCTATAGACCCGGATGATCCGGAATATGCCGTCGAGGCTAGGCCAGAAACCTGGGACGAGGATGCTGATTTTGACGAACTACTCGCATCGCGAGATAAATCTGAGAACCCGTTACCGGGAAACTTTGTACCGGTATCACCGGAAGAAATGATCCGAGAACAATTCGGCGACCCATTCTGTAGGAGAATTCGTGCCCGTATCAACGGTGGTGAAGATCTCCCTTTCGGGGTAAACGACAAAGGCTACCTCGTAAGAAAGGTCGAAGCCCGCCCACAGATTATGGTACCACATTCCCTGCAATCGCGGGTGTTACATCTATCACACTACGCCCCCATTGGAGGTCACCCAGGTGGGAGGAAACTCTACCTAACCCTGCGAAGGGATTTCTATTGGCCCGCAATGGCGGTGGATTGCTACGCAACTGTGCGGTTTTGTAGCGAATGCGCGAAGAATCGCGTCAAACTCCGCAAAAATGCGAAGAAGATGAAACTATTCCCCGCAAGGGCGCCGCTCGAGTTTATCGCGATCGATATTCTCGGACCATTACTCACCACGAAACGTGGAAACAAGTTTCTACTTGTCATTACCGACCGCTTTTCTAAGCTGGTACGGACTGTCCCTCTTCGGAGGATAACCGCTCTCACGGTGGCCCAGGCTCTGGTGACGCACTGGATTTTTGTCTACGGTCCCCCTGTAGAGGTGCTCTCTGACAACGGGAAGCAGTTCGTGAGCAAGTTCTTCCAGGATGTTTGTCGCATCCTGGATGTCAAGAACTTGTTCACGACTACCTACCACCCCCCCAGTGTAATGGGCAAGTTGAACGGTTTAACCGGACGTTACTCGCGGCGTTACGTTCCTACGTCGCTGACCACCCAACGAATTGGGATCTCTACGCTGATGCGGTAACCTACGCGTACAATACGCAGGTACACCGGACTACCGGAGTTTCGCCATTCGAGTTAGTTCTATCTAGAACACCCCCGCCTGTGGCGCTGGAACCCCAAGCTACCTTGGACAATTTCCCATCTGTGGGTATCTACCGGCAGCAATGGAAGCGATGGCTTTCCAAGCTGGTCCCCGCTGCGCGGAAGACTATGGCACGGGCCCAAGCCGCTTACAAGCGGGATTTTGACGCTCGCGTGCGAGGAAAACCATCTCCGATTCGGGCAAATAACTACGTCTTCATCAGGAAGGAATACTACAACCCGGAACCGGAGAAGCGTCACAAACTCTCGCCTGTGGCGGATGGACCCTTCAAGGTGATCTCTGTTAACACCGACACTGTCGTGGTAGAGATGGGGACACGCACGAACGGATTTCCCGTGATCGTGTTGTCCTCGCCCCTCCTCCCTCGTCAGAGGTAGTCCTGGATCCAGGCAACCCCGTTTCTACGGACTCCGCTACACCGGAACAATCCGGAAGTACTAGACCTACGGTACTACCACACCCCAGCCGGGGACTCTCAGACCTACCGACTCTGTTGGACTCACCGGCTCAGCCGGGTAATTCGGGCCCCTCAGCGCCCGCCCCTACCACGTCTGCCCCACTGGCGCGCATCTATACCCGCCAGGCGGGGAATGTTATCCCTTATCCCGCCGCTCCGTCTAAGGAGGGGGAGGAGAACACTCGTTTTCGAGGAACGATATCACCGTCGCAACGGGAAACACACCGTAACATACGGAACACTGACCGTGGAGCACGGAGTATGTCACGCGACACTAATCCCCCGTTCCCGGGCAGTGCTGTGCAACAGGAACCAGACGCGCAGGCCCCGCAAAAGCGGCAAATACACCGTTTGTCACGGGAAAACGAGAAGCCTCACTCCAATACCGCAGCAGCGGAAAGGCAATCGCCCGATGCCTCGAAGCCGCCGTTGGCGGAAGTCCCCGCGGAAGCGGTTCAATCAGGTCGATCAGACCCGCGCCCTGCGGAGAAGGGGCGCCCAGATACGCCGGCCTCACAGGGGAATACCCACACCCCTCTTGGGGAAAAAGGCGGCCAAGCTGCAGTCGAAGCTTTAAGCCCTGGCTTGCAAGCACCGGAAACGCCTCCCGTCGTTGACGGAATCAAAGCCCCCACTACGGGGAATAATTTGCGCCAACCCCCGCATCGCTGCGGCGAAGAACCGAGGAACTCGGGAATAACGCGCGCCATCGCACGCTCGAAACCGGTCGTACCGGACGCTGCTCCTCCTCACGGAGATGGTGCACTGCGCTCAGCGGCAATTCCCCTGAAAAGGGTGTCATCGGCACCTGCCCGGAACCCCCCAGAGGGGAATTTTGACCAAAAATACCGGTGTACCGGAGTTAGCCCCAGGCAACCCGTCAGTAGCCGGGGACACCACGGCATCGCCGGAACGTATGGTGCAGAGCGCTCGTGCGCCTGGCAGGGAGGCGGTTTGCCACCCAATCACCGTGTCGCACGGGACCCCCCAGGGGATTGTGGAAATGCCGATCCCGCAGGAGCGGTCATCTTCCCGCAAACTCGCGGTTCGTGCGCTCAACCGCGAAGGCGGGAACCCAAGTCCCCCGCCGACTGGCGGTTCGCCCGGCCTACCGTGAGGACGGGAACAACGACACCCCTCTGGGGAACGACTTGCCGGTGAAAACCGTGGCACCACACACCCTCTTGAGGGATATTTTCCCGCATGAGCAGCGGCCACTAGGACAGCGCACGGCAACGTCGGAGTTATCGCCGAACACCCTGCTAAGGGACATTATACCGCACCGCGGGCAACCCTCGCCAGGGATTACAACCACCACCCGGCACGGCCGGCAGGTCTACGAACGAGAGTTCGTAGTAGACCGACTTGTCGGACACACCTGGGACCAGGATGGTATTCTACAATACCGCGTCCGCTGGTACGGGTACGACCCCAGTGGGGATACGTGGGAGCCAATGGAACACCTCCCACGGTCGCAGGTCGTGCGATACCACCGTCAAACGGGAACTGCAGCTCCAGCCACGCTGGTTAATGCCCAAGTTGGGTAACGTTGCCGCGCGAGCGGAGAGCGAAAGGAAAGGATAACAAGGCAAAGTCCGTCGAAGACGGGGAACTCAACCGAGAAGCACCGTTCTAAACGGGAAAGTTTATTCAAGGGAGCAGCTAGCTCCCCACAATACTACACTACACTAACTGGCATAGCCAGGGAAAGAAGAACCAGGAAAATGGACTAGAGGTTTCACTCACCCCCATCGTCCGGGGCGTAACCCCCAGCAAGGCGGTAGGCCAACGCGTCCGCCATGGTGGTGACATCCCCCGATACCTCGGCAGCGCTAAGACCGGCGCCCCGGAGGAAACGTGCGATGATTTCGTTTTCATTCGCCGTCACCCCGCTGGGGATAGAAGGTCCGGCACTTGCCGTTGAAGGGTCAGCAGCCGGCTCGGCCGGAGATACCCCCTCTGGGAAAGCTTCCGCGCTAGCGCCGGTTTCCTCTACGTCCATCTCCCCGGGTTCTTCCCGTTCGTTATCGACCATTGGGTCATCCCCGCCGTATGCGCGGTAGTAGTCGTCAGAATCGACGTACCCCACCGGGTGGTCTTCCGGCACATGCCGGGGCGTATCGCGAAGCTCTCGCGCCTCCTCGGAGGAAAGTTCCCGGAACTCCCAGGGGTCGAAGTAGATAAAATCCCCCGCAAGGGCGGTGTTTCTACCGAGTCCCGGACCACCGGTGTTACCGCTGCCGCCATCCAGACGACCGCTTTGCTCCAGCGGGACCTCACTCCAGCTAACGCTGTCGATGTACCCAAGTAATTGGAGGACCTCTTCATTGTTGGCCTGGCCCCCAAGGGGGATGCGAAGATCCAGGTTTCGGATCGCTGCCCGCACACGCGGTTGAAGGAACCAGAGACGATACTGGTCGTACGCCTCGTTGAGGATATAAGCCGCAGTGCGGGCCGCCCACTCCGTAACCACTACGGACCACAACCCCGACCGGGGATCCTGCATGAGCAGCGAACCGAGTTACGTAAGTACCAGCGGGAGTTCTATGTAGCACCCCCGGCAGGCTTCATGGAAGCGCCACCACTCGGGGAGTGCTACATACCGACCTAGTCGGTGAGGCGGCGCAATCCGCTCTATCTCCACGTTCTGATACGGGATAAAGTACCCGAATCGGGATCGCCAGCGCCGCTCGTAGCGGATGAAGTTTTGGAGAAAGTTGGACCGGTATTGCCGGGGAAGGTGCCTGAACTCCGCCTGAATAATCGGTCGCTCCCAGCAAAGGGCCTCTTGCCGCGCTGCGGGGAAATTCCTCCAAGCGAGGGTCTCGAGGCGGAACAGGTTCTCGCCGTACCCAATCTCCCCGCGAGTGCGGAAGTAGCTAACGTCGAAGCCAAACTCCGGTGGGACCGGTACATCGAATGGAGCCCGGCTCTGCCGTTGGTACGCCATCCGCGTCAACGCGGTCTGCGCCGCAGCGACGGTCTCGCCCGAGTTTCTTCGGAGATGGTGACGCGGAATCGCAATCCGGTGACGCCAATCCCACGATGTGGTGACTGCTCTGGGCAGATCCCCCGGAAGGGTGTCTGAACCATCCGCATAAGCGGTGACCAATCCCTCATTGAGGACGGCGACCGGGTGAAACCACGGGGCAAGGCGCAGGCGCGACGCGTGATTCCGATTCATCGGGTTGAGCCCCACCAGGGTGTTGTAAGTTGGCCAGTTGGACACCGGAGTGGTTCCGGAGGACACCACCGAAGGTGGTAGTGCGAAGGGATGGTCGGCTGCAGCAGCCATATTCCCCGGTTGTACCGGATTTCGATCCCCCTGAGGCAGGGGAACTGACCGGAAACCGGTGGTGTACCGCCCGAGAAGTCTCGGCGGTTGGCTGTGGCTGTTGATATGGTTGTCGTCGTTCATTTGTCCCTTTTGGAGGGTGGCTGTTGTTGTCGTTTGTGTGCTTGATGACTCTGGTGCAGAGGGATTTACCGGAGAACCGGAGACAAAGCACGCGCTTTTATCACCCATTTTCGTCTGGGAATCCTCCGCGCCCGCGGTCGTTTTCCCGTCTTAAGGGGGGGGATATGAAGTGCAACGCCCTCAGGGAGGGATTCTGGGTACTTGAACGCTTTCCCGATATTATCGGTTGTGTAGTGTGTATATGAACTACGCCCCACAATGGTGGGTATGGACACGTGGGACACGGTTTTGGG
This sequence comes from Gracilariopsis chorda, assembly GCA_003194525.1. Classification (NCBI taxonomy): domain Eukaryota; phylum Rhodophyta; class Florideophyceae; order Gracilariales; family Gracilariaceae; genus Gracilariopsis; species Gracilariopsis chorda. The sequence goes on from NBIV01000101.1 coordinate 212,816, forward strand.
TCAATTGGCGGTTGGCCACAGTAGTGGATGTTGCCACGGAATGTGGAGTATTTTAGTTAATTTTATTTATTATTTTCACACCCATTTCTGGGAAGCTAGTACTTAGTGCGACGGCGCACTGCCGTCGCACCAGTAAACCTTCCCCAACAAGGGACCCCAACCTGGGGAATTGGCTCTGAGCTTTACCGCCTCCGCGTGTTCTCAACTCCTCCTTGGAGGGAAGCACCGTAGTGTACGGAAGTTCACCCCCCTTGCACATCTAAAGGAGACCCATCATTGGGAGTACTAATTGTTCCAATCATATTGGTGTTTCGCCCTGTATAGGGAGTCCTGTCCACCGGCATTGCCGTATCTGCTCGCCGCTCTCGCGACCCACTTCGTCCTTCCTCTTTCCCCTTTTTAGGGTAGCACCTCCCGCTATCCGCGGCCCTCGTGTGCGCATCCGCTCACACACCCCCACTTACGTGGAAACATACCTCTACTGAGGATCACACCCCGCTCACGCGGATACCGATTCTTCGCCTTCACCTCCCTGCGCGAGTCGCGACAGGTGTCCCTGGTCTTACAAACCGGCTTCGCCGTGACACCTCTGGGAGGGCTCTACCCAACTGGGTTCACCTCGTGAGAGGAAGATCCCGGACGTCTTTCGGTGTTTTTCCCCTTTGGGGCATTGCACCACACACGGATATCATTCCTTCCAATATAAATTGTATATATATAAGGGCAGGCGCTCCAAACGATGTTGTAGAGAGGGCTGCACCTCATTTTCTTTCTTGTGGCCATCCGCCAGGGCCGCAATTAGGCCACCAAACTGTGCAACACCATAAGATGGGTTGATGGCGCTATGGTGAAGCGTCAAACCATACTGTGCCTCAATTTAGAGCGCTTCTTCGGTAGAAGGCACTGCTTCGGAGTTTTCGTCATCATTGATTTTGGGTATGGTTGTTTGGTGGTTTGCGTCTACGGATAAAACTGGCTGGAGCGAGGTTTCTACCCAGTAGTATATCCCAAGTCGTGACGAATACACGCTATAATATATTCTCAAATAGCCGTAGTATGTCCTTTGTTAGACGTAAAAGAACATGACAGAAAGCGAAACAAAAGGTTATCAAATCTAGTCTGTGGCCAAAAAATCTGTAAACCTTCTCAATATGTATAGTTTTATGCAACTCAAGGAAACAAGACATTTGATCTATGTCTAGCGTACTTTTCCTTGCACTTAACGCAAAGAAATCATGTTATTGTTTGGTTTTCTTCGAATAGCAAAAATGCGAATTTTCGGAAGATCATAATGAGTTCTTCCATATTCTACAGACATGGCTGGTGGTGCATGTGATCTTGGGATAGCTAGCTAGGCTTTTGATACTTAGGCACGCAGCAAACAATTGCTCCAATTTTGTTGTGCAATGCCCCAAAAGGGAAAAACACCGAAAGACGTTCGAGATCTTCCTCTCAAGAGGTGAACCCAGTTGGGTAGAGCCCTCCCAGAAGTATCACGGCGAAGCAGGTTTGTAAGACCAAGGAAACCTGTCGCGACTTGCGCAGGGAGGTGAAGGCGAAGAATCGGTATCCGCGTGAGCGGGGTGTGATCCTCAGTAGAGGTATGTTTCCACGAAAGTGGGGATGTGTGACCGGGTGCACACAGGAGGGCCGCGGGTAGCGGGATGTACTACTCTGAAAGGGGGAAAGGAGGAAGAGTGAAGGGAAAGGAGGAATAGTGGGCGAGGGTGAGTCGCGAGAGCAACGAAAAAGTGCGGCAATGCCAGTGGACAGGACTCCCTATATAGGGCGAAAAATCAATGTGATTGGAACAATTATACTCCCAAGGATGGGTCTCTTTAGGTGTGCAAGGGGGTTAGAGGTCCCGTGGTTCACGGCATTTCCCTCCAAGGAGGAGTTGAGAACGCGCGGAAGCGGCAACAACTAGAGCCAGTTCCGCAGGTTGGGGTCCGTTGTTGGGGAAGCTTTACTGGTGCGACGGCAGTGCCCCGTCGCACTAAGTACTAACTTCCCAGAAATGGGTGTAAGAAAAGTAAATAATATTAACTAAAATTATTAGAAATACTCCACATTTTTTGGCAACATCCACTACTGTGGCCAGCCGCCAATTGGCCCAAAACCGTGTCCCACGTGTCCTTATCCACCATAGTGAGGCGTAGTTCATATACACCCTACAAAACCGATAATATCGGAAAACAATCAAGTACCAGGAATCCCTCCCGAGGGCGTTGCACTTCAAAGTTTACCGCAACTAGTAGATTGCATAATCGGCACAAAGTAGTGCTCAGTTGCAGTAAATGTGGGGGTGTTTTTGTTGGGTTTCCATAGAAATTCTTGCACATTTGGAGTTTCTTTAAGATTTGCGCCGACGAGTGGAAATAACTTGATTAGTCTTGTTCAGAATGGTGTAAACTATGCTTAACAAGACGCAAAATTCGGATAGGGATGGCAAATAGAACGGTTTCCGTTCGGCTCTAGTGTAGCAGTAGATAATGTACGTGAAAGATCTTTTTTTAAATTGATGGCTCACGGATTCCTTTTATGACCTGGGTCTTCTGGGAGCGCTGACGACCGAACGGTCGGACGTTTTAGTTTAATAGTGTGCTAGCCCTATTTATGTTGGCTTGGTCGAGCCGCCGGCGGTACTGTTGTCGCATGGGCTTCATTCAAGTGAGAGTAGTTTATAATGGCGCAGTGTAGAGGGACGTCTGTCACGAGCAAATACAATAGGCACAGGAATCTGCCGGGAGTCCGTCTTGGTCTCCAGGGGGATTTGGGTTTACTTAAATAGGGATGCTACGCGACCTTTGGGGTACTGGAGCCTGTCAGCAGTGGTCTTTGTCAGCTCATTCTAGTGCATGGATCCTCTGTTCTTCGTGACAAACTTGCACGTGTTCTCACAACTGTACTGTGCGCGGCCTGACATTCTCTACCAGTGTTTGGTAAATTTGGCCTTCATATCGCGTTTTTTGGAAATAATTGAATCCAAAACTTGGAACATTTGAACAACAAGTCGGCCGAATCTCAAACTTAATAAGCTCTACGGACATATTAACATGATTTGAATCCAATGTTTTCTTTCATAGCGTCACCGGAATCTTCCCGCTGATCACTTGGAGCACTTTCCACCCTTCGTCAATCACGCATCAGCGAACATGGCAGCGAAGTTCGTTTGTCCCTGAGCACATAGGGGAAGCAGCTAATCAACAATCACCGTTTAAATCCTGCAGTAGACATTTTGCATGAACACATATAGAGATTCAATTGGAACGCAGAAGCAGTCACATCTGAGGCCTCCATAGCTCAGTCGGTTAGAGCATGGTGCTAATAACGCCAGGGTCGCAGGTTCGAGCCCTGCTGGGGGTATAGGTTATTTTTGGTTCTCAGTGTTTTGTTCCTTTTGCTGAGCCAAACTTCCCCGCAAGGACAGCTTAAATCACCAGTATTACTCGCGCAAGGAGAAATATGCTCTGGCAGCACGTTGCACGCAACTTTCCTGCCTGTAGTGAACAAGGGTCTCTACTGAGAAGTGCGCGCTTCCTAAAGTCGTTCTCATATCTGCACCGCTTTCGTCCTGAGCTGACACTGCACGAGCAACAGCTGTCGGCTTCCGTATTACGCACTATCGTCAACATAAGCAGAATCATTTCCGTAATTCTTCTCGATTTCGAAGCCAGGAACAGTCGAGGCTCTTACCATATTGGTCCGCTATGTTCACGTTCGTATATTTTTTACTCAACCTCATTCTGCTTTTCGTCAACTTCTTAGCTACGCGATGCCACGGCCGATCTCCGGATGGCCTCCAGCTACCACTGTTTCGCAAGTCTTCAACCAAATCGATAAAGCTTCCTCTTTCAGGCGGGCTTCTGCACGTGTCCGGCTTTTTTATCAATGCGTCGATAGGTGGACAGCATCTAACATTGCAGATCGATACGTCGTACTCATCACTGATAATACCTCGTAAAGGCTGTGTCGGATGTCGAACAGGCGACCGTCGCTACGATCCTGGTGCCTCAACTCACGCCACAGCAATACCCTGTGAAGACCCCATCTGCGCTGCTCCGAATACTCAGTGTCCTTCCGACAAGTGTTTCAGCTGCTCCCAGGCTGGGAACTGCTGCGTCGAAGGAACCAAAGAGTGCGCATTCAATATGTTCTATATGGATGGCTCTAGCGGTAATGGCACTCTTTACAGAGATACGGTCCATATTGGATCCGTTGATGTCCCGATGCTGTTTGGAGCTATGCATGAAGAATCCCATAACTTTGAACTTCCGTACACAGACGGGGTACTGGGAATGGCTTTTCAGAAGGGTGCATGCCATCCGGCATGTATTCCTCCAGCCATGGATACCATTGTCAATCAAACTGGAATCAAAGATTTATTCACTATTTGCGTCTCTCGCTATGGTGGTACGCTCGTTTTAGGTGCGGCAGATAAGTCACTCGCTACTTCTGATTACAAGTACGTTCACTTGGAAGACGGTGGCAGCCAGAGTCGTTTCGTCACACCGGTGAAACCTGAGTGGAGAGTTGGTGATAGAAAACTGAGTACACCGTCACTAACTGCGGCAGTTTGGTCCACAGCTACGACGCATCTGGCTTTTTCAAAGTCTACCTTTTTATCGCTACTGGATCATCTTATGGCACATTACTGTCACATCCCTGATCTTTGTAGTATGTCTAGTTGGTTTCGGCCTCAAAGCTGCTCCGCTATACCTGAGGACTCTGTCAGAGCCATGCCAAATATTACCATTGAAGTTTCCGATGATGTTGAAATCACGCTTACACCAGATGACTACCTCATCAAGTTGCGGAAGGTCGACGGAGTTCAGCATCGTTGCGTGGCTATGATTGCCACTGACAGTCTTCAAGAGAGAGGCTACGGGCTTTTGTTCGGTAGTGTTGTGATGAGGAAGTATGCCACCGTGTTCGATCGCAAGAACTATAGAATAGGCGTGGCGCCAGCCAACTCGAGGAAATGTGGTCCTCTCACCGGCTCTGATCGCGGACTACCTGGAAAGCATTCAACGAAGGGGAAAGGCCCGGTGCTGACAGCGGATACATCACCAGCGGCAGGGACTGAGCAAGAAACCGAAGATCCTGACGAAAAGCTCATTGCACAGGCGGAAAAATGTCGAGCGAAAAGATCTTGTTCGGGGTGCTCGAAGATTTCTAATTGCAGCTATGGGTATCAAACAGGTCGTTGCGTTCCAGTTCGAGAGGCTACTAAGATGCCATATCCTTTTTGTACAGGCGGTTTTTGTGCCTGTTTCCTGGTTGGCGGCTCCGGGTGGTATTTCGGAATTGTTATTGGAGCTCTTCTTGGAATCGCGATTGTAGTTGCCCTGGTCTTGGTGTTCCGGAAACGACAGCAGCGAAATCACTACCAAGCCCTACAGCGGTACGAGGAGCAAGACATTGAAACGTTTTAGCTTGAATGACTCGTTCTCTGTCCTGCCACGGATTTATCCGCTTGGAATCGTGCGTCTTCTCCGTCAGCTTACTTGCATTCCAGGGTGATTACGTGTCGGTTGAAGAGAACACCAGTATGAACAATTTTATGGTGACATTTGTGGGAGCTCGAGGCCCTATCTGTGCCTGGTTACTGTTTATTCTCATTTTCATGTCCAATAGAGGGTTCAGTATTAGGAATCTGGTATGCTGAAGTTTCGGAGTCTGGTTTGAAAACAGCAACATGTTGTGTCTCAATGTGATGAATGTCGAAGTGTAGCTCAAAGCCTTTTGCGGAAGGGTTTCGTGACTTCGAGTTAGACCAGGTTTGCTTCATCAGCGAACGAAGGGGTGTGGGACTGGAAAAAGTTCTTGGCACTAAGGGTGATTAGGGATAAGGGGTAGCACTGCTAGCAGCTAGCCTCCTGGTGACACAATGTGATTCTCAACTCACTACTAGCGTGAGATCAGGAAAGGGTGCAGCTGAGCTGCGTCGAGGGAGTTGACTATGACTAACTATACATGTTTGATAAAACAATCTGAAAGTACAAAATGTACCCTTGTACATGTACCAAAGGCACTTGTGCAACGGGATGAGTTTCCGACCTGTAAATTCTTGTTTGCAAGAATCAGATTGAGATCTAAGCCTTTTAAAACAGAGAATATTCTAGCAGGTACATACAGGCTCTGCATCGCAGAGCGCCTTCTGAGGGACAAAGATCTCATCCTAGTCGAGCGAAGAACATAGAGGTTCTTTCCTTCTCCGTTTAGGATCAGGGTACACACAGTTCTTACCAAACAAAACTTCAGGAGATCATCGATGGAATTTCAATTTCTCTGTTTCGTCCAAGGCTTTCCGTTGTTCAACGAGCAGCGCCCACGAGGAGTCTTGAATTCTGCATCTACAGTCGTACAGACGCGTTATACACAAAAACATGTTCCCCGCCCCAAGATATGCCATAGAGCATGTGGAATTACAATACCTATGGCCGCTTCGCTTGGTGCGGCAAAGGCACGGGACGTGTCGGAAACACACATCCCAGCACCCACGACCCCACTCTTCACGGGATCAACATTCGGTGCGCTTGGACTTGAAGAAGGGATTCTCGACCATCTTGGAAGTTTTAACATAAAAACCCCAACTGGTATACAGTCACGTGGAGTTCCACCAATTCTTGGTGGTGCAGACGTGATTCTCGGGGCTGCAACCGGCTCCGGCAAAACATTTGCTTACCTGCTACCAGTAGTACAGCAACTAAAGCAAGCAGAACAGTTTCGAGGCGAGGAAGACGCTCCACTTCGAGTGGCAAGAAGACCCCGTGCGTTGGTCCTCGTGCCGACTAGAGAACTGGCGGAACAAGTTGAACAAGTTGCCCGTGCGTTGTCGCACGTAGTGAAATTCCGCGTAATCGGGGCTCTAGCCGGTGGGCCTGGTTCGATGAGAAAGCTAAAGGAACGCTTGAATTATCCGGTTGATGTGCTTGTCGCTACAACTGGCCGACTACTACAACTACTGGAAGAACGTTTGATTGACGTACGTTTCGTTAAACATGTTGTGATAGATGAGGTGGATACACTATGCGACAAGGGGTTTGACACAGAGCTGAACAAAATCTTGTGGTGGTGCAAGGGCGCCAACTCGAATATTGTGAACCACCCTCAGTTTATTGCTGCCGGAGCCACTCATCCTCGTGCTGCGGAGCAAATCTACAGTCAGGTTTTTCCGAACGCGAAACGAATCAATGTGGATCTACATAGAGCCCCTCGCGGACTTGAACAACGATTTGTTTACGTCGGAGCGAACACAAAAGTACAGGAGCTTATCTCGTTTCTGAATGCGACCGAGAGAGACGGGGCCCTTACAGGTGGTCGAATGATGGTGTTCTGCAATACCATGGATTCGTGCCGATTCGTTGACCATTTCCTAGTGGAGAGTGGTTACAATACCTCATGTATTCATGGCGATGTGCCTTTAGAACGACGAGAGAAGGAGTATGAAAGTTTCCGCAATGGGCAGAAACCGCTCCTGATATGCACCGACATGGCTGCCAGAGGCTTGGACAACCTGAAGGTGGATCACGTTGTTCTGTTTGATTTTCCCAACTCCGCTGTAGACTATTTGCACCGCGCTGGAAGAACGGCCCGTGCAGGTGCGACTGGAAGGGTTACTAGCTTTGTCCTGAAAAAAGATATGCGCCTTGCTCGTGCAATTCAGCGGGCGGGACTCCATGGGTATGACGCCCTTGAAAGCGCGAGGGTCTCAAGAGAGCAAGAAGCGGCGCGGAAACAACGCGAAAAAGAAGCTGCGGCGGAGCGGGAACAAATGGAAGTGGTTGAAGAAAAAGGGGAGCCCCGAAGGATGGGAAAGGGGCGCCATAGTGTTGGAGTGAAGCGTTTACAGTTCCGTCGAGGCGGCAGTCGTGTGCGTGGGAGAGGGGGAAGCGCGGGTCGAAGACGAGCGGGGAGATAGGGCTCAGAGCTAGGACTCAGAGCTTTACCACGATGTGAAGCCTCGCTGGGCCAGTTGAGCTCGCGCCCGTTTGATGTCTTTGAGAAGCTGCTGATGGGCCTCCGAGCATTCTGGAAAGGTTGCGACACCATGAACAATGACGGCGAGCGAATACACTCCAAACACAATCAAAGCAAGGAGCGGAACCGCAAGCAGAAGCAGAAGTCCAACAGAAACGCACATGGCATGAGAGCTGGCATATACGACGCGGATGTGTGAATTTGATGGGCAAGGCAGGAAATGACGAAGGCGCGCTTCAACTTGTATGTTGGGGCACGATTACGTAAGATAGTGTACAACGTGAACGTATGATTCCGAAGTTGCTCCGATCAAAGACGGCGATCCGGCGCTCTTCCGAAACCCAAGCCCTTGTGTCTTATGACGCACAGAACGGGTCTGAAGACCATGGGATACACATGAAGATACAGCGTGGACCATGGTCTACATCCAGTAATGCAATTCTGTAGTGGACAGCACTGGTGCGTCAATCAACAACCATCATGAACCGCTTCCCCTCGTGCCTTTGTCTAAACTGTATCCCTATAACCCCTTAACCCTTACCAGCGCCTGTTGTCAATAGCGCAATCAGCTGTAGATTTTCTATAAAGGGTAGATACGAGTTTCGTATCTTTTATGTGGGGCAGAATTCACGAAAAACAGATTGTTTACCGGTCATAGATTGCTACGTGTAGCCGATGTGTCTAGTAGATCCACGTGTCGAATCTGGCAGACCACTGCGCAAGACTCGCCCAAACAGTTGTTTTGATTGACTTTTTAGGCATTCGGGACTGCCTTCGCTATTTGGGGCCCGATCTGCTCTCCCTGGACATGCCGGTCTATGCATGCCGGTCTATAGGCGCCCCCTACAGCCCCGGCTGGACCGGATAGTTTTGCGCTCTGCGTTTTGCGTGCCCCGGCGGGACTGCCTTAGATCGATAACAACAGTATCCCTATAACCCTTTACCATTCGTGGTTGAATTTGCATGCGGTGTATGCTCACTGTGCAAAAAGGATGTCACATGCACAACACTGTCCACCAGCACGGGTGGGTTGCCCGAGTTTTGTTTCGGTTGGTAAATCTGCAGTCAAGGGAATTCTCGCCGTACCAAAACAAAAGTTGAGCCACTGACAGTAAAATAGTTAAATTCCACAAGCTTTAAGCTGTCTTCGGTAGAATCGACCTGGTAGCGCCCTCCACCTTCCAGAAGGCATCGATTTTCGCAGTGAATCGGTATAAATGTAAGAGAAGCCCGGCGGGATGCCGGACTTCACTTTTATCTTGAGAAAACCAGCTAGATCTCATCGTACCGCGAATTCAACGTCAATACTCGCCCCTAGGCGAGTATAGCAGTGATTGAATGAGTTGGGTTTGACTATGGTCCCTGGCTCTTTGATACAAATTAACAGTTAAGAAGGACACATGCAGCCCGCCTTTACGTGGTGTGTCAGAATCCGAGTCGCGATGAAGCGGCCGGAACGAAATGGGGCTTGTGCGTGGGTCTCCTACGGAGACCAGCGACTTCGGGGTTACTGTCAAGAAAAAAAAAGAAGGCATAAGCAGCTCAGTAAAACTCATTGTATGTACATCAACAGTGTGAAAATATGCGTAAAGAAGCCAATACAAACGTATGTACTAGAACACAACGGTGAGTGGCTTGCCGTAGCGCATTAGAGCTAACGCAAGTCGGTGTAACAAAACAAGGCCATTGTCCATAAGCTTTGTTGATGGCAGGAGATTTGAAAATTGTTCCTGTCCCGCTTGCCGTTTCGAAAGAAAAGCATAATGAAAAGTATAGGATGCATCTGGTGGGATGCGACGATTATTGTTTAGAGACGGTGTTGCCCTCAGGGCAAATGGTTAATATCCTTCTCTTACGAGTGGAGAATTCGCCCGCGGAGTAGAAGACTTGGTCCTTCCGAAAATGGACCCGACAAGTTGATAAAACCTTGACCAATATCACTTGCCACGATGGCGACACTCGAAAGTCCTTCAGTAGTGCAGCGGGTTCGTATGACCCACTCCATGGCCACAAATACCTGTTCTATTTAGCAACGCACTTCGACCTCAGATTTTTATGCGTACTCTGAACGTCCCGTTCTTTGGAAGAGGTTAGGCTCCTAACGGCGGAAATCTACATGGGAAAATCTCCACATGAGTGTAAAGTAAAACAACCATGCAGTTTCCACAAACAAATGGCCACTTGAGTTAGCTTAGCCAAAGCATGAACGTTCTGAAAAATTCTTTCTAGCATCAGCGAGACAGGGCCCTGCCTTGAAATGTCACACGGTCGGTTTTCGGAAGGATTCCGGTCTGGCTTTCTTGTTATTCACTAGCTGTCCTTGCTAGCAAGTGCAATCGTTGTTACATAGATCGATGAGACGTTGCCGACCCACAAACACATTCACGCTTAGACAAACCGCGCCAGCTTTTAAAATTCACAAGCGGGTGAAAAATGGAACTGCAGTCGCGATAAATCGAAAGCTTGGTGAAGACGAATGATAACGACCGGAAAACCCTGGCATAGCAAAAGTAGCAAGAGCAGTAGCTTCGTCTGCGCTTTGACAATCGCGCCGCTCGCCTCTCAAACATTCCGTGCGTTTCTCTAAACTCCATGCCGACAGCCGTTATCGTAATCGGAAAGTTTATCTGAAAATCAACGTAAAGTGTCAATCAGTGTTAAGGTACATTGTACTAGACATTGTCATGCGTACGGCTTCATTGATTCATAACCACGCCCTCGCTGACTTTGCAGGCCGCATTATCCTGCGATGATCACCTGTAAGGCGGTTGGGTGTTGATCTCTCTTAGAGACCCAGCTGCGGATACATTTCGCTTCCCTTCTCGGCGAGCGGAAAGACGGACACACGTCATGAAGTCGGACCAGCTTGTGCAACTGTAGGTCAACGGTATTGTTTCGTCTGGGCGTAGGTCATGCCGAAGTACCGCCGCAAACCATCAACATGCTCTGGGAGGTGAGTTCTAGAACTGCCCACAAATAAAAGGAAGGAACATGCTTAGTTATCTTTGGAGGCTTTGAGTCTTTACAAAGGACTTGTAAGGCCAAGCCGATCTTATCTATAATGAAGGCATTGTCTTAAGAGACTTGTAAGTAAGCCTGTAGAAATATCAGTATAAAAAACTGTATCTGCAGTGTGCCTCATCATTGTATGACATGGACACAGACCTCTCACGATTGTCACTCAAGTGTAAGTGCGGGTTCTGTGCCGAGCTTCAAGAAGCATATCGAATGCTCTATATAGTCTGCAGGTACAAGACTAACATCGACGACCGTTCCATCAACAGGCACCCCAAATCATCCAAAATGACCTTCAGCTTTGTTGTTATTGTGTTCTCTCTCGCGCTTCTGCGCATAACATCAGCTCAACGCAGCTGCCCTCCACTCAATGTATGCTTTGCAATAGACGAGAGTGGCTCCATCAGTCCAACAGACTTTATAGAGCAGACCGAGGCCATTGTAGCCATTGCTCAGGAACTCTCTACCTTCGCTCCGGGTTCTACGCTCTCTGCCGTTGGTTTCTCTAGCTTTGCTGAGCTCATTCAAAGCCCAACGACAGACATCAATGGTGAATTTGTACAGGCTATTCAGGGAAACAGTCAACTTGGAGGTACTACTTCTTCAGGTGCTGCGCTTCAGCTATGTCAAACTCAGATAGCTTCTGCAGCTGATCCAAGGATAATCGTCCTCCTCACAGATGGTGCAGACAACACAATGCCGTTCGGAACCTCTGTAGCGGGTGGAATCAAGAATAATGGAATCATTATCATCACGATCGGCATTGGTAGCGGGATAAACGCGCCTAGCCTTCGATCCATCGCCAGCAGTCCGGATCTGTTTATTTTCGTGGATGATTTCAGCAGTTTCGAGGACAGTATTGAGGTAATTGTTGATACCATTTGTCCAGTGCCGGAATGCGTCAACTTCGACTGTGCAAAGTGCGGTCAGGTCCTTGAATGTTATGTTAATTCAGGATTCGTTTCAGCTGATGAGGCGGTATGTGATGTGGTAAACGACGCATCGCAGTTCTGTACCACTCGCCGAGGAGATGGTACAGCTTGTCAACAGCAATGCAAGGGTCGTCAGGGAGTACAATGCTTCCCAGGAACAAGCTTTGGCTCGTGCCCTCAAAGAATTGGTAGTGACGCGAAATGCATGGGCGGGGCGGGCAAAGGACGACGAGCTGATTTGAGTAACTTTGCTTCTTACACAGTATGCATATCACGAAACGGCAGAGTTGAAGTTAGCTGCCTCAGCCAAAAATGCGAATCTGGCTCCCACTGCTCTTGTGCCTCACCATTTGTGTAATTTAAAAGTCTGTGACGGTTTGAACGGTGATACACTGCCCGAAATTCAAATAGGTCCAACAGACCAGCGGCCTTGCTCGTGAAGAGCAAGGCCAGTGAGGATCTGTTGAGTAGCTCAGAACATGTACAATAGTAGAGTTTTTGCATTGGTAGTAGCAAAAAGACAAAGTAGAACTCAAACAACAACATATTTAGAATTTACTATGTGAAATTTAGCATAAATCCACGAAATTCAACAAGTCCAAAAACAACTTTGTAGACAAAACATCACAATAAATGGCCAGAAGGTCCACCATTTGCATCCAGCACGCACAGTAGACGATTATTGATAGAACAGTAGAGTTTCCGTATAAAAGCTTCCTCGATATTGTTCCATACTGATGTGGTTTTAGCACCAAGCTCGTCCACAGTATTATACTGCTTAAAACTTTGATACAAGTCCCTTACCATACACCCACACATTTTCAATTAAATTCAAGTCCGGAATATGAGCCGGCCACTGTAAAACGTCAACTTTTTTGCGTACAATCTGTCGGTCGCAAAATTGGTAGAATATTCCAGCACTGCTGGAACACTCGTGTAGAGCGCTCCAGCAGTGTCTGGAGCATTGTAAGCTTCGCTGGCCCAGCATTACCACTGTATTTCGGTGATGCAGTCGCCAGTTGCTAAATTACTATTGGTTAGTGTGCAGCTCCAGAGGCTTCTGAAAGCCAATGGAGTAACTTAGACGCACACATGAGTAAGTAGAAAGTATTAATGCGTTTCTGTGTTGTTTTGCATGCTTTTTGAATCTATAAAAGGGCAAGTTGAGTCCCGAACTTCGGTCTGGACTCATCTCAAAGGGAACGACATATCAAAGTCCTCACCCCCGCAACTATCTCAACTATTACTATCAACCATCAACTCTCAACCGCACTTAGTGAGGCGCTTGCCGCTTTGTGCATACTTGGAGTGGGGCATTACCGTCGCTGAGACCGGTTGAAGCGCCCTTCGCGTGGACGGGAGACGGGTAGTGTGTATCAAAGGCGCTTCTGTCGTCTGTGAGCCCCCACCGGAGCTTTGCTCGCATAACGGTGACGGTCGAAAGACCTGGTGGTTTCCGGACGGAGGTGCATGACGGGAAGCTGTCCGCAGGCGACGTGCCGTGCAACCTCTCCTGCAAAGGGCCAGATTGGGTATAGAGTGAAAGCATATCCCGCTGTGAGTAGCTCTCCTTTGGAAGCCCTGTAAGGATTGTACGCACCTGCTTCTGGTTGGTGCAGAAGCGGGTAGGCTGCAGAAATCACTTCATATCCGGAGTGTCTTACCAGAAGCCGGGAGTCTGACTCGTAGTGACCCTTGAAATAATTCTTGGGTTGTGCGCCGTTTCAAGAAGTATCAAGAAGTTTTTATTTGGATTGAGCCTTGTGCTCTCCTTTTGTATTTGTTGTTATCGTTGCAGGTTGAGTCCTTTTGGTCCCTGCATTGGTTGTTCGTTTGATCTTTTATTCGTGTCGTTTCATCTTTTTGGGGCTTCGAGCTACGAGGAATACCCTTCTTAGGCTAATTTGTCATTTATTTTGGCCCCCTGCGTCACCGTCTCGTGATGGCGCCCACACACTCCAATCTTTTGTATACTTAGAACGATAGTTTGTGTACTTGCGTGCTCTAAAGTCCAACTTTCACATAATGTTTCTGCAGCAAAAAGTAAAATATTCTCTTCAAATAGTTGCATATCGTCCGTAAAGTTCTGGTAACCATTCAATTCTACTACTTGCAGCGCATCATAGTAAGAAATAGCTACCCAAACCATGACCGATCCACCTCCCATATTGCGTTGAGAAAACCATCTTGGTTCGGTAGGTACATCGTGCCAGTACATGCAGTTCATACCAGGGCCGTCCAAATTGAACTTCTTCTCATCCGCAAAAATAACTTTCTTCCAATCGATAGCCTCAGATTGAAGCTACTTTCTAGCAAACTTTACCCGTTTAATTTTGTGTGCCGCCTTCAGGTAAGGAGTTTTCATCATTTTTTTGTACTTCAGGTGTGGAACTTTGTGAAGTATGTGCTGTATTCGACGAGTTCTTACGTGGAGTTTCATGTATGGACAAATGTCATTTGGACTGAGGTCTCTGGTTAGAGCTTTGCGAAGTATCCACCATTCTGTTTTTTTGTAAGCTTTCGTTTATTAGCTTGCAAATACTTTCGGCTGGATTTGTTCAAGTTGTTTAAGAATTTTTGCACGGCTCCCCTGGAGCGGTTGATAGCCTCTTCAATGTCTCTTTGGCTAAATTGCTAATGATGTAGAGCTAAAATGACGCTTTTTCCCTTTCTGTAAGGACTTTGTGGCGGGGCATTTTTTGCAACTGTTGTTTAGACGTTCTTCGTTCAAGACTATGAAACCGTTTGGTGTCGTTCTAGTAGGCTCGGTTTCATTTACAAGTGGCAAAAAAGGGCGTCGAAGTACAGTAAACAAGTGTTTGGATTTATTGAATTTCGTGGATCTATTTTGCATTTCACATTGTATAGTCTACGTAAGTTCCTACTAGGGCTACTCTGCACTTTTGGCTTTCTTGGTGCCGTTAACTGTAATAGTCGTTACGCTCAGACGCACTACTCCACCGTCGATCGGCCTTACTTTTCACGAGCAAGGCTGGTGGCTTGGTGGATTTATTTGAATTTCGGGGACTGTAGTAGGAAATTGTATGTAGCCTTTCATATTGGTCATAAACAATCCTATTGCTTCAGCCTTCGTTACAGTTTCTTATAACGTGTAATTGATGTTGTGATTGGCTAGGGCTGAATCCACATGTAGTAAAAAAAGTAAGATCTTACCCGATGAGCGTTAGGAGTTCAGTCTTGTTCAGCGAGTGGCGCTGCCCTGGGGACCGCCTCCAGAGCCTCATAAGGCTGGTTTTCAGGCAGCCAATCAGCCGTAAGAGTTCACCCTGCCACGGCGCCAAGCGCACAACATAGCCAACCACACAGCGCCAAGTACAGCTAGTCACGTTAAAATCCAACTTGCACGCGTTTTTCCATGTTCTCGGTGATCCGGCGCAGAGCCCAAATCTGGCAGTGCGCTGTACGCACACTGCTTATCGCGCACGATTAGATTTCGTCTCCTCACCTCACCGCAGATTGTCACACCTGTTAGCATCTAACCTTTGGTCCTCCTTTTCGGCCTTGCATTTTCTCCCCGACCATTTACGCGTCTTGCACGCTGTTTATTCGCACTGTGCTCTACTATATATATTAACAGGATATTTAGTCTGATAATAATGTCAAACAGCAGTTTTTGATTCCAGTTCGCAGCGCTCTGCACTAATTGTAGATCAAAAGGGTACTTTGTTCATGTTTCGTCTTAGTAGTTTCTGTAGTTTGCTCTCTGTGCATTTGCGGTATCTTTTATTAGTCATCTATCAATTTGTCAATGAGAACGCGGTTTGAACTCGTCACAGTTTGGTATCAGTTGCTCCTAAATTGAGGGTCGGTTGTTATAAATTTGTGCCGCCGTCATGTGATCTCATGATTATGCTTTTTCAGAGTCTTTCAACAGTTCTGGTTTGGTTCCATACGCAAATACCTTTTAGTTTGATTGTAATGGCGTGAAATTATTCTTGTTTCTTTGAAGTGAGTGCTGTGCGTGAAAAAAAATGTAGTATTGTGAATGGTAGAGATAAAAAGAGAGTTTTGGTTTATTGTTCGATGGATGTAAGGCTTTTGTCGATGGCTTTATTAATGAGAGCTTTCAAAGTTTATGAATTGGTCATGGAGCTGCTTTCTTTTGCAATGAATTTTGGAATGGGTGGAGATGTTTGAGAACCAACTGTAGTGAGGCGCCTTGGCGTGAGCCTCTCGCATGATGTGTGAAGTGCAACGCCCTCAGGGAGGGATTCTTGGTACTTGAATGCTTTCCGGATATTATCGGTTGTGTAGTGTGTATATGAACTATGCCCCACAATGGTGGATATGGACACGTGGGACACGGTTTTGGGTCAATTGGTGGTTGGCCACAGTAGTGGATGTTGCCACGAAGTGTGGAGTATTTTAGTTGATTTTATTTATTATTTTCACAGCCATTTCTGGGAAGCTAGTACTAGTGCGACGGCGCGCTGCAGTCGCACGAGTAAATCTTCCCCAACAAAGGGACCCGAACTTGGGGAGTTGGCTCTAGTTGTTACCGCTTGCGCGCGTGCTCTACTCCTCCTTGGAGGGAAACGCCGTGAACCACGGGACATCTAACCCCCTTGCACATCTAAAGGGACCCATCACTGGGAGTCATATTATTCCAATTGCATTGGTGTTTCGCCCTGTATAGGGATATTGTTACCGGCATCGCCGTTCGCCCCCGTCGCTCTCGCGACTCACTTCGTCCTCTTTTCCTCCTCTTCGCCCTTCCCTTTTCCCATTTTTAGGGTAGCACCTTCCGCTATCTGCGGCTCTCGTGTGCGCATCCCATCACACACCCCCACTTACGTGGAAACCTACCTCTGGCGAGGACGCATTCCCGCTCTTGCGGATACCGATTCTTGTCCTAAACCCTCTTGCGCTAGTCGCGAAGGTTGGCTTCGGTCTTACAAACCAGCTCCGCCGTGTCACCCCTAGAGGGGCTCTACCCAACTGGGTTCACCTCGTGAGAGGAAGATCCCGAACGTCTTTCGGTGTTTTTCCCCCTTTGGGGCATTGTACCACACCTGATTACCGCGCCCACCTCAGGTGGCTCTGTTTACTGTTGCTACCCTACAGAGGAGGATCTCGAAAACCCCGTGTGTTTTTTTCCTTTTCACGGTATTGCACCACACAATGGATTTGTTTTTGTTGAGGCACGGATTGAAAGTGCTTTTCGTTTTTGGTTCCATTTGTTTCCATACATCTTCGTTTTCTATCTTCGTGATTGGTAAGCCCAATATTTGGTTTCTAACTACTTCCAGGCGGCTATCCTGGCTTCTATCCTTTCCATAGAGAATAAGTGAGACGTGGTTTTGTAGTTGAGAAAGGCTCAAAGATGAAGGGAGCAGTATATGACCTTTGGAGATGGCTTCAACGGCGTCCTACATCAGTTCGTTCGAGCATTTGATGGCTATTAGACCTAATGAAGAAGCCCAGTGATGCGTTTTGACATATATGGCTTTCACATCCGCCCATGACAGATATGTTTTGACCTAGGCATCAATGTTCTTCTCAAGTTCTGTTGAATCACCAACGAGCTTTTGTGACGAGCGTTGATTTCCCGTCCTGATATAACAAATAAGGTTCTATTTGTGGGTTCTCGCCATGGTTCTCCGCAGTTTTTGAGATATTCTGGAGATAATGCTTCCAAGTTATTCTGCCACTACGGTTCAAAGAATATTTTAAAGGGCATACGACTGCCGATAGTGTAGTTCAGAATCGCAGATTTAATGACAAGCTCTGGGAATATTAAGGCACATCCAACGATATTACGACAACAAAAATTCTTGTATGGAGGGCTATAAGCACGAACAGGCCGCGAAAATAGTCTCTGAGCGTGTTGATGGGTTAGTGAGCCTTTCCAGGTTAACAAAGGACTTTCTACGGTTTTCATGCTCTCCCTCTTGGACACTTGGGTTCAAACTCATACCGCACCACGTCATATTGAATACCACTGCTTTTTGAAGACTTTCCTTACTTTTTATCTTCATAACAGGCCATTCCGATCCGTGTATTGCCTTTATCATGACGTCAAGTGACGTGAACTTGTTGACGGCTCCACGCTTTTCTCAACAAACTTAAAAAAACTGAAAGCCGTGTACTCTCGAATTAGATTGCACAGTACGTTCATAAGTGCTGGCAACTGGCAGGTTGATATATTCCATAGAGTAAAGCTTTGAGGTTTCAGAGCTTTTGATCATGCAGTGCTTCGCATCTGGTTCTGCCTCTGCATTATTGTATATATCTCTGATGGTTTCTTTCAGAGAGGAACCACTCTACAGGGAATATGTTGGCGATAAATGTGTTGGAGCTCCCCCTGTACCCAGGTCCTTGGAAACGGAACCAGTGCTGTACGGATTGACTACGGTAGAAAGAAATGACCATTAAGGAGCTCCTATGCTACAACAACCCCTGTGATCAAAATATATGTACAAAATATGGCCGAAAAAGAGTCATCAAATGTCCTAAAATGTGAGCGAATCTAAATGCCCAGAAAAGAACATAATTTGGCCAATAAGTAGCCAAGGAAACGGCGTTTAACTACGGCCGAAGAAGGAGCGCCTTCACAAGGCCCATATACACCCAAATGTGGGCCGAGTATGGTACAGTCGCTCACAGGGCCGTTATATATCCTTCAAATTACCAAGTAGACTACGTTGGCCCAAATGGCCTACTTTTCTCCGTAACTCTGCCAGTTTCGGTACGTAACAAAACTGGCCTGATTATTTCCTTGATATGAACAAGTTTATACGCCATGCAGGAAAAGTTTTGTGTCATACATTGGTCGAAATGTGTAGAAGATCATCGATCCAATAAATATGGGCACGTAGAATGTGTGACAAAGAGGATGTGAAAGGAAATGTATTGTAGATTATCTTTATTGGAATAGAACATAATAGTTACAAACCAGTCTCCAGAACGGTATATAGGAGATCCCACTCTAATAAACAAGGTCTATAAAAGACCGCTTGCTTTGGACCAAGCAGGAAGTCTGAGGCAAGTTGGAACTTTAGAAGTCGACTTCACTCTTGAACTCGGCCAGAACTCTATCCCCAGCCACTTGCAGTCCGTCTACCACACAGTCCTGAACGTAGTCCATATTCTACATTACTAATACCATACAAAAGTAAGTACCTTTACTGCATGCACCACAAGTGGTAGCATCGCATTAACTAATTCTATTCTAAGTGACGGGTAAAGAAGATAAATCTCATACTCTACAGGCGAATATCCAACAATTTGAATTACCACCGTCACTTGGAGACAAACCAGAGGACATATATGAAGATGAAGATTCAGATTTCGAAGAAATATCAAGAGAAGAAATACCAATACCGAGGAATGATAAAATCAACTACTGCAACTACTGCAATAAGTCGAAATCCGAAGCTACGTGGGGAGAGCGTAACCGCTCGCAGGCACACTACATATCATTTTCTAAGTCGTTCAACTTTACATTCTTCTGCGAGTACTGCTGGTGCTTGTTTAAGACTACCTTTGAATACTACGCGCATTTGCGCACGCTTGAACACATTAACAGTCGCAAACGTGTGGCACAAGTGTATCGTGCCCCACGCAAATCTCAGAAAGCTCACCCACTAACCAAAACGATCGGTGCCTTGCCGCCGTTTGGTGTCATCAAGGACATTATCAAATCCTTAAAAAATCATTAATATTAGACACTTTACACCTGCATCTAGTTAAGTAAAAGTTATTCATTCGTGCATTTACACTACTTGACTATCTTGCTATTACAGTACCTAACCACTAGAAAACGATTGCACGGCATACTTAAATGCTAGGTGCCAACGAATAGAAATCCTTAGTTAGTAGAGTACAATAAGTGTTCCAAGAGCAACCAAATCTTTTAAAAACGATATGGAAAATGAAATTATAGAACTACAGAATAGAGTTAATATTTTAGCTCAACAAATAAATCAGGTATGGCAAGTAAACAATCATTTAAGAACTCTAGTAAATCAAAATAATAATCAGTCTACTATACTAAAAGAATGAAAACCAGAAAAGTTTTCAAGTAAATATGTAAGGTCTTGGGTACAATCATTGGAAAATATTTTCTCTAACATAAATGAAGTAGTAAGTGAAGAAAAGGAAATTAAGTATGCTTTAAGCTTTATGAGTGGACAAGCACTAGAATGGCGGGAGCTGATAAATATAAATAATGGAATTAATATTAATACCTTTGATGAGTTCCGAAGAAGACTATTAGAATACTTTGAACCCGCAAATAGAGAATTAAATGCGCGAAAAACATTATCAAATTTAAAGCTAATGGGAAAGTTCAACTCGGTTAGCTTATATAAAAAGAATTCACTAAATGGTTATTACAAGTTCCAAATATGTCTGTACAAGAACAGCTATTTTGATATAGCAAGGGATTGAAGCATCACATTCGTATCGAACTTGAAACATCAGAGCCCAACCAATTACAAGAAGCCATGAAGACTGCAGACAGAATGGATACTATTTACACATCCAACAGATTTAATTACGGTCATCATTCATACTGGGGAAAGCAACCAAAACACGATAATATTCAAAAACCAACACCGATGGAAATAGGAAACATTCGAAAAAATAACAACAGAGGTAATCTTAATAATGAAGAAAGAAGGCAACATATGAAACAGAATTTATGCTTTAAGTGTCATAAACAAGGATGTGGTGCAATGCCCCAAAGGGGAAAAACACCGAAAGACGTTCGGGATCTTCCTCTCACGAGGTGAACCCAGTTGGGTAGAGCCCTCCCAGAGGTGTCACGGCGAAGCCGGTTTGTAAGACCAGGGACACCTGTCGCGACTCGTGCAGGGAGGTGGGGGCGAAGAATCGGTATCCGCGTGAGCGGGGGTGTGACCTTCAGTAGAGGTATGTTTCCACATAAGTGGGGGTGTGTGAGCAGATGCGCACACGAGGGCCGCCGATAGCGGGAGGTGCTACCCTAAAAAGGGGAAAAAGGAAGGGCGGAGAGGAGGAAGGAAGGACGAAGTGGGTCGCGAGAGCGACGAACAGATACGGCAATGCCGGTGGACAGGACTCCCTATACAGGGCGAAACACCAATATGATTGGAACAATTATACTCCCAAGGATGGGCTTCTTTAGATGTGCAAGGGGGTTAGATGTCCCGTGGTTTACGGCGTTTCCCTCCAAGGAGGAGTAGAGCACGCGCGCAAGCGGCAACAACTAGAGCCAATTCCCCAGGTTGGGGTCCCTTGTTGGGGAAGGTTTATTGGTGCGACGGCAGTGCGCCGTCGCACTAAGTACTAGCTTCCCAGAAATGGGTGTGAAAATAGTAAATAATATTAACTAAAATACTCCACATTTCGTGGCAACATCCACTACTGTGGCCAACCGCCAATTGGACCAAAACCGTGTCCCACGTGTCCATACCCACCATTGTGGGGCGTAGTTCATATACACACTACACAACCGATAATATCGGGAAAACGATCAAGTACCTAGAATCCCTCCCTGAGGGCGTTGCACTTCAAAGGATGTCGTCCTTGGAAACATAGGATGAACTATAACCCAAAAAACTAAACAATCCGGGTTCGGAGAAGACAGCCAGCACCAAATCCGTCACAAATGTACAATACCAAAAAACAGAAAAAGACAAAAACAATAGAAAACGTTTACGAAATGGAAAACTCAATACCATTTCGTTATGTGCATTAAATAATAAACCAACGAAGAATAATCTTGTAGTCTTCAAAGGAGAATGTATAACATTGGATAAGATTGAAACTTGTAACATCTTAATAGATAGTGGTTGTGAGGAGGTTTGTACCTCAAAGAAATATGCTGATCAGCTTAAACTAAAATGAAAAACAAGTAATATTAGAGCAGGATTATGGGATAGAACATTAATCACAGTGGACCTGTGTTTAGACGTTCTATTCATCAAAATTGGAGAAACTAAGTTTAACATAAATCCTTTCATAGTGGATTTGATAGGATATGATGTTATTCTGGGAAAATCTTGGCTACAATAGTACAATCCACATATAAACTGGAAAACAAATTCAATACTTATTCATATTGATAGAAAGAACTTTATTCTCGACGCAGAACCTGTCAAAGGACAGTGCTCCCAAGTTCAACTTCTGCTAAGTAAGAGACAGTTTGCTAAACTCGTACGGAGACAAAAGAGTAAAATATACCTTATGTTAATACAACCAAAAAGTAAAACGGGTAATACAAAGAAAGACAAAGTTGACCTAGACCCAAAAGATGATGAACTAGTAAAACTCTTAAAAGAATACCATGATGTATTCTCAGATGATTTACCAAAGGGATTACTACCCATAATAAAAATAGAAATGAAAATTGTACTAAAAGAGGATGCTACACTTAAGATGGGACCAGTGTACGAACTATCTCGTGCAGAACTAGAAGAGATGAGAAATCAACTGGATCACTTATTAAGTCATGAATTTATAAGACCAAGTATTAGCCCATGGAGAAGCCCAGTTCTTTTCACAAGAAAACAAGGATGTCTCACTTCGAATGTGCGTGGACTATAAAGCAATAAACAAAAAAACAATAAAAAACAATGTA
Organism: Gracilariopsis chorda; assembly: GCA_003194525.1. NCBI lineage: Eukaryota > Rhodophyta > Florideophyceae > Gracilariales > Gracilariaceae > Gracilariopsis > Gracilariopsis chorda. The sequence continues at coordinate 235,331 of NBIV01000101.1, forward strand.
CCACTTCCCCGAATGGACGAGATTTGGGATCAACTAGGACATGCGAAGTACTTTACTACAATCGATTTGAGATCAGGATATAACCAAATCTGAAAAAGAGAAGAGGATATAACTAAAACTGCATTTCGTACAATATACTGCCATTTCGAATATCTTGTCACACCTTCTGGACTAAGTACTGCTCCTGGTTACTTTCAAACATTAATTAACAATAGTTTTAGACCATTTTTAGACAAGTTCGTAATGGTCTACCTCGATGACATTTTAATTTACAGCACAACAAAGGAAAACCACTTAAAACAAATAAAACTTGTGCTATATATACTTAGAAAAGAAAACCTTTATCGTAAATCATCTAAATGCCACTTCATGAAAGAGGAAGTAGAATATCTGGGTCATTTAATAACGACAGAAGGAATTAAAGTTGATAAAAAGAAGATTGAAGCAATAACCAAATGGCCAATACCAAAAACAGTCACAGATGTCCAAAGCTTCCTAGGTATCTGCAATTACTACAGGACGTTTGTTAAAGACTTTGCAAAAATAGCTAATCCTTTACCAGAACTTACAAAACAGAAAAATTATTTTATGTGGAAAAATGATCAACAAAAGGCATTTGATATACTGAAAAATAAACAAATAAGTGCAGCTATACTGAAATGTGCAGATCCTGCGCTTCCATATGAAGTAACAACAGATGCCTCCTCCCCGGTTTTAGGAGCAGTTCTATCTCAGAAAGACAAGAAATGGAAAAGACCAATAGCATACGCTTCTAAGCAACTTAACGAAGTAGAACAGAACTACTCTATAGGAGAAAGAGAACTGCTAGCTATCGTATTTGCACTGAAAACATGGAGATCATATTTACATGGTTCTAAGTTTAAAATTCTAACTGACCATCATCCGCTTAAGTATTTAGAAACACAAAAGACGTTATCAAGAAAACAAGCAAGATGGGTTGAGTTCATGCAAGAGTTTGATTATACAATTTCACACATAAAAAGAAAAGAGAACAAAGTGGTTGATGCGCTCTCAAGAAAGAATATGGAAGTTCATAAAACCTCGTCTAGCATCATTAAGTCACTCTTAAATATGACAACAATAAAAAAATCCGATGATACTTTAACAGAACTGGAAAAAGGATACGGGAGCAGCTTACACTTCTCACAGATACTTGAACATCCGAAAGAACCATACAAACGTATGGGAAAACGATAGTACTTTGAAAATCGCTTATGTGTACCAGAAGGAACAATACAAAGGACCATTCTTCAGGACAATCATTGCTCACTACAAAGAGGACATGGGTCTTATAAAAAAACCCTTTTAATAATCAGATAAAAATACTTTTGGGATACAAGGAAAGCGATTTAAAGAGATTTATATCTGTGTGTGAAAAATGTCAAAAGGCAAAATCAATGAACAAGGCTATGCAAGGACTAATACAAATATTTCCACGTCTTGCACGAAAATGGGAAGTGATCTCAATGGACTTTATATTTCACTTACCAAAATGCAAAGAATATACTGGAATAATGGCTATTGTGGACAAACTCTCCAAAAGAGTACATTTCATTCCACTCGATGAAAATAATAAGGCACCAGACATAGCCAACATATTCTACAAAGAAGTATATTGACATCATGGACTTCCAAGGGTCATCATATCAGATAGAGATAAGCGAGTTACAAGTATATTCTGGGATACCTTGATGAAACTTCTTAACATAAAACTAAACCTATGAACTTCATTCCATCCTAAAACTGATGGATAAACAGAAGGTATGTTTAGAAAATTAAAAGAAATGATACGATGCTATGTATACCACACTCATAAAGACTCGGAAAAGTACTTACCAGGTCTCGAATTTGTCTACAATAATCACGTAAATAGTACAACAACATTTACTCCATTCTTCTTAGAATATGGACCACACACAATCACAATAAACGATATTCTGGACAATGGTGAACGTAAAGAACAAACTGATATATCAAAGAAGTTTCTTAAAGAAATGAAGAAAGCAAACGAGATTGTAAAATATGCAATTGAAGTAGCAAGTATAAGAGATGCAGACAATGGTAATCGTAGAATAAAAGATATACATTTTCGCATCGGAGACTAAGTACTGTTATCTACAAAGAATGTGATGATACCTAAAGCCCGATCAAGAAAGTTTACACCAAAGTTTATAGGACCGTTCAAAATCCTATCTTATAATAAATTACACACCTCCTACAAACTTGAACTTCCACAAGAATATAACTTAGTACATCACACTTTCCACATATCATTACTAAAAGAGGTTTGCAGTAGTTCTAACAGCAAGAAGAATATGGATATTCAAACATTCGTACCGAAGAAAACACATCTACATCCTACACTACGGGACACAGATTAATAAACGATGAAGTACAATACCTTCTACGCATATGCCATGAAGAATCAGAAGACATATGGCTCAAGGAATATGATACACGTATCACGACAAAGGTACTAGATACTTTCGAAGTCAAAACTTGAAGTACTATAAAAGAAAAAAGTACACTTGCATACCTACTTAACTCAGCTTGGGCTTCAAAGAAACTAGTAAGCTTATCATCACAATCATACTATGAATATATAGGATGTTCAGGAGTACAGACTTTTATGGATCTCAGGGAACTATATGAAGAATCATTTACGACCAAAACTACAAGATCGTTATAGACAAAAATTCACCCTTTACGAAATGATTCACATATGCCTAGCATATAAACAAATTAAAGGATTCTTATTTAATTAGAAAGATAAAAACAAGCTTCTTGCATTGATTGAAAGTTATAATTCTATACTTACCGGATTTCTAAACGAAGAATTTCTTGTTCATTTCTACTATCCGATATTTGGAATGTATGGCCATCTACCAAAACAAGGAAACTATGTAACGATAATTGAAAATTTTATGTCAAAAATAGAAAGGTATGAAACAGTGTTCATCAATATTAAACAGGATGACAGGAATCCTCATTTTATTTATCAAAAAACGAGAAATTTACCCTTTAAGAACATCATATGATTTGAGGACAAATCAAAAAGAAAGAAGAGATGAGAAATTGCAGAAGATCATTGATCCAATAAATTTGGACACGTAGAATGTGTGACAAGGAAGATGTGAAAGGAAATGTATTGTAGATTATGTCTATTGGAATGGAACATAGTAGTTACAAACTATTCTAAAGAACGGTAGAGAGGAGACCCCAGTTTAATGAAGAAGGTCTATAAAAGACGGCTTGCTTTGGACGAAGCAGGAATTCTGAGGCAAGTTGGAACTTTAGAAGTAGACTTCACTCACGAACTCAGCCAGAACTCTGTCCCCAGCCACTTTCAGTCCGTTTACCACACAGTCCTGACCGTAGTCCATATTCTACACTATTAATTTCATACAAAAGTAAGTACCTCTACTGCATGAACTACCAAATGGGTACGCATGAATATCAACCCTAGATCTATTAGAAGTCTGAACATGGCCACGTTTATTACAACTCTCATGGACGGAACTAGTTCTATCTGCTACCTAGAATTGTTCCAGTTGTTCTGTTTCAAAAATGTTATATATATGGCATGTTTGGAGCAGAAGAGGTTCATATTTGCGTCTTGGGCTGTTCGCATCGTTTACAAAGCGTTAGATCGAGCGAGCACAAATACGGGTCATATTAAAACCAGCAACTCGGAATAACTACGTCCGTTTGGAGATTAAAAGATTGTTTTTAAGGTTTCCCATATCGTCCTGATAAGTTCCATGAAACAAACCAGCAGAATGTCACATTGAAGCTCATGGGTGATCGAGAACAACCTGCATTGCGTACAACATATGAACGGTTTTTGACCGACTTCTTCGTTCTTGGCTCAGTATTATTCTGATGGTATAGGCCCATGCAGGTTCTGAAGCATACCAAGTTCGGAAACCAATCGTATAATGCTCGTAAGTTCACTACTCGCGCAATACTTTCGCAACTTTTATGGCACGCAAGCTGCGTTTCATAGCCCCGATGGTGTTTTCCTTGCTGTTGAGAGCCTTCATTGCATCTCGAAGAACGGGACTGCAAGCTTCTTCGTCAGAAGAATCATAATCGTTGTGAGAAGCTGAAGCACTCTTCACGTATTGCTTCTGAGACACATTTGCAGATCCTGAGACGCTCAGAAGCTATTTACGACGCAACGGGGCTCTCCGTTGTTTCGTGCCGACCGGCATTCGTCTCTTCCTTTCGAATCTAAGATTGTCTTCTGCATTAGAAACAGGAACTTCGCGGAGCTCTCCACCATTCTTATACACTCCATTGAAACCATTTCTGTGCACGTCACGCAAATCAATGGCTTAAATTAAATCGGTAGTAGCAGCGGCTCGGTCACACTTCGCATCAATGCCTTCAGTGTCCTTAGCGACAGAAGCCTGCCTTTCACCTTCGTTTATAGGTGCTTCCAGTACATTTTCTGTATTTGAATTGCCCGAACAACCTGGGTTGTTGATGCTGATCTCATTCAAATCAATTCCTTCTCCACTGCCATGCAAATAATTGCTAGCAACGCTTACCTTTCTGTCGCCAGTCTTTGTCACCCTTTTGTTGACTTTCGCAGATTCTTCCACAGCCTTGTTATCTCTCTGTATGGATTCCTTGATGAAATCATCCAGTACCTACCTCCGTTGTGCTGCCTTCAACACATGATACTTTTCGAGCAGCGATTCCTTGAGATGCGAAAGAGGTTTCGCAAACTCACCCTTCACTGACGAGTGTTTGTGAATTCTGCGGTTGATTTTTATGCGTTGCTATACGAATATGCAAATGTCATCTTTCACAAAGTTTCCCATCTCTGTGTATATTGGGAAGTCATCCTCCATTTCCTCCAAAGATCGTCCCAGCAACGTCTGATACATGCAGTTGAAGAGTGTACGCGTGGATACTGCCCCGCCTTTCGCCTCTCCGGGGCTGATGAAATACTTGATCTCTTTCTTGAAAGCAACGGTTGGAATCCTGGGAGACGATGGAGGAACGATAACGGGGTCAGACGATCCACATTCGTTTTGCGGAATTGTGGCACTCGGATCGCAGCTGCTGTGCGCGCTATTAGATTCATTGCGGCTCTGACTCAACATTCGATTTCGAATACTGCTTTGCATATTATTGGAGTGCACTGTCCGCAACGATACGTTGGTGTTGGGTTCTCGAAGCCATACCTTTGCGATTTCAGGAGATATATGGAATGGAGATCAGAGTCGTTTGCTTCGGTTAGCGATTAGTTCATTTTTGGCTGTTTAGTAGGCAACATATACATGTCAGAGAAACTAAATCTAGTTTATGAACACGTTAACCGATTGAGATAGAGCAATTTGTCAAGGGGGAGAGCGTTTCAGTATTCTTTGTCAGTTTCTTTCATGGCGAGTTCTAAAATGACATATTCTCGACAGTTTCAATGTGGTTAACTTACGCTGGTTTCATCTATTCTGTAGAGCACAGGCAGGAAACTGCGGGCGTGATAGAAACGAGGCTGTTGCGCTCTGCTATACGGGTAGAGGAAGTAGATGGCTCTAAATTGAGAGGAAATGCCTGATGAACTACTCACTGCGGTAGGAGGTTCATGTGTGTACAAAGACGAGATGAATGTGAGGAAGAGACAGGGCATGGCAGGAGATGATGGCAGGAGAAGACAGCTCAAGTTCTCTGTGGACTCGTTTGGAACGAAAGAGAGCATTGAAGTGAAAGGTGAGAAGGTGCTTTCGAAGCTATTGATCCGTTGGTTATTTTCAAATAAATGACTAAAACACTTGAAACGAGTTTATAGTAAACCTGTACGACATATGCGTGATCGGCGCCTCACCCTCGGAAGCCAGAGCCCTATCACATAAACCTTCCCATATTGTGAACGTTTCAATCTTGTGGGAAGATATGGGAAGCGGCAGAAAAAGGTATATATTGGAATTATCGCCACCGGAAAACTTGGGCGATTGAAATGATTTCACTGACAGTCTGGAGGATAAAGAACACATTCAAAGCAGTCCACAGAAGACAAGAAGAGATCAGAGGTGCCGCTGAGAAGTTTGCAATCATATGTCCAACACATCAGCTTCCACATCACAAGCACAATATTCCGATGCGAAGGCATTAAATGAAGAGGAAGGGACATATTATGCTGTCTTGAATGACCACGATCTCTCTGGTGCATATCAAGATGTCGAACAAGAGCACGAAATTCAGCAATCCAATGAAGAAAAGGAAAACGATTGCGATTCTTTTGTTCGTGGACCAATGACCTTCAGCCTAGAATACTCTGAGGACTTTCCTGAAGTAGGTAGCATTTCGTTTTCAAACAGTTCTTTGCTGCGCTGTTGGCACTCGACATTCTCTTCGCCCTATTAAGTCGAGGAACGGATTAATCTTGGCTCGAAAGGAAACGAATACAGACGCCTATCAAGCTTTCTGTACACCACTGAGCTTCCAAGAATATCACAACGCACCATAACGAAGTTGAATGTCAAGAACCTTACCAGTTCGCACTTTTCTTAGAGATCAATAATATCCTATGCATCTAGTAAAGCGCAGGTGAAGAAAAACTAGGTCAACATGTGCACCGAGGGGCATTTTGCACGTGCGGGAATCTTAAGAGCCACAGAGGCGTGTCCAAGCAGTGATGGACCACTATTTCCCAGTAAAAATACGTTCTGGTATACGAAACCATCCTTCACCCGCCAAGGTCTTTGTCGAGCTCGCAAATCTTTCGAAGAAATCATGGAAGAACGTCACCATCCAAAAACAGCCTTTGTGGAGCGGCCATCTAGAGCAGTAGCTCATGGTTATTATGATGCAAGGACGTTCCAACTCATGCACGGGGAAGGGCACCAAAACTGGTGATCGGAAGGAAAGGAGGTCATTGTGTATTTGTCGTTATCAACTGATGGGTTTGAGTTTGCAAAGAAAAGAAAGGGTTAGGCGATGTCTTCGCGGCCACTTCTGTGCAGTATACTAAGCAAAACTCTTTCTCCTCAAATTTGGTCATCCAACATCCTGATACTTGGTATAGTGTTAGGTTCTCACGACTCAAAATATTTCGATACGTTCTTCAGGGATATAATTTGCGATTTGAAGCAGCTCGAAAGGGTAATTCTACAATATTCCAAGATAGAATGGTTAGAACGTTAAATACTGTACGGTTTGCATTAAATTGAATTACAGAACACTGTACGGTTTGCATTAAATTGAATTACAGAATACTGCACGGTTTGCATTAAATTGAATTACAGAATACTGTACGGTTTGCATTAAATTGAATTACAACTGTACAATGTTCTAACGTTTCCAGAGGCATTTTCACTTTTCTCATCACGCGGGATGGAAGCTGAGCAGCTAAGAAATTAAGTAGTTTTCTTCTTCCTTGTTTTGCCGCTTCGATTGGTATTCTTGAAATGAGCCCCGAGAACAACAAAGTTGAGACAACGAATGAGATCTATCACAAGTTCTACTGTGGGGATTTTCGAGACGCAAATGAAAAAGAAGCCTTCCGAAAGTACTTAGAAGACATGACTGGTACAAAGTTTAAAGATGATGAATGTTCTGATTAGCAGCCATTTGACGTTATGCAAGAAGCTTAAGAAGTATGAATCAAGATGTTGCGATCGCTGCTCACAAAACGATCAACTACTCTCGGATGCATCAGTGAAACAATATTGCGATCAACGAGAAGTCAAAAATGCCACCTTACATGATACACTACCTGCAAAACCTTCGTCAGCGTTTGATGAAAGAGATACCGATGTGATTTTGGAGTTAATGTACGTGCTTGAGCTCATTCTTTGAAACCAGCCAAGGAAAGGTAATTTTATGGCGACTTCTTTGTTCTGCCACTATCAGTCTCCGAACTAAAGTGGAACTATGTGACAACTAAATTGATTGACGAGTACACCGCTCGTTATCTTGGTTCTGCCAGTTCCAGTCGTGGTCGTAACTGCAAAAAGAACCAAGGCAAGAGCAACGGCCGTCATTTTGGACGGAACAGAATGTCAAATGGGGAAGAAAATGATGGTAATACACCAGATTCCACCTCCCCTTTCGAGTCCAATGGGCGTACTTATGCTGTTGCCAACAAAAACGGTTATCATTGCATCTTCTGCGACCACGATGATCATACGCACGACCGATGCCACATGAACCCTGACAATCCGGACAACCGTTTACCTAAAGTCATCTTGGACCAACTCAAAGCAACTTCTGGGGACAAGTGTAAACCCTCTGGGAAAGCTCCAAGAAGAGGAGCACAGATTCAGACAGCCGGAATGGGTGTTGAGAAGTCTATAGTGCTCCCATCTGAGTGTAATGGATTGGATAGCTATGCGGAAAGCGGAGCCACGTCCCATTTGTTTTGTTTTGCATCTGCATTTGTACCCAACGCATTGTTTGATGTATTTCCAAGGTTAATTGAGCTTGCTGACAATACCACGGTCCCCCCCACTTCACGAGGAGATGGTTTACTGCTCTTCGTCGAGGCCAACCTGCGATTGACAGATGTGCTGCTCGTACCACATCTTAGATACAACTTGGTGCCTGTTGGATGTATGGCCGATAAAGGCATTCAATCCATGTTCTGTGCAAGTGACGTTCACCTTACACACCAAGAAGGGTTTGAAATTGGATATGGTCAACGAGATATGCGCTATATGCTGTACACGCTGCCACGTCCAATCGAGCATACCGATCAAAGACCGTTCTTATCTGCCAAGGACTTAGACATCGCAAAGCTCTGGCACCATCGAATTGCACATATGAACCCACGAGACCTTCGAAAGGTACACGAGCAGGTTAGTGGAGTGCCAAAGCTAAAGCAAATGGAGGAGGTATGTCAGCCGTGTCGACTGGGCTAAGCACATAAACTTCCTGTTGATGTTGGCACATGGTCGAGTGCCTGGTAGCCCTAGGACATCATGGTAGAGTACTTGGGAACAATGTTGCATATACCAATAGGCACTTTTGAGCACCTCCTTTACAAAAGCGCACATGCGCATGTGCTCGAAACCAACGTGAAACGGGCTTATGATTGGCTACTGCATTTGCATTTATGCATTACATGGTTTACAAGTGGTATACATTGTATGGGTCTTAGGCACATCATGTGCCACTTGGCATAGTGTGAATGGACAAAGTACGTGGTATTCCATGTGGATACATCTGGTTTACAGGTACATCACGTTGTTCCGGACCTGTGATTGTGTGTGCCAGAACGTGCACGGTACGCAAAGGACTTAGGGTATCGATATGGATGCAGTTTCATGCGAAATTGTGCATTGTCATGGTCATGATGACTCAACCAAGTTATTATACAGAGCTCTGACATGCTGGCACATTGTTATCATGGTTGTTTCACTTACTGTGCTTCGAAGGCATGTGCTGGAATAATTTTATGCATGATATTCGTTAACTGTCAGCAGTTTGTGCAACCCTTATTGTGTTATGTTTGCATATGATTGGTAGTACTGGCTGTCTGCACTTAGGGTTTAGGGTGTTCCTTGTAGTTGTAGTGCACTCTAGTGGTGCTATATAACATGCAGATATTGCACCTCCAAGTAAACCACCCCAAGGCTGACAACCTTCACTCTTGTTTTTCTTCTTTTTTTCTTTTTCATTTCTTTCGAAGCCCAGCTTCATTCATCATCAACAGCTTTTCTTTTAATTTCTTTTGAAGTCCAATCTCAATTATCATCAACAGGTTATAGGCCCAGAGCGTCAACATATTGCAAACGTCACTATTATTTACTTTTCTTTTGTTTTTGCGCTGCACATATTTGTGAGACCTAGTTGCAGAGGTGAAAGGCAAAGCAATCAGGGACTTTTCTCTGGTAAACCGACCCGTGCCTGTTTCGATCCGTGTTTCTTTGGTTTCAAAAAACAAAAAATTCAGCTAATTTCTGGCAAAAGACGACCAGGAAGTAACTGGTGAAATCATATCGCGCTTGTACGTAACCTCCCTGGGACGTTTCGTACGGGTACAGAACTCTGCTTTCGAAGTGCGCAGAGTAAAGCAGGTCGAAGAAGATCACACCTGGTCGGGTTCGAACAACATGTGCGAGTGTGGTAGTTCGTAGGATACCACTGCTGGAATCCAGTAGGGCAAGCAGTGACTGGCTGGTGCGAGGCGCTGAAGTCCCAAGAACAATCGAACGTGGCGCGGTAGTCGCGGACATAGCTGAGGAATATATTTGAATCAAGTGAAGTTGTTTGTTATTAGTATTATTGGCAACAGATACAACACTCTCAATTGCTACTTAAGTACAACCACGTATGGCGTTACACGCATATGCATTGATCACACTTTCAACAATGCCATACATCACTTTGAATTGATCTTCTTCATTATCGACGTCAAACATGCGCGTCAATGTACACCTCATCCGACTACAGCCTTCTCCTCCAGTTTAAACGATGTCCAATCACGTAGACCTACCATACTCACCCTTTTTTTCAAAGGCCTTCTTTAAATCTCCTAGCCCATCCTTTTGCATCGACATCGAAGCTATTCATTTTCATCATACTCCGTAGAAGATGTCTGGACCAAGCGCATGCTTTTGTCAGCGCGTCGGCAATGTTCTCGTTGCTCATTATCCACGAAAGACTGTTCAATTTCCCATGTTCATGCCTCTCACTAAAAGCGTAAACATCGATCTGCAGGCGCGTCTATAGCATTGCAGCGTTCTTTGCAACGACGTTGAAGAGAGTGCGAGAATTGATACAGCCTTATACAGTCACTAAGTGACCCTGAAGCTCTGAAAACATGTCCGTAGCAATATATGCATTGTTGAAGCCGATTGTCAGCGCGTGTATCTCAGCTGCCATGACGGAACAAGTAACTCTCTTACAGAGAGAGCTCCCATGATGTATAATGTTCGCCTTTCCATTCTTGTCGACCATGAGAAAGATGAAGCCAAGCTGAGACTTTAAATGAGCAACGGTTGCAAATGATGCATCTCTCAGGAGGACCAAACGCACTGATCCAAGATCCAGCAGAATAAAAAGAAGACTTATCGGTCGTAGAGTGGCAGTGCTTCAAGAAAGTGTTTGAAGCCTTAATCTGACTTTCAGAGAACCCATCAGCACCTGTAGCAAGCAGTTTGCACAGCAGTGCAGATTTTGGGACGCACACAGTTTCAAATGTACTGGGCCGCGGTGCGAAAGCTCTTAAAATCTTCAGCATTCGTTGCAAGCTGAAGACACTTGAACTTTTTTCCCTGCATGATCATGTATGTTCCATCTTTTGACTCTGCGATGTTGACACAATTGAACAAACCGCCATCGTCCGTTTGCAATATATTACGCGGTTTTGATTTGAATCTACATCTTTCTTCTTCTGCATCCAGAAAATCGAATGACCCATGAGTGGACCAATCATACACCTGAAGCGCAGATACTTCTTCTAAATGATCTCATTTTCTTCCAAGTGAAACTGAAGGGTATACCTTAGCAGCCTGCATACCAAGTGCTTCCTTGCCATGCATTTGAGAAGGAAGGAACCAGTGTGGACCACTCTCTGGTATGCCGTACAGATGCTTGAGGGCTAACAGTATCTCGTCTTTTTGGAGTTCCATCTCAAAAAGAGAACGTAAATAGGGCTTGTGTTCAATAGGGGACTCAGACTGCTCATACGCCTGGGATATGTCACAGACGTACGACTTATATTCTGTAAAACCGGCAGCGAGCAACACAGTAGGACGCAGTCCGAGTCTACTAACCGTAGGAGCCTTGGTGGAGATCGGGGAGGCTTGCAAGGCGGAGTAGGTTTGTGCCAGGAGACGATATTTCTTAATTTTGTTCCGTATATCGTCTTCTACGCGTCAACGAATCTTGTGCCGTAGATGCAGTGTCCTTCAGGTAGAGAGGAGAGGCTTCACTACTTTGAATGTACCGTTTTTCATAAGATCTTCGAGTTCTTTCTTACGAACATCCGTGAAGAAATGCGCATCGCTCGGTGGCGCAATCACTATCTTTGTTGATCCAGACATCACTGCACACTGTTCTTTGCAAATTGAACCACTCTTTGCAGAATTCTTATCACGATCTAGGGCCTCAGGAACGTCTTCCTTATCATCTTTTTTAGTGCGAGATACCTCCAACATAGCAGATCAAACGACAAGATTTAATAAAGTAGACCTGAAGATTTTGCGACCTTTTGGGAGCTGAAATATAACGGTTTCACTGCCAATCTAGATAAAAGGAACGGAGGTTTCCCATTTCTCGCTCTTCTCTAGATACAATTAAACGAGTGATTGGACGGGATGCTTGCGTAGCTCTGCACTCACTTCGAGCCATTTGGGTCCGTGGTCATGCTTGAGACCAAACGTAATTCTCTTTGCGTGTTGCTTTTTCTGCACGGCTTTTGTCGCAGTTTCCATAGCTTGTGCGCGCTATAGCTGCGTTTTAACGCATTTATTCTTGGCTAGGCGTGGAAGACAACCAAATAACAGTGGGGTAGGGCACAAACCGTCCCGCCCATTGGTATCGTTGACGCTCTTTACAGACATTTGCAAATACTTGTCATTCCTCTCGGATCGGGGCATACAGTCACCAATCTTGTTTTAGGTGACGCACAGAGGCGCGTGATAACGTTCAACATGATACATCGTCGATTAAGATTCAATCAGAGCCTTCAATGTAGTCACACAATCCCCCGTTTCATTTGGTACTAGCTCTGCGGATACGAAGTTCGATCCCTGATTGACTTGCAGAAAGTCTTGTGGACCGAGGTACACATGACGTAAACCTCTTAAAATAGTTTTCCAAACATGCTGAAGCGTCATGTTGTTCAGAAACGGAGCTGCACTGAAATGCTTCGCTTCATCCACAAGATGCAGTATAGGACGGCTGTTGATTTACATTACGCCAATGGTAACAATATGGTTGATGTGAAGGTCATCCTTTTCTATCGTAACCTTGAAATGGCGAGGTTTGGCGGCATGCTGAATGCAGACTTCACATTCGCCATGAATATTCTCGAGAACATTGCGTACAGATCCACCGAGAGTGTCCGAACTAGCGCGAATCAGCAATTTGTACAGTGGTTGTACAGAAGGATGACCAAATAGACGATGAAGCGTTCGTAGTTCTGACTCAGTGTATAGCACGAAACCTGAATCTTCGGGTCTCCAACGATGAACAAGAAAGTAGTTCTCCATAACCAAGTCCTGCTCAGCGTTCTTAAATCCAAAAACGTCGTCCTCAATACTGAATTCTAGCTCGTTATTCTTCATTTCCTTCATACTGAGAAAAGACGGCACATTATCCTTCATGATTTGGAACGTAACGTCAATCACAAGATCAAGATCCGTAAAAGGAACAGTGACTACAGCAGTACCGATTACATAGATTGTGCCCTCAATTCCAAACATCGATCGACGTGAATCTGTATCAATGTTCATTCTTACTTTGAACTACTCGCAGTATGCGCAGTACTGGTTGTTAGACTTTACAGAAGAAGTTTTAGCACACCAGTCAATCAATAATATTTTGAGTCATGGAGCTTCTCCCATAGAAAGGGAGGAGAACAAAAGCTGCCATGTTAGCTTGAAGTTCGATAGAGAACGTCCTGCCGTGTACAAATACCAAGTTCACCAGATAGGCTTCAGCGTCCCGTTGCAGATTGTGAAGATCCCTTGCAAGACGATCAATTTCTTAAGAGTCAGAGAATTTAGCTTCCTATGTAGTCATGATGGGTTCCTGAGATTCAGTGAGCTGTTGAGATATACGCAAAATCCTCTACACTCAGCATTGCAGAAGGTTGGGAAGCTTTCGGATGGATGATTGCTGTTCGAGCCTCATCAGAAGAGTGACGCGTATAATCTTTGTGATCCTTCCCGCATACATAGCAGCATTTCAATCCCTTACACCACCTGTATAAGAACCTTCGGGGACGTCTGTAGCGTTGGTATGGGACTGCAGTGGAAAAGCACTTCTTTGATTCATCGCCGTAGCGTCTGTCAAGGCCGTAGAGTACAGAATTTTCATCAACGCCATGATAAATATAGGAACTAGCAGATGTTGCATCGGAGCACAAGAAGATTGCTTCCTGAGCTGTCTTTGGGACAAATTAACCAATGGATTGTTGTATTTGATCGATGTTGCAGGCAATCAAAAGGTAATCCCGCAGCAGGCTGTCATGCTGATTGTTTGCAAACAACTGGTCCTGGAGGTTGAAGATGTTGAAGTCGAAAGCGCGTAGTACTTCTGCCTCACTCTTGTCAGGATCTTCTCTCATCGCTTTAAAGTGCTTCAGAGTCTGCCATCGAGGTAAAACACGATTGCGCTGTTCTTCACTTGTATAGAAGTCAACGAGCTTCTGGCAGATGCCGTCGATAGTGTCTTTGATGCTATACACTCTTTTGTAATACGACAGAGCTTCTTCTTTCAACATGACAGGGAAGGCATTGGCCTTTTCCTGCTCAATAAGGTGGCACACCTGAGCCAACGTCTCGTAAAGCAGGAATGCGGAAGAAATATCTTCATCGCATTGAACACTGAACTTGACACGGTCTTAACAAGCTCACGAAAGTCCATTGAAGCCGAGAAAGTAGCTGATTTATATACTCTCTTGAGCCTTACATGGATTCCTTGTACTAGAAGGATTTGAATTAAGTCTTCTCAGGTCACGAACAGCAGCATTGGCACCTGCAGCTTTCCTCTCAGCGTTATATCTAGGTCCTGTGGATATAGGATGATGCTCATTTCTATCATCTCATGAAGAGAGATGATGAGGTTCTTCATCAGTATGATTGACTGGAGCAGCAGACATAGCTGTAGAGATTCCGGCCCTGGTTCTTTCATTTCTTTGCACTTCAGTTCTGGACGCCAACAGTTTGCTCTCCGAGCCTTCATTAGGTCCAGCAGGAACAAATAATTCTTGCAGGAGACATTCAATGAGTGCTTGAGCAGGCGGAAGAAACGCTTGCAAGTAACATGCACTCCATGAGCAAGCAGGAATGCCACCCATCTTTGAGCCATTTACTTCGGCATAGCCTCAATTTCTTGCTTGCAAACGTTGCGGTGTAATCAATGCAAAAAGACTCTCCCGTAAATCCATTAGACTTCAAGGCATCCAGCATACTTTCACAGTAAGCCTGAATTTCATCTTTATAAGCTGCCTTTTCGATGGAGGTGGCATTAGATGAAAGTGCGTGGAGATCCTTCGCCACATAATTGACAGCAGGAATTTGGTCAGTTAAGCCTCCACTGGTGGGCAGAATACTGCTTGCTGCAGCAACATCCAATGGCGGAAAGTTCGGCGCGCTGTGAAATGATTATTGCCCGGACGTGTTGCTTAGTTATATCTGTCGACAAAAAGAAAGGACAGACCGATAACAGTTATACCTATATAACGGCCGGGTTCGAACCACAGGCACGAGCGCGGTACTTCGCAGGATAGCGCTGCTGGAGTCCAATAGGACAACAAATGGCTGGCTGGTGTGATGCACTGAAGTCCAGACAACAAGCAAACGCGGGGTAGCACGGCAGGCACGGTACGCCCGGACGTAGCTGAGGAAGATAGTTGAATCAAGTAAAGTTCGTTGTTGTTATTATTATTGGCCACAGATGCTACACTCACAACTGCTACTTACGTACAACCAAGTATGCAGTTACACGCATATGCATTGAACACACTTTCAACTATGCCATACATCACTTTGAATTCATCTTCTTAATCATAGACCTTAAACATATGCGTCAATGTACACTTCATCCGACTACAGCCTTTTCCTCTAGTTTACACGATGTCCAATGACGTAGACCTTCCACAGTTTCTGCTGTCAGTGCGCCCGCTTTTACTAAGTTTCATCTCTTATTCCCTTTTCCAATTGTGCTGCACAGCTGCTCGTGAGTATACTCCGGGCGTATAGTACCCAAACGCCGCCTTTCATTCGCAAACGGGACACGTCCCACCGTGCGTTGAGACTTTATTACACGGTCTCCGCTGACATCCACGATGTTAAGTGTCGACAAATATTCACTTCAGTATTTATTTAAAAGTGTGACATCAGCTACAACTCAACAGATGTACCAAGATCATCCTTTTATAGTACAGCTCATCGTCGATTGAAAGCATCGAGTCCTTCACTCTGCAAAATTTGCATTATTTACTTTGGTATTAGAACTCCTTCTGGAACAATATCTGACATCAAAGTAGAGTCCAAAAACACCTCTGTCGTGAACATCTCACGCTTCCGTGGTAGAGGTGGTGAGGATAATACGTTATGGCGACATCGTCTACGGTCTGCATGTCGCATCAAAGTTCTGGAATTTCTTAATGTCAGGCTCGGAGGGGCCACCCAGTGCTTCCACGACGCTGGCGTTGGGCTCAAGTGCTCCACAGACCACTTCCCGTGTACTGGACAAACGAGAAAGGGCATGTGTAATCAGAAAATGCGCATTTGGAGATGCCCCTCTGCGTGTGGTTATAGACGTCGATGATGAACCTGGTCGTATGCTCCAAACTCTTGATGCGAGGTATCTGTCTAACAGGACAGTGTCATGTATTGCTGTAGAGAACTAGCTATTCCGAATGTCGTATAATGGTAAGCATACGTCGGACTATGTCGACCAGTTGGCGTCCCTATTCTCGCAACTAGACCGAATGGGGAAACATGCTGCCATTTCCAAATCCCATAAGGCGCCAATGCTGTTAGCCTCTATTTATGCAAACTGTCCACTGGATTCAACGGCTGCGGCACTTCGCACAAAGGACATCTGTGAATTGACATGGGACTACGTGGCGACTACCCTCATGGACGAATACAATGCTTGCCAAATCGATTCAGCCAATTCTGCCCATAGTCGCAAACACATGAAGAGCAGAAGTAAGGGCAGTAGCCGTTCAAGTGGATACAACACATGCTCAAATTGGTACGACATTGATGCAAGTAGATCGGATTCCACCTCAAACAATGAATAAAACGGGCGCAATTATGCTGTTGCAGGGAAACCTCTTTATCATTGCAGCTTCTTTGACGGAGATGGTCACATGCAAGACAGATGTCACTTGAATCCATACAATCCAAACAATCACATGCCTAACGCTATTTTAAAGAAACTCAAAACTATACCAGTGACAAACCCCAGCACTCCGGAAGGTCATCACGAAAGGAATCTAAGATTGAGATTCCTTCGATTTCTGCTGAAACGTCTGAAGTAGTGCCTCCTGTGTCTAAATTCATAGAAATGTACGTAGACCATGTTGCTGTATCCCACATCTTCAGTTGTGCTTCTGCGTCCGTCCCGAATACATTGTTTGACATACAGCAGAGGAGGATTAAGGACGCTGACAACACTTCGGTCTCAGCCACACAAACATGGGATGTAATACTCCCTTTTTCAGAGGCTAACCTAAGGTTGATAGATTTAATTCTAGTCCCGGATCTTTTTTGATGATAAATGAAGTTGGTCTTCGACAGAAATGAAAAAGAAAGAAAGAAGTAAAAACAATAGTGAAGTTTGTCAGCCTTGGGGTGGTTTAATTGGAGCAGCAACATATGCATCTTATATAGCACCAGTAGAGTGTACTACAACTACAAGGAAAACCCTAACCACTAAATTGCGACAGCCAATATTACCAATCATACTAATTATAATTGGAAGTATTTTATTTTATGAATTATAACACAATAAGGGTTTTAAAAACTGGTGACAGTTCACCTAATACCATGCATAACACTATTCCAGCACATGCCAACGAAGCACAGTAAGTGAAACAACCGTGAAAAAAAAATTCCAGCAAGTCGAAGCCTTGTATAATGACGTACTTGCGTCATCATCACCAAAACGATGCACAACTTCACATGACACGGCATCCATATCGATGCGCTATGTCTTTTTCATACCGTTCACGTTCTAGCACACACAATCATACGTCTGCAACAACATGATGTATCTGTAAACCAGATGTAGCCACGCAGAATCTCATGTACGTCTACTCACATTATGCCAAGTGGACCATGGTGTGCCTACGACCCATAAAATATATATCACTTGCAAACCACGTAATACATAAAGGCAAATGCAGTAGCCAATCATAAGCCCGTTTCAAGTTGGGTTTCAGCACATGTGCATATGCACTGTTTCAAAGAAGCTGCTCAAAAGTGCCCCTCGATATATGCAACTTTGTTTCCAAGTAGTGTACTATGACAGCGTAGGGCTACCAGACACTGGACCATGTGCCAACGTCAACACTACCCCTTGAGGTCCTATTGAAGTCCCACTCGTTCGAATATCAATCGTACAGCGACAGTGCTAAGTGGTTTGGTGAGGATTTCTGCGCCATTGTCTTCACTGGAAACATACTTTAGAGATATGACGTTGCCCTTGACCAATTGTTTAATGAACTGCACATTGAAATCTATATGCTTCGCATGGCCAGAAGCACAACGTTCACAGACAGCCCACGCAATAGCACATTGGTTGTCTGAGAGGATTGGAACACTGTTATCAACTGCTAGCCTACACTCTCTAAGCACACGCGATATCCAAATTTTCTCCTGAGCCTCCATTACCAATGCATAGTACTCGGCCTCACCATTGGACAGTGCAACTGAGCATTGCTTACGAGCACCAAAGAACCATGAGCTGAAGCCAAGTTTAATGAAATACCCAGACATAGACTTGCGATCTGTGGTATCACCCGCGAAATCAGAGTCTAAAAACAGCATTTAAACGCAGAATTACATGCCTGTACATTAATTTAGGATCACCCGTACCACGTAGTTATCGTAATACACGTTTGACTGCTCGATGGCGGTACGAAGTAGGAGCATTCTGGAAGTGCTCCAGTATAAGAACAAGAGGCAATATATCCAAAAATAGTACGTAATGGCAAGTGCAGCAGAGACCCTATCATCTGCTGATAAAATTGAACATCACAAAGTGTCTAACACATCAAATGAAGTAAAGAACGATTCCACCAATGGGATTGGTACTGGTTTCGAATTCTGCAGTTTAAACCTGTGTAATATCCCTTCGATATATATGGGTTGTGCGAGCTTTACACCCAGCAGCTTCCCATTTGACTCCATTTTCGACGTATACTAAACACCAAGGTAGAGTCTGACATGATCCTCAACCCTCAGGTCATACAATGCCTTAAGCTCCTCCAAGATTCGGGAACGTTCTTCAGCACTTGGCCTAAAGATGAGCATGTCGCCCACGTAAACCAGGATGTAAGCATAGGTGTTACTGGTCAACTTCCGTCGACACACACATGGTGCACTAGGCAATTCTTCAAATCCTAAGCCTTTAATATCAGTACTGAACTTTGTGTGCCACGCAAGGTGAGCCTGCTTGAGTCCATATATGGCCTTTAGCAGTTTGTAACATAGTGACTTCAGCCCTGGGATACCACGTGAAGACATTACCCAAACATCTTCCTTCAGGTCCCCATCCAGGAACGCGGTCTGAATGTCAACCTGTGCAATATATACTTGCATGCATAGCACAATGCACAAGAAAATGCGAGCGAAGTTGAAAAACACAACTAGTGCATAGGTCACCATGGAATCCTGACCATATATCTGGTGGTTTACTGCTACTACGATACGAGCTTGGAATCGGTCCACTGCGGCATTTGCATCACTTTCCACCTTAAGAATGACATGCGTAGAATACAGCTGTGACTGCAGTGATTCATCTGCAACCCAAGTACCTTTGACATATAGTCATGCGAGCTGTTCATCAATAGCGCTCTCTCATTGCACTCTTTTGGATGGAGTTGAGGACAATGCCTCCTGAAGTTGTGGGTTCTCACTGGTGGTCACCCCGACTTGAAGAGTAGCAGCGCCAGCCATATGCCACCAAGGTTTTTGTGCACGCCGATTGCGACGAGGATAGCTGGGGCCTAGTACAGGCTGAGAATTCGACTCACCAAGATCACTAGAATCATTGTCGCTGTCCTCGCCATCACTAGTATCACTAACATCAGGTTCTAAAACTGGAATATCAACATCATGCACAGTTTCTGTGGCATGATCCGGTGCATCTGTTGTACCATTTTCTGGGGTAGACCTAAGTTCTTCGACACCATCAATTGAGAACTGATCTGAGCTTTCACTATCGCTTTTGTATCCCGCGCTACTATAGTCAAAGTCTGATGTGCTTTCGTCATCCACGTAATTTGTGAGATATGGTGCCTCAGGGAATTGGATTCATCAAAACTGACATGCCGTTACCTCAAAACTCGAGAACTACCGCAATCATCAGTGATCAGAAACTCGTAACCAAAATGCTCTAGAGTGTGCAAGTACACTCCCTCCAGTGCAGGAGACTCGGACTTTGTTTCCGGTTTAATTTTCAATACATACAATGCGCATCCCAATACTCTAACGTACTTCAACGACGGCTTATTACCGGTCACTAACAGGTATGGAGTCAACCCAGGTGTAGAGTAGGCAACTCTATTGCGAACATTTATAACATATTCTGATGCATATGGCCGTAAGCATTCTGTCAAACTGCCCTGAATCAGCAAAGCTCGACCTGCTCTAAGTGCGATTGATGAGCTCGGCAACAGCGTTATGTTCCAGAGTATAAGGAGGTGAGAATGACGCTCCCTGCAGATCATTAGCAAAGTTTACTTGTAGTGCAATGTACTCCTCTGCATTATCCGAGTGCAAATTCTGAAGAAGAATATTCCAAGCTGCTAGACCTTCTCCCTTATCCCCAAGAATACATCAACTATTTCAGATCTATGCAACATGAAGCCGAGCAGAGCATACCGAAACCGATCATCCATGAACGCAGACGCATCTTGGAAACGATTAAGAAACGATGGGAGAAAAGGACCAAGGATGTCCAAAAGCACAATGTTTCCAACCTCTTTTGCTCTTTTAAACATCCCCGAAAATGGGAGTTTATAGGCCTTGCCCAGTTGATACGGCCAGCATACCTCCTCGATCTGCTTTAGCTTTAGAACTTTATCAACCTGCTCTTGTATTTTCTGAAGCTCTCGTGGGTTCATATGTGCAAGTCCGCGGTGCCACAGCTTTGTGGGATCTAAGTATTGGCAGATAGGATCGTTCTGTGAGCGGTATGCTCGATTGGAAGTGGCAGCCTGTTCAACTTAGAGCTTATATCTTGTTGACCACATCCAAGTTCAAACACTTCTTCGTGTGTAAGGCGATCCTCACTCGCACAGAACATCAATTAAATGCCTTTATCGGGCATACGATATTGAAGCCTAGAAGTGGTCAAGTGCCTGGCCAACCCCCGCGGAAGGTCTCAGCTTGGTCCATAACCAAACCTTCAGGGGACGATGGGCACTTTTGGAGCCTCTCGCTCCAAAAGCGCATATGCGCCTCTGCTCAAACCCAACGTGAAACGGCAATGTGATTGGCTACTGCAAAATGCTATATGCATTGTATATCGTACAAGTGTTATGGATTGTATGGTACTGGATTGCAGATATGCACAAGTAGAGTAATGTGGTTGGTCCAAGTTTGCGCGCAGTAGACGGGTGTGCTGCAATGCCGAAGATGCGAATGGGAGCTGTATCGGGAGATTTGGGACAATGTGCGGTTGTGGGCTGCGCTGAGGGGTTGGAGTGCCTGGATTGGAATTGTTGATTTTATGGAGCTGCTTCCAGATCAAGGGACTGGCAATGGATTTGCTGCATTGATTGATTTAGTTATTTGAAATTGTGACCCTCTAGATTGTGCGCGCTTTTCGTGTACACCTGCACACACGAATATCGTGTAGTGTAATGCTGCAACCACCGCCGTCGCTTGCTGCGACGACGGTGAAGTGTGTGCGGTAGAGTATATGTAGATTGGCTTTGCCTGCTGTCGAGTAAGCTGGTCGACTAAGGCTGACAACCTTCTTTGTCTTACTTTCTTGTTTCTTCTTCCTCCCTTTCTTTCTTCCCTTTTGTTTTCCTAACCGGCGTGCGTTGCGAAAGGCTATGGGCCCAGAGCGTCGACGTTTTGCAGACTCCGCGCTCTACTAATATCTCTTTGGATTCTACAAAGGCTAGTTTTTCTTTCAGGCACGTACGCGTTGCGTTGCAAGCTAGCGAATCTTGTGGGAGTGGAGTGGCAGTGGTGAAAGTAGGCAAAGCGTTCAGGGACTCGTATCTGGTAAACCGATCTGTGCCTGTTCCGATCCCTGCTTATTTGCTTCAGCGCACAAGGAAGACCGCGATATTTTCCGGCAAGCCACTAGAAGGGGTTAACTGGTGAAAGCTTATCCCGTCAGCTACTAGCCTCCCTTGGACGTCTCGTACAGATTGTAAATCCCCTCGCTCTGAAGTGCGCAGAGCAGGATTGGTCGCAGAAACCGCATCTCACCTGAGAGAGTTACCAGCGACCAGAGGATTCGGACCTCTAAGGTATCGGGAATAGTATCTCCTGCAAGTGCGCCGGTCTTAAGAAGTTTTATTTGTGTCCAGGCTCATATCAGTACGTCTTGTGACTATACTCTGGGCGTTGAGTACCCGAGCTCCACCTGTGATCGCGTACGACACGCGTCTTGACAAGCGTCGTAGAATTGGTTACACGGTCTCTGCTGACGTTTTCGTTGTTGAGTGTTTGAGATTTTTCTCCGCTCCAGTTTTTCTGGTTCTTTGTGTAACAGAAGCCTCAAAATCCCTCCTCCGGCTTCACTACATTGTGTGGATATCACTAGATTTGGCATCTACATAGTTGCGTTTGTTGCTTTTCTTTGATTCTAGTCCCGTAGGAACCATGTCGGACTCCGAAGTTGAAACGGAATCCATCGCTGGAATGAAAATTCCTCGTTTCCATGGTAAGCGTGTTGATGATTGTATGCTGTGGCGTCACCTTCTTCGTGATTCATGCCGTATTAAAGGGGTCTGGAATGTTGCGAATCCCTCTGGGGTTCAATCTACCACAGATAGTTCAACTGAAGACACAACTACCGCAGTTAGTGGCTCTGAAATAGCAACTCCCCGTATCATTGCGAAACAAGAAAAGGCTTGTGGTATCATCATCTGTGCTCTTGGTGATGCTCTATTACTCGTAGTCATGGACGTGGATGATGATCCTGCACCTATGTTGCAACTCTTGGATGGACGTTATGCCTCCAATAGAACTGTATCTAGGATCGCAGTGCAGACACGATTGTTCCGAATGTCATACAGCAGTGAGAACATGTCCAGCTATGTGCATCAATACACGGCACGGTTCACTCAGTTAGACCGTATGGGCAAGGATGCTGCTATACCGGAGTCTCACAAGGCACCTATGCTACTTGCTTCCATTGATCGGAACAGTTCATTGGAGTCAACTGCTGCTGCACTACGTACCAAGGACATATTGGAACTCACATGGCACTATGTGGCAACCAATTTGGTCGATGAATACAATGCTCGTCTGGTCAGTTCTTCTAGTTCTGGACGTACGCGAAGTCGAAAGAAGAACAGATGCAAAAGTTCTGGTGGTTCACTTGTGTCCCAGAACTCTAGTCACACGCACACCATGGACGGAACTGACTCTGATCATCGGCCAATAACAGCTGGTAGAGCATACATATTGTTCAATAACCGGACTTATCACTGTGAGTTCTTTGACCGTGATGGTCACACAAAGTACAGATGCCATGGGAATGTCGATAACCCAAATAATCACTTACTGAAAAGAACTCTGTACAAGCTTAACATCAAATCGAAGAGCAAATCTGGGGCGTCCAAGTCTTGCAACAAGCCGGCTGGTAGTTTATCAAAGATTGAAGTATGTGTTGTTGATATTAGCACATTGTCGATTCCCTGGTAGTCCTGGTACATCATGGTGCAGCACTTTGAAACAAAGTTACATATAACGGAGGGCTGTCTTTGAGAGCTGGTTTGCAAAAGTGGATATGCATGTGCTCTGAAACCCATCGTGAAACGGGCATATGATTGGTTACTGCATATAATCATATGCAATGTACTGGTTACAAGTGTTGTGCATCCTATGGGTCGTGGGCACGGAACTGGCCACTTTGCATAAGAAGAATGGGCATAGTACTTAGGAACATGTGTGGCTACATCTGGTTTACAGGTATATGCAGGTGTTGCATAGGTGCAGTTGTGCAAGTAAGCACGTGCCATGCACGCAACACACCTAGGGTATGTACATGGATGCGGTGGACTGTGAATTTGTGCTTTGTCATAGTGATGATGATGCAAGTAAGTGTTTACACAGTGCTGTCACATGCTGGCACATTGTTGGCATGTCTGGTTCACTTGTCGCGCATTGTAGGCTGCTTGGTTCACTTGGTGTGCGTTGTTGTAATGTGTTGTTATGATGTTATGCATGGTTGTACATAGCTGTTCTCAGTGTGTGCAACCCTTATTGTGTTATGTCTGTATATGATTGGTAGTATTGGGTGTCCCCACTTAGTGGTATAGGGTTTTCGTGTAGTTCTAGTGCGACGTAGAGGTGCTATATAACACGCTGAAGTTCCACTACCAAGTAAACTCGCCCCAAGCTTGGCAACCTTCACTCATTCTTTTGTTTCTTTTCTTGTTCTATAGATCCGCCGTAGAGCAACTATCGTTGAAATCATCAGGTTATGGGCCCAGAGCGTCGATATTTTGCAGACGTCGTGCTCTTTTGAATTTCTTTTTGTTGGATTTATCTTCTTTCGCAGATCATCTTTGCGAGTCTTGTGGAAGTATTTGGTGCTGTGGTGAAAGTAGACAAAGCGTTCAGAGACACCTTCTCTGGTAAGCCGACCTGCGCCTGTTCCGATCCCGGCTCCATTGCTTCAGCGCACAAGGAAGACCGCGCTATTTTCCTGCAAGTGTCTAGCAGGGGTTAACTGGTGAACGCTTATCGCGACAGCTACTAACCTCCCTGGGACGACACGTACGGTTTGTAAAGCCCTTCGTTCTGAAGTGCGCAGAACAGGGTAGGTCAAGAAGAATTTCGTACCTCACCTGGAGAGAGTTACCAGGGTCCAGGGGTTCAACCCTTAGGGTAACGGAGGTAGTTTCTCCCGTTAGTGGGCCCGCCTTTACGAAGTTATTTTCATTATCTGATTTTGCTTCAGAGCTACTCGTGAGTATACTCCGGGCGGAGAGGACCCGACCTCCGCCTGTGATTCGCGTACCGGACGCGTCTGGACGAGCGTTGAGACTTGGTTACACGGTCTCCGCTGGCGCCCTCGCTGTTGAGTGTTAAGATACTCCGCTCCAGTTCCCTCCCCATAGTGTGACATCAGCTGCAAGTCAATAGCTGTATCGTGATCAGGCATTCATATTAGCTTCTGGTCAACTTTCTAAGCATCGAGTCCCTCACTCTGCTTCATTTTCATTTCATTTGGTTTCATTTTTTGGTGGTTGATCTCCTTCCGAAACAATGTCTGACTCCGAAGTTGAGTCCGAAACTACCTGTGGTGTGAAGATCCCACGCTTCCATGGTAAGCGAGGTGAAGATTACACCCTATGTCGACACCTTCTACGTGCCGCGTGTCGAATTAAAGGTGTCTGGAATGTGGTTATGTCCAGTTCGGAGGAGTCATCTAGTGCCACAATGACACAAGCGTCTGTTTCTAGTGCGACCAAGACACCCTCCCGTATACTTGCAAAGCGCGAAAAGGCATGTGCAATCATCATTTGTGCACTTGGTGATGCCCCACTGCGTGTAGTCATGGATGTGGATGATGACCCTGGTCACATGCTTCAACTACTTGATGCGAGATATGCCTCAAACAGGACTGTGTCTCGTATAGCTGTGCAGACTCAGCTGTTCAGAATGTCATACAAAGGCCAAAACATGTCTGAGTATGTGGACCAGTTTGCCTCTCTGTTCTCGCAGCTGGACCGCATGGGCAAGGATGCGGCTATACCTGAGTCACACAAGGCACCTATGCTTCTGGCCTCTATTGACCCCAACTGCTCTTTGGAGTCAACTGCAGCAGCACTTAGGACCAAGGAGATCTCCGAACTGACATGGGACTATGTGGCGACAACCCTGATTGATGAATATAATGCTCCTCATATGGGTTCAGGTAGTTCTGGTAGAGGTCGTAATCGCAAAAGGAACAGGAACAAGGGTGGTGACCGTATAAGTGGACACAGCAGATCATCGATTTGTAATGAAAATGATGGTAACGCGTCAGATTCGACCACTGTTACCGACCCCACTGGTCGTGCGTATGCTGCTGGAAGCAGAAACGGGTACCACTGCACCTTCTGCAACCGTGATGGACATACTCAAGACCGATGTCACGTGAATCCAGACAACCCTGACAACCATCTGCCACAAGCAATCTTGGACCAGCTGAGGATGAATGCAGTGGAGAAGCCAAAGCGTTCTGGGAAGTCATCCAGTAGAGCGTCCAAAGTTGAGATTGCTGGTGTTGCTAGTGAGAAGTCTTCAGTGGTACCGCCAGCTATTAGTCGCATCGAAAATTATGCGGACAGTGGTGCTACGTCTCATTTCTTCTGTTATGTATCTGCGTTCGTTCCAGACACACTGATTGACATACCAGAGAAGACAATTGAGCTAGCTGACAACACCACGGTTAATGCTGCGCAATAAGGAGATGTCATACTACCCTTCTCTGATGTGAACCTCAGGTTGTCGAAAGTGCTGCTAGTTCCGAATCTTGGATATAACGTAGTATCTGTAGGTCGCTTAGCTGACAAGGGTATCCAGTCACGGTTCTGTGGTAAGGAGGTAACCCTACAACATGAGGACGGGTTGGACATTGGACGTAGGACTCCTCATAATCGTTCCCTTGTATACATGCTACCCAACCCCATTTACCATTGGGATACATCCAAGGTGCTTTCTGCAACAGAAGACAGCACAACTACATTGTGGCATCGCAGACTGGCACATATGAATGAGCATGACCTACAAAAGGTTCATGAACATGTCCACGGAGTCCCAAAACTCAAGTGCATGGAGGAGATATGTCGATCGTGTCGGCTTGGCAAAGCATATGAACTGCCATTTCTGGGCAATTTTGAAAGATCTGACAACGTTGGAGACATTGTGCACTCAGACATTATGGGTCCATTAGTGCCATCGTTCCCAGATCGATTCCAATATGCATCTGGATTTGTGGATGATCACTCGCGATATGCAGTACTTTGGTTCATGATGCAAAAGTGTGAGATCATTGAAGTGTCCCTAGGTGTGAGGCAAACGCTCAAACAGCTTGGAGGAGAGCATGTGCTTATTCGAAAACTGCACTCCGACAACGCAGAAGAGTCCATTGCCTTGCACAAGAATCCCAAGAATGGTCTCCAGGAGGTATCGTCTTCTCCACCGTATACCCCAGAACATAATGCTATTGCAGAGCGTATCAGTCGCACTATGGTTGAAGCTGCCCGAGCTTTGCTCATTCAAGCCAATCTTCGAGAATGTTTGTGGTTGTATGCATTAAAACATGTAATTTATGTTAGCAATAGAGTGCCACACTCCACCACTGGCGTGACTCCGTATGTCCTAGTGACTGAAACTAGGCCTTCTTTGACGTATGTCAGAGTATTCGGATGTGCCGCATACTTATTAAAAATGAATCCGGGCACCAAGATCGGGTCTCGTGCACTTGAGGGAGTGTACTTGCAGAATCTTGCGCATGGTGTTTACGAGGTCCTAGTTAGTGATGACGACCACATTCCTCGAGTAGTAAGGTCACTTCAGGTCACCTTTGATGAGTCTAGGTTCCCTGGTGCACCATATCTTAGCAACTATATGGATGACGAGAATACATCAGATTATAGTTATAATTCTGAGGATGATATGGATGCCATCAGCTCCGATGAGTTCTCTGTTGACGATGTTGAGGACGTCATGTCAACCTCAGAAAATGGTACCATAGACCACCCTGAGGCAGCTACAGACATGATGGTTGACCCTGCAACATCAAACATTGATGATGCCGAGCACAGTTCTAGTGATGAAGAGGGGTCAAATGGCGATGACGATGACATTGAACAAGTAAATGATGACTCTGAGTCACAGTCACGCTATCCTCGTCGCATTAGGCGTGCATCACAACGCCGATGGCATATGGCCGGCACGGCCAGATCTGAGGTGGAGGTTACCACGAGTGATGATCCCTCACTCTAAGAAACACTGTCTGCAACCCCAACTGAAAGAGAAAAATGGCTGCATCCTATTGATGACGAGCTGACATCTTTAGGAGACAAGGCTACATCGGTTGTGGATGACTCACCAAAGTCCCAGCCCCTACCAACGCATGTCATACTAAAGGCGAAACGTGATGATGCTGATAAATGATGGTGATAGATGAAGTTGGGCTTCGACTGAAATGAGAAAGAAAGAAAGAAGTAAAAACAAGATTGGAGGTTGTCAGCCTTGGGTGGTTTACTTGGAGATGCAACACCTGCAACTTATATAGCATCACTAGAGTGCACTACAGCTACAAGAAAAACCCTAACCACTAAGTGCGGACAGTCAATACTACCAATCATATTCGAATATAACACAATAAGGTCTGCACAAACTGGTAACAGTTCACTACAACCATGCATAAAATTATTCCAGCACATGCCAACGAAGCATGGTAAGGGTAACAACCATGATAACAATGTGCCAGCATGTCACAGCCCTGTATAGTGACTTACTTGCGTCATCATGACCATTACAATGCACAAGTTCACATGAAACTGTCTCCATATCTATAAACTAAGTCCATAGCGTGCGGTGCAAGTGCTGGCACACACAATCACAGGTCTGCCGCAACGTGATGTCCCTGTAAACCAGTGTAGCCACACAGAATCTCATGTACATTGTCCATTCACATTATGCCAAGTGGCTCATGCGGTGCCTACGACCCATACAATGTATACCACTTGTAAACCACGTAATGCATAAGGGCAAATGCAGTAGCCAATCATAAGCCCGTTTCACGTTGGGTTCGAGCACACGCGCATATGCGCTTTTGCAACGGGGGTGCTCAAAGGTGCCCATCGTTATATGCAACATTGTTTCCAAGTAGTCTACCATGACGTCCTAGGGCGTCCAGGTATTCGACCATGTGCCAACATCAACACTCCTCTTTGAGTTCCTGGTGAAGTCCCACTCGTTCCAATATCAATCGTGAAGCCACAGGGCTAAGTGGCTTGGTGAGAATGTCTGCGTCATTGTCTTCACTGGCAACATACTTCACATATATGAGTTTGTCCTTGACCAGTTGCCTAATGAATTGCACCTTGACATCTATATGTTTCGCACGACCAGAAGGGCAACGTTCACCAACAGCCCATTCAATAGCACAATGGTTGTCCGAAAGGAGTGGAACACTGTTATCAACTGCTATTCCACACTACCTCAGCACACGTGATATCCAAAGTATCTCTTGAGCCGCCATCACCAATGCATAGTACTCGGCCTCACCAGTAGACAGTGCAACTGAGCATTGCTTACGAGCACCAAAGAAACATGAGCTGGAGCCAAGTTTAATCAAATACCCAGACAAAGACTTGCAATCTGTGGTATCACCCGCGAAATCAGAGTCTACAAAAGCATTTAAACATAAACGTCCATGCCAGTACAGTAAACCATGATCACCAGTACCACGTAGGTATCGTAACACACGTTTGGCTGCTCGATGAAAGTATGCAGTAGGAGCATTCTGAAAGCCTGCCAGTATAAGAACAGGAGCCAAAATGTCCAAACGCGTACGTAATGCCAAGTACAGCAGAGACCCGATCATCTGCTGATACAATTGAACATCACGAGGTGATTTTTCCTCCTCCATATCAAGTGAAGTAAAGAACGATTCCACCATAGGGCTTGGTGCTGGTTTCGAATTTTGCAGTCCAAACCTGCACAGTATCTCTTCCGTATATATGGGTTGTGCGAGTTTTACACCCAGCAGCTGCCCATTGGAGTCCTTCTTCCAGGTAAATTCAACACCGAGGTAGAGTCATACACGATCTTCAAACCTCAGGTCATACAATGTTTTGAGCTCCTCCAAGATTCGGGACCGTCTTCAGCACTTGGCATTAAGATGAGCAGGTCGTCCACGTATACCAGGATGTACGCATAGATGTTACTGTTCAACTTCCGTCGAAACACATATGGTGCAGTAGGCAATTCTTCAAATCCGAAGCCTTTAATATCAGTACTGAACTTGGTGTGCCACGCCAGGTGAGCCTGCTTGAGTCCATATATGGCCTCTAGCAGTTTGTAGTATCGTGATTTCAGTCCAGGGATACCACGTGGAGACATTACCCAAACGTCTCCCTTCAGGTCACCATTCAGGAATGCAGTCTTAATATCAACCTGTGCGATATATACTTGCATGCATAGCATAATGTACAGGAACATGCGTGTTGGAAAAGTACCTGTTCTGTCACTGAAAACCAAATGTTCCGGGGAGCATGGGCTGTTTTGGAGGGTGCCCCTGCAAAAGCGCATATGCGTCGCTGTGCAAACTCAACGTGAATCTGGCTTGTGATTGGCTACTGCGAATACACATATGCACTGTAGTGCGTACAAGTGGTAGTGCACAAGTGGGTTAGATTGGTACACCCACGTGTCCAGCTATTACAGTGCGCACAGTGTACAGGGCATGTACCTATGATAGTTGGACACACCGCACATGTGGTACAGCAGTGGTAGCTTCGTGAGGAGTATGGGTACGGTCATCAGGTTTACAGGTACACCAAGTGGTTAATGACGTGTGAGTTGATGCACTTACACGTACACGTGATGTGGTGAATTACTGTGACGTGCATGGATGAATTTGGATGCGTTGGCATGCGTTGGCATGTGAATCTGTGTTGTGTGTTGTGAATTTGTGCTTTGTCATGGTTGTGTGCAGGCACGTAACTTATGGTGCCGTGTTCGCGCGTTATTGTGTTGAGTTGATGTAAGGTATCATGAGTTAGTGCTAGCGTGGCTATGTTATGTTACATGATGATTGGTAGTATTGAGTGTCCCCAGCTACTGGTTTAGGTTTCAGTTGAAGTCGAAGTTGCGACTAAGATGAAGTCAGAGTTCTATAAAAGTTGTGATTGTAGAACCTCCAAGTAAATAGGAGCCAGAGCTGGCGAACCTCCTTTCCATTCCCCTACCTTTCCTTTCCCTTCCCCTTCAACTTCTAACAGGTTATGGGCCCAGACCCGCTGACCTCTGCCTTCATCCTTTCTTGTTCGTCTATCGCCGCTCTCCTTCACCGCCGTTCATCCGTTTCGCTGTTTCAGTTGCCGTCTACCGTTGCGTCGGATGTGTTGATTTGGGTCTCCTCGGTGTTGATCTTTCCTTTTGGTTTGCGTTCCTCCCTGAGGGCGTTGTGGTGGTAGTGGTTCGACGTCGACTCTCTATCGTGATTGTGTTTGGGCCGCCGTTTGTGCCCATTTTATCGATCGCTATCGCCTATATGTTCCGGAGCGAAAGAGGCGCTCTGGCTGAGAAGATTTTGGAGTGCTATTAGTGATGCAATTGGTCTGCACGTAGATGAGTCAGTAAGGCTGATGGTTGAACCCACAACAGTTTATGTGGACAACCAAGGCTGCATAGACCTCGCCCGGAATGGAGTTGTCAATAAGCGTACCAAGCATATCGACATTCGCTTTCACTTCACACGAGAGGCTCTACGTGAGAAAGCTATTCAGCTGCAGTACTGCTCCATGGATGGCATGGGTGCTGATATGCTTACGAAGGCACTTGGTCGCGTGAAGCTGGAGAAGTCCCGCGGTGACAGTGGCCTGCTACCCCTAGACTAATGAAGTCAGTGATAGAGGGAGGGTGTTGGAAAAGTACCTGTTCTGTCACTGAAAACCAAATGTTCCGGGGAGCATGGGCTGTTTTGGAGGTTGCCGCTTCAAAAGCGCATATGCGTCGCTGTGCAAACACAACGTGAATCTGGCTTGTGATTGGCTACTGCAAATACACATATGCACTGTAGTGCGTACAAGTGGTAGTGCACAAGTGGGTTAGATTGGCACACCCACGTGTCCAGCTAGTACAGTGCGCACAGTGTACAGGGCACGTACCTATCATAGTTGGACACACCGCACATGTGGTACAGCAGTGGTACCTTGGTGAGGAGTATGGGTACTGTCATCAGGTTTACAGGTACACCAAATGGTTAATGACGTGTGAGTTGATGGACTTACACGTACACGTGATGTGGTGAATTACTGTGACGTGCATGGATGAATTTGGATGCGTTGGCATGCGTTGGCATGTGAATCTGTGTTGTGAATTTGTGCTTTGTCATGGTTGTGTGCAGGCACGTAACTTATGGTGCCGTGTTCGCGCGTTATTGTGTTGAGTTGATGTAAGGTATCATGAATTAGTGCTAGCGTGGCTATGTTATGTTACATGATGATTGGTAGTATTGAGTGTCCCCAGCTACTGGTTTAGGTTTCAGTTGAAGTCGAAGTTGCGACTAAGATGAAGTCAGAGTTCTATAAAAGTTGTGATTGTAGAACCTCCAAGTAAATAGGAGCCAGAGCTGGCGAACTTCCTTTGCATTCCTCTACCTCTCCTTTCCCTTTCCCTTCAACTTCTAACACTTAGGACAAAGGAGATCTCCGAACTGACATGGGACTATGTGGGGACAACCCTTATTGATGAATATAATTGTTGATGTTGGCACGTGGTCTAGTGCCTGATAGCCCTAGGAAATCATGGTAGACTACTTGGAAACAAAGTTGGATATAACGATGGGCACTTTTGAGCACCTCCTTTGCAAAAGCGCATATGCGCGTGTGCTCGAACCCAACGTGAAACGGGCTTATGATTGGCTACTGCATTTGCCCATATGCATTACATGGTTTACAAGTGGTATACATTGTATGGGTCGTAGGCACAGCATGGGCAACTTGGCATAATGTGAATGGACAACGTACATGAGATTCTGTGTGGCTAGAATGGTTTACAGGGGCATCACATTGCGGCAGACGTGTGATTGTGTGTGCCAGCACGTGCACCGCTCGCAATGGACTTAGGTTATCGATATGGATACAGTGTCATGCGACTTTGTGCATAGTAATGGTCGTGATGTCGCAAGTAAGTCATTATACAGGGCTGTGACTTGCTGGCATATTGTTGTCATGGTTGTTTTCACTTACTGTGCTTCGTTGGCATGTGCTGGAATAATGTTATGCATGGTTGTAGTTAACTGTCACCAGTTTGTGCAACCCTTATTGTGTTATGTTTGAATATGATTGGTAGTACTGGCTGTCCGCACTTAGTGGTTAGGGTTTTTCTTGTAGCTGTAGTGAACTTTAGTGATGCTATATAAGTTGCAGATGTTGCATCTCCAAGTAAACCACCCCAAGGCTGACAACCTTCACTCTTTGTTTTACTTCTTCCTTTCTTTCTTTCTCATTTCAATCGAAGCCCAACTTCATCTATCACCTTCATTTATCATCTTGAGGCAGGGATTCTCGGCAGAAGTCAGTTGTGTGCTACTACTGTGGCAAGAAGGGTCATATCCCGAGAAACTGTTTTAAGAAACAGCGTGATGAGGCTAACAAAGGACAAGATGCTGCTGCCCACCCAAGTGTCCACACGGTTCTCGGCGACAAGGAGTCTGCGGGCTGCAGTGATTCTGACTACGTGTGTCTCATTGCCAGCAGTTCTAACAAGGCCACCAACAGCGACTGGATCGTTGACTCCGGATCAACTGCGCACATGACTTATGATGAATCCATGTTTCAAACATACGAGAGCAAAATTTCGTCTGGTGTGAGCATCGGTAATGATTCCAAGTTAGAGTCACGTAGCCATGGCAGTGTCAACATTGATCTTGCTGTTGAAGGGCAAAAGCGTAAGTGCCGGTTGAGAAATGTGGTGCATGTACCGAGCTTGAAGTACCATCTGCTCTCAGTATCTTCCATGTGTGACTGGGGTGCTACTGTGGTGTTCGACAAGCACGAAGTATGTGTGTATAAGGGCTTGTCGCTGTTTGCAAAAGGGCGTCGAATTGAAGGCCTGTACTACTTGTGCACCGAAATTGACCAATCGAGACAATCCAATAGCTCACTTCTGTCAGACTTGTCACTATGGCATCGACGAATGGCTCATGTAAATGTGGATGGCATCAAACACATGGCTCGAAATGGTGTTGTAGCAGGGCTGAATGTGGATGTGACTCAATCGATTGATGTGTGTGACTCCTGTATTGTGGCCAAGTCTACCTGCGCTCCGACTCCCAAGCAAGGTGGGGAACGGGCTAAGGCACCATTGGACCTCGTCCACTCGGAAATCTGTGGTCCAATACAGGTTGTTTCCTTTGGTGGCTCGCGTTAATTTGTCACATTCATTGATGACTACTCCCGTTTTTGCTTAGTGTACATGCTCAAAACCAAAAATGAGGTGCTGCGAATGTTTGTAAAGTGGCTCAAGCTTGTCAAAAACCAGACCACCACGCATGTGAAGACTATAACTGCGCCCAAATGTGTGTTACATGCGTTACGCGCAGACAACTCTGGTTAATATTTGTCACACAAGTTTACACACGAACTTGAATGCCATGGTATTGAACATCAGCGCACGGTGCCTTACAATCCACATCAGAATGGTCTCGCAGAACGCTTTAACCGAACACTCATGGACTTGGTGAGGTCAATTTTGCATCAAAAGAATCTGCCTAAACGTTTCTGGGCAGAGGCATTGAACGTTGCAGTGTACGTGCGAAATAGAGTGACATGCAAGGCCCTCCCAAATAACGTGACACCATTCGAGTTGTGGAGTGGACAAAAGCCTGACTTCAGCAATCTGCGTGTGTTTGGTAGTCGGTGCTGGTACAAAGTAGTGGACCACAAGCTGAAGAAGCTAGAGCAACGTGCAATAGAGGCGACCTTTATTGGGTACACATCTGGGTCGCATGGGTACAAATTGTGGGATGATCAGAAAAAGAAGGTAGTTGTGTCCAGGGATGTGAGATTTGACGACTGTAATGATTCCGATCAGGGTATTCACCACGTCACTGATGACGACTATGCTGAAATTGACATATCAGAAAAGTTGAAATCGAACGTCACTCCTATTTTTACGACACCCACCCATGCTGCTAAAGATGATCCTGCGGCACCAGACACTGCACTTGACGATGATTCAGACAGTCACAATGAGCCCCCAGCTGCTCCTGAGAGTGAGCCAGATATACCAGAAGCACAAACACTCCGAAGGTCCACTCGTGAACGCAAAGCACCTACCTCTTGGTGGCGTGGCACAGCCCTACTCACAGCCAGTGATGACATCCCATCTTCGTATTCGGATGCAGTGTCACGACCACATTCCAAAGCATGGATCAAAGCTATGGACAGTGAGTATGAGTCCTTGATGGAGCATGACCCATGGGAATTAGTGCCAAGAGCAGCCAACAGCAACGTGATTTCGTCAAAATGGATATTTGTGCGAGAGTATGATACCAGTGCAAGTGGTGATCCAACAGTGTGGTACAAGGCCCGCGTGGTTGCTCTTGGTTTCCTACAAGTTGAGGGCGTCGATTTTTCAGAGACATATGCGCCAGTAGTCAAGTTTCCATCTATAAGGGTGATTCTGTCCATTGTGGCAGTGCAGGACTACCACCTACACCAGATGAATGTGAAGACTGCATTCTTGAATGGCGACCTCGAGGAAACTGTGTACATGGAGCAGCCAGATGGGTTCGTCAAAGCCGGCAACGAGAAATTGGTGTGCAAACTAAAGAAAGCTGTATATGGGCTGCAACAGGCACCAAGGCAATGGAACGCAAAGATTGATGCCTTTCTTGTTGAAGAACTGGGTCTGAAGCCAAACAGTGCTGACGAGTGTGTTTACATCGGGATGATACTGGAAGTGCTGGTGATCATTGCTCTGTACGTGGACTACCTAATTATAGCAAGTCCATCAATGGATGCAATAGATCGAGTGAAGACTGAGCTGTCGAACCGTTTTAGAATGAAGGACCTGAATGATGCTCGCATGATTCTAGGATTCGAGATTCATCAGGACCGAGCTAAGAAAATGTTGTACCTCACGCAATCAGCATACACTTACAAGGACCTCGAACGGTTTGGCATGTGTCAGTCGAAGCCAGTGGACACTCCCATGGACTCCAAAATGGACCTTACTCAGATTGAGGAACCTATGAAAAGCATCCCATACAGGCAAGTGATTGGCTCTCTAATGTATCTTTCTGTGGGTACTCGACTGGGCATATCTTTTGCAGTGTCCAAGCTAGCAAAATATGTCGAGAAACCAGGAGAGACTCATTGGAAGGCAGTCAAGCGTGTACTGAGGTACCTCAGTGGCACTCGATCTTTTGGACTCACGTATGGATCATGCTCGGATACTCAGCTTTATGGATATGTAGACTCGGACTGGGCAGGTGACACATCCACTCGCAAGTCTACTAGTGGGTATGTGTTCATGATGAGTGGTGCTCCTGTGTCTTGGAGCTCACGCCAACAGGAAGTAGTTGCGCTGTCCAGTGCCGAGGCTGAGTATGTGAGTCTATGTTCGGGAGCGAAAGAGGCGATCTGGCTGAGAAGATTTTGGAGTGCCATTAGTGATGCAATCGGTCTGCACGTAGATGAGTCAGTAAGGCTGATGGTTGAACCCACAACAGTTTATGTGGACAACCAAGGCTGCATAGACCTAGCCCGGAATGGAGTTGTCAATAAGCGTACCAAGCATATCGACATTCGCTTTCACTTCACACGAGAGGCTCTACGTGAGAAAGCTATTCAGCTGCAGTACTGCTCCACGGATGGCATGGGTGCTGATATGCTTACGAAGGCACTTGGTCGCGTGAAGCTGGAGAAGTCCCGCGGTGACAGTGGCCTGCTACCCCTAGACTTATGAAGTCAGTGATAGAGGGAGGGTGTTGGAAAAGTACCTGTTCTGTCACTGAAAACCAAATGTTCCGGAGAGCATGGGCTGTTTTGGAGGTTGCCGCTTCAAAAGCGCATATGCGTCGCTGTGCAAACACAACGTGAATCTGGCTTGTGATTGGCTACTGCAAATACACATATGCACTGTAGTGCGTACAAGTGGTAGTGCACAAGTGGGTTAGATTGGTACACCCACGTGTCCAGCTATTACAGTGCGCACAGTGTACAGGGCATGTACCTATGATAGTTGGACACACCGCACATGTGGTACAGCAGTGGTAGCTTCGTGAGGAGTATGGGTACGGTCATCAGGTTTACAGGTACACCAAGTGGTTAATGACGTGTGAGTTGATGCACTTACACGTACACGTGATGTGGTGAATTACTGTGACGTGCATGGATGAATTTGGATGCGTTGGCATGCGTTGGCATGTGAATCTGTGTTGTGTGTTGTGAATTTGTGCTTTGTCATGGTTGTGTGCAGGCACGTAACTTATGGTGCCGTGTTCGCGCGTTATTGTGTTGAGTTGATGTAAGGTATCATGAGTTAGTGCTAGCGTGGCTATGTTATGTTACATGATGATTGGTAGTATTGAGTGTCCCCAGCTACTGGTTTAGGTTTCAGTTGAAGTCGAAGTTGCGACTAAGATGAAGTTAGAGTTCTATATAAGTTGTGATTGTAGAACCTCCAAGTAAATCGGAGCCAGAGCTGGCGAACCTCCTTTCCATTCCCCTACCTTTCCTTTCCCTTCCCCTTCAACTTCTAACAGGTTATGGGCCCAGACCCGCTGACCTCTGCCTTCATCCTTTCTTGTTCGTCTATCGCCGCTCTCCTTCACCGCCGTTCATCCGTTTCGCTGTTTCAGTTGCCGTCTACCGTTGCGTCGGATGTGTTGATTTGGGTCTCCTCGGTGTTGATCTTTCCTTTTGGTTTGCGTTCCTCCCTGAGGGCGTTGTGGTGGTAGTGGTTCGACGTCGACTCTCTATCGTGATTGTGTTTGGGCCGCCGTTTGTGCCCATTTTATCGATCGCTATCGCCTATATGTTCCGGAGCGAAAGAGGCGCTCTGGCTGAGAAGATTTTGGAGTGCTATTAGTGATGCAATTGGTCTGCACGTAGATGAGTCAGTAAGGCTGATGGTTGAACCCACAACAGTTTATGTGGACAACCAAGGCTGCATAGACCTCGCCCGGAATGGAGTTGTCAATAAGCGTACCAAGCATATCGACATTCGCTTTCACTTCACACGAGAGGCTCTACGTGAGAAAGCTATTCAGCTGCAGTACTGCTCCATGGATGGCATGGGTGCTGATATGCTTACGAAGGCACTTGGTCGCGTGAAGCTGGAGAAGTCCCGCGGTGACAGTGGCCTGCTACCCCTAGACTTATGAAGTCAGTGATAGAGGGAGGGTGTTGGAAAAGTACCTGTTCTGTCACTGAAAACCAAATGTTCCGGAGAGCATGGGCTGTTTTGGAGGTTGCCGCTTCAAAAGCGCATATGCGTCGCTGTGCAAACACAACGTGAATCTGGCTTGTGATTGGCTACTGCAAATACACATATGCACTGTAGTGCGTACAAGTGGTAGTGCACAAGTGGGTTAGATTGGCACACCCACGTGTCCAGCTAGTACAGTGCGCACAGTGTACAGGGCACGTACCTATCATAGTTGGACACACCGCACATGTGGTACAGCAGTGGTACCTTGGTGAGGAGTATGGGTACTGTCATCAGGTTTACAGGTACACCAAATGGTTAATGACGTGTGAGTTGATGGACTTACACGTACACGTGATGTGGTGAATTACTGTGACGTGCATGGATGAATTTGGATGCGTTGGCATGCGTTGGCATGTGAATCTGTGTTGTGAATTTGTGCTTTGTCATGGTTGTGTGCAGGCACGTAACTTATGGTGCCGTGTTCGCGCGTTATTGTGTTGAGTTGATGTAAGGTATCATGAATTAGTGCTAGCGTGGCTATGTTATGTTACATGATGATTGGTAGTATTGAGTGTCCCCAGCTACTGGTTTAGGTTTCAGTTGAAGTCGAAGTTGCGACTAAGATGAAGTCAGAGTTCTATAAAAGTTGTGATTGTAGAACCTCCAAGTAAATAGGAGCCAGAGCTGGCGAACTTCCTTTGCATTCCTCTACCTCTCCTTTCCCTTTCCCTTCAACTTCTAACACTTAGGACAAAGGAGATCTCCGAACTGACATGGGACTATGTGGGGACAACCCTTATTGATGAATATAATTGTTGATGTTGGCACGTGGTCTAGTGCCTGATAGCCCTAGGAAATCATGGTAGACTACTTGGAAACAAAGTTGGATATAACGATGGGCACTTTTGAGCACCTCCTTTGCAAAAGCGCATATGCGCGTGTGCTCGAACCCAACGTGAAACGGGCTTATGATTGGCTACTGCATTTGCCCATATGCATTACATGGTTTACAAGTGGTATACATTGTATGGGTCGTAGGCACAGCATGGGCAACTTGGCATAATGTGAATGGACAACGTACATGAGATTCTGTGTGGCTAGAATGGTTTACAGGGGCATCACATTGCGGCAGACGTGTGATTGTGTGTGCCAGCACGTGCACCGCTCGCAATGGACTTAGGTTATCGATATGGATACAGTGTCATGCGACTTTGTGCATAGTAATGGTCGTGATGTCGCAAGTAAGTCATTATACAGGGCTGTGACTTGCTGGCATATTGTTGTCATGGTTGTTTTCACTTACTGTGCTTCGTTGGCATGTGCTGGAATAATGTTATGCATGGTTGTAGTTAACTGTCACCAGTTTGTGCAACCCTTATTGTGTTATGTTTGAATATGATTGGTAGTACTGGCTGTCCGCACTTAGTGGTTAGGGTTTTTCTTGTAGCTGTAGTGAACTTTAGTGATGCTATATAAGTTGCAGATGTTGCATCTCCAAGTAAACCACCCCAAGGCTGACAACCTTCACTCTTTGTTTTACTTCTTCCTTTCTTTCTTTCTCATTTCAATCGAAGCCCAACTTCATCTATCACCTTCATTTATCATCTTGAGGCAGGGATTCTCGGCAGAAGTCAGTTGTGTGCTACTACTGTGGCAAGAAGGGTCATATCCCGAGAAACTGTTTTAAGAAACAGCGTGATGAGGCTAACAAAGGACAAGATGCTGCTGCCCACCCAAGTGTCCACACGGTTCTCGGCGACAAGGAGTCTGCGGGCTGCAGTGATTCTGACTACGTGTGTCTCATTGCCAGCAGTTCTAACAAGGCCACCAACAGCGACTGGATCGTTGACTCCGGATCAACTGCGCACATGACTTATGATGAATCCATGTTTCAAACATACGAGAGCAAAATTTCGTCTGGTGTGAGCATCGGTAATGATTCCAAGTTAGAGTCACGTAGCCATGGCAGTGTCAACATTGATCTTGCTGTTGAAGGGCAAAAGCGTAAGTGCCGGTTGAGAAATGTGGTGCATGTACCGAGCTTGAAGTACCATCTGCTCTCAGTATCTTCCATGTGTGACTGGGGTGCTACTGTGGTGTTCGACAAGCACGAAGTATGTGTGTATAAGGGCTTGTCGCTGTTTGCAAAAGGGCGTCGAATTGAAGGCCTGTACTACTTGTGCACCGAAATTGACCAATCGAGACAATCCAATAGCTCACTTCTGTCAGACTTGTCACTATGGCATCGACGAATGGCTCATGTAAATGTGGATGGCATCAAACACATGGCTCGAAATGGTGTTGTAGCAGGGCTGAATGTGGATGTGACTCAATCGATTGATGTGTGTGACTCCTGTATTGTGGCCAAGTCTACCTGCGCTCCGACTCCCAAGCAAGGTGGGGAACGGGCTAAGGCACCATTGGACCTCGTCCACTCGGAAATCTGTGGTCCAATACAGGTTGTTTCCTTTGGTGGCTCGCGTTAATTTGTCACATTCATTGATGACTACTCCCGTTTTTGCTTAGTGTACATGCTCAAAACCAAAAATGAGGTGCTGCGAATGTTTGTAAAGTGGCTCAAGCTTGTCAAAAACCAGACCACCACGCATGTGAAGACTATAACTGCGCCCAAATGTGTGTTACATGCGTTACGCGCAGACAACTCTGGTTAATATTTGTCACACAAGTTTACACACGAACTTGAATGCCATGGTATTGAACATCAGCGCACGGTGCCTTACAATCCACATCAGAATGGTCTCGCAGAACGCTTTAACCGAACACTCATGGACTTGGTGAGGTCAATTTTGCATCAAAAGAATCTGCCTAAACGTTTCTGGGCAGAGGCATTGAACGTTGCAGTGTACGTGCGAAATAGAGTGACATGCAAGGCCCTCCCAAATAACGTGACACCATTCGAGTTGTGGAGTGGACAAAAGCCTGACTTCAGCAATCTGCGTGTGTTTGGTAGTCGGTGCTGGTACAAAGTAGTGGACCACAAGCTGAAGAAGCTAGAGCAACGTGCAATAGAGGCGACCTTTATTGGGTACACATCTGGGTCGCATGGGTACAAATTGTGGGATGATCAGAAAAAGAAGGTAGTTGTGTCCAGGGATGTGAGATTTGACGACTGTAATGATTCCGATCAGGGTATTCACCACGTCACTGATGACGACTATGCTGAAATTGACATATCAGAAAAGTTGAAATCGAACGTCACTCCTATTTTTACGACACCCACCCATGCTGCTAAAGATGATCCTGCGGCACCAGACACTGCACTTGACGATGATTCAGACAGTCACAATGAGCCCCCAGCTGCTCCTGAGAGTGAGCCAGATATACCAGAAGCACAAACACTCCGAAGGTCCACTCGTGAACGCAAAGCACCTACCTCTTGGTGGCGTGGCACAGCCCTACTCACAGCCAGTGATGACATCCCATCTTCGTATTCGGATGCAGTGTCACGACCACATTCCAAAGCATGGATCAAAGCTATGGACAGTGAGTATGAGTCCTTGATGGAGCATGACCCATGGGAATTAGTGCCAAGAGCAGCCAACAGCAACGTGATTTCGTCAAAATGGATATTTGTGCGAGAGTATGATACCAGTGCAAGTGGTGATCCAACAGTGTGGTACAAGGCCCGCGTGGTTGCTCTTGGTTTCCTACAAGTTGAGGGCGTCGATTTTTCAGAGACATATGCGCCAGTAGTCAAGTTTCCATCTATAAGGGTGATTCTGTCCATTGTGGCAGTGCAGGACTACCACCTACACCAGATGAATGTGAAGACTGCATTCTTGAATGGCGACCTCGAGGAAACTGTGTACATGGAGCAGCCAGATGGGTTCGTCAAAGCCGGCAACGAGAAATTGGTGTGCAAACTAAAGAAAGCTGTATATGGGCTGCAACAGGCACCAAGGCAATGGAACGCAAAGATTGATGCCTTTCTTGTTGAAGAACTGGGTCTGAAGCCAAACAGTGCTGACGAGTGTGTTTACATCGGGATGATACTGGAAGTGCTGGTGATCATTGCTCTGTACGTGGACTACCTAATTATAGCAAGTCCATCAATGGATGCAATAGATCGAGTGAAGACTGAGCTGTCGAACCGTTTTAGAATGAAGGACCTGAATGATGCTCGCATGATTCTAGGATTCGAGATTCATCAGGACCGAGCTAAGAAAATGTTGTACCTCACGCAATCAGCATACACTTACAAGGACCTCGAACGGTTTGGCATGTGTCAGTCGAAGCCAGTGGACACTCCCATGGACTCCAAAATGGACCTTACTCAGATTGAGGAACCTATGAAAAGCATCCCATACAGGCAAGTGATTGGCTCTCTAATGTATCTTTCTGTGGGTACTCGACTGGGCATATCTTTTGCAGTGTCCAAGCTAGCAAAATATGTCGAGAAACCAGGAGAGACTCATTGGAAGGCAGTCAAGCGTGTACTGAGGTACCTCAGTGGCACTCGATCTTTTGGACTCACGTATGGATCATGCTCGGATACTCAGCTTTATGGATATGTAGACTCGGACTGGGCAGGTGACACATCCACTCGCAAGTCTACTAGTGGGTATGTGTTCATGATGAGTGGTGCTCCTGTGTCTTGGAGCTCACGCCAACAGGAAGTAGTTGCGCTGTCCAGTGCCGAGGCTGAGTATGTGAGTCTATGTTCGGGAGCGAAAGAGGCGATCTGGCTGAGAAGATTTTGGAGTGCCATTAGTGATGCAATCGGTCTGCACGTAGATGAGTCAGTAAGGCTGATGGTTGAACCCACAACAGTTTATGTGGACAACCAAGGCTGCATAGACCTAGCCCGGAATGGAGTTGTCAATAAGCGTACCAAGCATATCGACATTCGCTTTCACTTCACACGAGAGGCTCTACGTGAGAAAGCTATTCAGCTGCAGTACTGCTCCACGGATGGCATGGGTGCTGATATGCTTACGAAGGCACTTGGTCGCGTGAAGCTGGAGAAGTCCCGCGGTGACAGTGGCCTGCTACCCCTAGACTTATGAAGTCAGTGATAGAGGGAGGGTGTTGGAAAAGTACCTGTTCTGTCACTGAAAACCAAATGTTCCGGAGAGCATGGGCTGTTTTGGAGGTTGCCGCTTCAAAAAGCGCATATGCGTCGCTGTGCAAACACAACGTGAATCTGGCTTGTGATTGGCTACTGCAAATACACATATGCACTGTAGTGCGTACAAGTGGTAGTGCACAAGTGGGTTAGATTGGCACACCCACGTGTCCAGCTAGTACAGTGCGCACAGTGTACAGGGCACGTACCTATCATAGTTGGACACACCGCACATGTGGTACAGCAGTGGTACCTTGGTGAGGAGTATGGGTACTGTCATCAGGTTTACAGGTACATCAAATGGTTAATGACGTGTGAGTTGATGGACTTACACGTACACGTGATGTGGTGAATTACTGTGACGTGCATGGATGAATTTGGATGCGTTGGCATGCGTTGGCATGTGAATCTGTGTTGTGTGTTGTGAATTTGTGCTTTGTCATGGTTGTGTGCAGGCACGTAACTTATGGTGCCGTGTTCGCACGTTATTGTGTTGAGTTGATGTAAGGTATCATGAATTAGTGCT
Organism: Gracilariopsis chorda; assembly: GCA_003194525.1. Classification (NCBI taxonomy): domain Eukaryota; phylum Rhodophyta; class Florideophyceae; order Gracilariales; family Gracilariaceae; genus Gracilariopsis; species Gracilariopsis chorda. The sequence continues at coordinate 279,183 of NBIV01000101.1, forward strand.
AGCTTGGCTATGTTATGTTACATGATGATTGGTAGTATTGAGTGTCCCCCAGCTACTGGTTTAGGTTTCAGTTGAAGTCGAAGTTGCGACTAAGATGAAGTCAGATTTCTATATAATTTGTGATTGTAGAACCTCCAAGTAAATAGGAGCCAGAGCTGGCGAACTTACTTTGCATTCCTCTACCTCTCCTTTCCCTTCCCCTTCAACTTCTAACACTTAGGACCAAGGAGATCTCCGAACTGACATGGGACTATGTGGCGACAACCCTTATTGATGAATATAATTGTTGATGTTGGCACGTGGTCGAGTGCCTGATAGCCCTAGGAAATCATGGTAGACTACTTGGAAACAAAGTTGGATATAACGATGGGCACTTTTGAGCACCTCCTTTGCAAAAGCGCATATGCGCGTGTGCTCGAACCCAACGTGAAACGGGCTTATGATTGGCTACTGCATTTGCCCATATGCATTACATGGTTTACAATTGGTATACATTGTATGGGTCGTAGGCACAGCATGGGCAACTTGGCATAATGTGAATGGACAACGTACATGAGATTCTGTGTGGCTACAATGGTTTACAGGGGCATCACATTGCGGCAGACGTGTGATTGTGTGTGCCAGCACGTGCACCGCTCGCAATGGACTTAGGTTATCGATATGGATACAGTGTCATGCGACTTTGTGCATAGTAATGGTCGTGATGTCGCAAGTAAGTCATTATACAGGGCTGTGACTTGCTGGCATATTGTTGTCATGGTTGTTTTCACTTACTGTGCTTCGTTGGCATGTGCTGGAATAATGTTATGCATGGTTGTAGTTAACTGTCACCAGTTTGTGCAACCCTTATTGTGTTATGTTTGAATATGATTGGTAGTACTGGCTGTCCGCACTTAGTGGTTAGGGTTTTTCTTGTAGCTGTAGTGAACTTTAGTGATGCTATATAAGTTGCAGATGTTGCATCTCCAAGTAAACCAACCCAAGGCTGACAACCTTCACTCTTGTTTGGACTTCTTTCTTTTATTCTCATTTCAGTCGAAGCCCAACTTCATCTATCACCTTCATTTATCATCATTAATAACGCTCGTCAAATGGGTTCAGGTAGTTGTGGTAGAGGTCGTAATCGCAAAAAGAACAGGAACAAGGGTGGTGCACGTATAAGTGGACACAGCAGATCATCGATTGGTAATGAAAATGATGGTAACGCGTCAGATTCGACCACTGTTAACGACCTCACTGGTCGTGCGTGGGCTGCTGGAAGCAGAAACGGGTACCACTGCACCTTCTGCGACCGTGATGGACATACTCAAGACCGATGTCACGTGAATCCAGACAACCCTGACAACCATCTGCCACAAGCAATCTTGGACCAGCTGAGGGTGAACGCAGTTGAGAAGCCAAAGCGTTCTGGGAAGTCATCCAGTAGAGCGTCCGAAGTTGAGATTGCTGGTGTTGCTAGTGAGAAGTCTTCAGTGGTACCGCCAGCTATTAGTCACATCGACACTTATGCGGACAGTGGTGCTACGTCTCATTTCTTCTGTTCTGTATCTGCGTTCGTTCCAGACACACTGATTGACATACCAGAGAAGACAATTGAGCTACCTGACAACACCACGGTTAATGCCGCGCAGCAAGGAGATTTCATATTACCCTTCTCGGATGTGAACCTCAGGTTGTCGAAAGTGCTGCTAGTTCCAAATCTTGGATATAACCTAGTATCTGTAGTTCGCTTAGCTGACAAGGGTATCCAGTCACGGTTCTGTGGTAAGGAGGTAACCCTACAACATGAGGACGGGTTTGACATTGGACGTGGGACTCGTCATAATCGTTCCCGTCTATACATGCTACCCAACCCCATTGACCATTGGGATACATCCAAGATGCCTTCTGAAACAGACGACAGCACCAGTACATTGTGGCATCACAGACTGGCACATATGAATGAGCATGACCTACAAAAGGTTCATGAACATGTCGACGGAGTCCCAAAACTCAATTGCATGGAGGAGATATGTCAATCGTGTCGGCTTGGCAAAGCACATAAACTGCCATTTCTGGGCAATTTTGAAAGATCTGACAACGTTGGAGATATTGTGCACTCAGACATTATGGGTCTATTAGTGCCATCGTTCCCAGATCGATTCTGGTATGCATCTGGATTTGTGGATGATCTGTTGATATGAGATGATGTCGATAGATGATGTTGGGTTTCGGCGGAAATGAAAGAGAAAGAAAGAAAGAAAATAAAGAGTGAAGGTTGCCAGACCAAATCGTTGAAGTATACTTTCAATATACAGCGGCTGTCCCAGCTTGACACCAAGGAGTTGTCCGGCTGTACCTATCTTCCATGACAGCTCCACGCCAAGGTACAGAGTGATTCGGTTCTCAATGCAGAGGTCATAGAGTGTTTTGAGCTCCTCCAACACCGTAGTCCGTTGCTCCAGCGTTGGCGTGAACACCAGAATGTCGTAAATGTATACGAGTATGTAGGCATACATGCCATCTCCAACCTTTCGCTTGAATTCGCACGGTGCGCTGGGTAGTTCCTCAAAACCCAACCTCTTCATGTCTGCTTTGAACTTGGTGCGCCATGCTAGATGAGCCTGTTTCAAACCATACATAGCCTTGAGTAACTTATAGCAATTTGTGGTCAGACCAGGAACACCACGCGGCGACATCACCCACATGTCTTCTTTAAGCTCACCGTTGAGAAATGCAGTCTTAACATCTACTTGAGCCACATACATCTGAAAACAAAGTGCGACGTACAGGAACATGCGGACCAGGCTAAATGGCAGTACTGGCGCATATGTCTCCATGTAGTTCTGCCCGTATGTCTGGTGATTGCCACCAGCCACAACCCTAGCCTTGAAAATATCAACCGATCCTTTGGCATCGCGCTTTACGTTTAAAATGACATGAGTAGGAAGAGGCTGAGAGGCAGGCGATTCATCCTCCTCCCAAGTGTTCTTCTCCTCCAGAGATGTCAGTTCTTCATCAATGGCATTCTTCCCAAGGCTCTGCTCAAGTTGTGTGGCAGACAGTGCTTCGCCCAGAGTAAGTTCATCACTGGTAGTAATATCCATTTGTGACGTTGCACTACCGGCCATGTATGTTGGCAGTAGTACCTGTGCTGTCACTGAAAACCAAATGTTCCGGGGAGCATGGGCTGTTTTAGAGGGTAGCTCTGCAAAAGCGCATATGCGCCTGTGCGCGAACCCAACGTGAAACTGGCTTCTGCTTGGCTACTGCAAATGTACATATGCAACGTGGTGCGTACAATGGTATGGCATAACTGGATCGGTTGGACACACCCACGTGTCCAGCTACTACAGTGGTCACAGTGTACGTTGTGTGCAGGGGATACTGGTGAAGTGGTTGACAGCTGGTACAAGTGGTACAGCAGTGGTTGGTACAATGGTAAGGTGCGCATGCACTGTCAACAGGTTTACACATGCACGGGTATATTGATGACATGGCACTAACACCACAGGTTACGTGCCGACTTACCGTGACGTGTTGACTTACCGTGATGTGTTGGCATGTGCTGGCGTGTCTTGGAGTCGTGAATTTGTGCCTTGTCATGGTCATGTGTATGCACGTAACTATTACGGAACGTTGGTGCGTTGGTGTGCGTTGATGTAATGAGGTTGTGCTGAGCTAGCTATGTCATGTTAGATGATGATTGGTAGTATTGAGTGTCCCTGCTTAGTGGTTTAGGTTTTACTTTTAGTTGGTGTTCCCGCGCAATTCGAGTTTAGAGTGGTACATAAGATGTGCCTGAAGGACCTCCAAGTAAATCCAAGCTAGAGCTGGCGAACTTCCCTTCCATCCCCTCAACTTCCTTACAACTTTCAACAGGTTATGGGCCCAGCCCCGCTGACCGCTGCCACTATCCCTTTCCGTATCGTTCGTCTGTCGCCGCTCCCCCTCACCGCCGTTCATCCGTTTCGCTGTTGTTGCCTCTTTCGTCGTTGCGTCGGGTGTCTTGATCCCATTGTTGGTCGGTGTTGGTCATTCTCCTTTGGTTTGCGTTCCTCCCTGAGGGCGTTGGGGTGGTAGTGGTTCGACGTTTACTTCCTATCGTTGTTGAGTTGGGCCTCCGTTGTTGCCCGTGTTGTCGATCGCTATCTACTTTGTGTGTGACACTCCCTCTATCTTGTGTTTTGGGATCCCCGAGTCGTTTGTCGGGTCGTATCCGTGAGGTTGAGTCGGTCTAGTTTCGAAGTCTGGGCTCCGTGATCGTGTGCTCAGGAGTTGTTTGTTTTTTCGTGTTTCTTAATCATCATCTGGTGTCCAGTGCGACGAGCGGTTGATCCGGGTTACTTTGGGTGATTCCAGGTATCCGGGGACGTGAGCCTGGCGGCTTGAACCAAAGCGGGTGTACTGTCGAGCGGCTTCCCACCGGTCCATTTGGACAGATAACGGTGACGGTCGTTAAGACCTGGTAAGTTCAGCGGGTGCATCTGTGGACGGGGTGCCGTGGCGTACTGCGCTGGTGCGGGTGATTGAATAATTTGTTTTGATCCTGACTGCGTGTCGGGATTCTTGGGCTGTTGCGAAGGTATTCCATAACGAGCTTTTGATCCGTGCATCTGACCCTTGGGCGTTTGTGCGGGGAGGCGACGTGGCGTACGCTGACCTCCTTCTTAGGATTAGGCCGCGTGTGACCTTAAGTGGTTGCGCGTTAGCAGCGTACTTTGGTTGCCATAGTAGCTTCAGTTTCGAGGTCGCGCAAGTTCTTGCAAGAGGCCAGAAAGGGTTATACTTGGTGAAGGCATATCTTGGGTCATTAACCATCCTCTGGAAGCCTCGTAGAGAGCGACGCATCTTCTCCTTAGACGTAGGAGAGGGAAGACAGAAGAAGACGTCTTGTACCGGAGCATCTCCGGGGGCCAGGGTCCGACACCCTAGGGTAGCGGAGGTAGTTTCTCCCGTCAGTGCGCCCGAATTTGAAGTTTTGTTGTTGTTGTTGTCGTTGTTTTTGTTGTTATTGTTGTCGTTGTTGCCATTTTTGTACTACTTAAGTGCCGTAGGTCTTTCATCGCACCTGTGCTGTTTGTTGACATCCACCAAGCATGGATTCATTCGGTGGCATCAAGATTGAAAAGTTGGGCGAGGATAAACTTCCATGTATGGAAGCAAAAGGTTGAGTTGCTGCTTGCACTCAAGGACCTCGATGACCATCTTGAATCAACCAGGCCTACGGACGATGACGAGTTGTCAGCATGGAAGAAGAAAGACGCCAAGGCCAGGGCTGTTATTG